>OZ037786.1:24292929-24305429 GCA_964035525.1 Porites cylindrica | reverse complement strand
GATGACAGAATCAGAAACTTGCCTTAAAATATGTGAAAAACGACCTAGAATAGAAAAATGTTTAGCACCTCTGAGGGAGTAGTGGTTTGTTAATCAAAAACTGACTATTTCAGTTCAAAGAGAAGTAGTTTTAAAATGGTTTAAGGCATCGAAGAGATCAGCAATCACAGTAAACATCTCGTTTTCTTCAGGTTTAATACAACGTTACTTATCTGAAGGTAACATCAGAAACTAAACATTGTATCGTGCAACGTGTTGGGATCAAGTAGAAGCAGTTCAACAAGTCTACCTATAAGTCGCCCCATGTAAGGCAATCCAAGATAGCCTGGCATTCTGGATTTCACGTCACGGATTCCGGATTCCGGGTATTCGATTCCAGGTACTCAATTCCAGTCTTTGCCAGTAGAACTTGGATTCTCACGTCCAATAACTAGTGGGATTCCGGATTCTTGGAGCTGTACTCCGGACTCCAAAGCCCAGGATTCCGGATTCCACACGCAATTTTTTCCCAGATTCCGGATTCCGTTACATGGGGTGATATAATGGATGAACCATTAGCAAAGTAAAGGGGCTGGGTGGCATTTTTGGGAGGTCTATGAAAGTTTTCTCTTTACCCCTGAGGTGGAAATCTATTTTTCCTCCTCGAACAGTTTTTAAGATCATAGTGCGTATGGAGATTTTTTTTCTTAATAATGCGTTTGCCTTCCCCCAACCTCCTATCCTTTTTTTCTAATAGTGACATCCCTAAATTAAAGCAGCTTCTTTAAATAACTGAGGGATGGCTAAAAGTCAATGTCCTAGGGAAAAGCAGTCTAGAAGCAGTAAAAATAGGTCAGATTCTCGATAGAATGATGATAGCTTGAACGATGGCTGTAATTTCCTGACGCCAAAACCTCAGAACGTTTCTGTATACGTGTTCTGGAACTGATCTATTTGATTAAAAGCCCAACTTTTACAACCTAGCACAATTACAACAAAACATCATTAAGTTATAGGAGCGTCCAAAATCTTAATCTAATCTCTTCCACTGTTTGGATACTTTAAAGTCGACATCAATTAAAGCTGTTGGACCACTAACGCAATAGTCCACGAAAACGTTTTTTATGATTGAAATGCCTCGCAGTAATTAAGAAACAAGATTAAGAGTTAAACCTAGTTTAATGGCAGAACAAATAGTCTACGAGTGCAGAGACAGAGGCGGACTCAGCTCTACAAGGAAGTGGTGGTGAGAAAATACAGAAGGGAAATAAATCTTGTTTTCGGATGAAAATTTGATTTCGGGCCCTTTTTCCTTTGTTTTCAGGCATGGAAGGACTATCTGGCAACGCTTTTCCTAAAATAAAACAAAAGTCACTCTAATGATTCTCAGACGGTCCAATTCGGCAGCGGTCACTCGCTCCTGTCTCTGCGCAGGCTATTCAGTGTATCGTCCAAAACGTACTGTTAAAACTACGAGCATATTTATTCCCAAACGTGGAAGGCAAAATGTTTACTCTTTGCATGAAACGCTAGTAATTTATCCATATAAGTTAAACTCGCCCCTGAAATCCCATTTTACTTGAATTTAAAAGCAGTTTTAATTAAGCGACACAATGTGTTTCCCAATATATAACATAAGTGCAAAATAAAGACTGCAGACTGCTCTCAGTGCAAAACATTGTTTTTACAATGCAAATGGGAACGTGACAATAATAGTCCCATTGACAAATGCATATGAAATAAATCATATATGAGAACTGCGGAAAAGAAATCAAATGAACAATGATCCTCGCAGTTGTGAAGGCAATTTATGCAATTGCGTAAGAAGCCTGAAAAAATAAATCAGGACTTCAACGGGATTTGAACCCGTGACCTCACGATACCGGTGCGACGCTCTAACCAACTAAGCTATGAAGCCACTGATAGTCCCATTGTTTTCTAACCCTGAAAACAATGGTCTGCAGTCAGCCTGCAGTCTGCATTTTTTACTGTCCACCAATTTATACATCAAGGATCAACAAGACATGGATATATTCATTTTTTTTTGGTAAATAATACTAGTTCTGGGAAACCGGGGATCAGTCATATAAAACGTAATACACTCTTTTAACCCACACCTTAAACCACTGAAACTTGTGACCCGCGGCTCAGAAAATACTTACAGTGCATTCTTAAAATTTTAAAAATTATCTGATTAAAATCTGAATCACTCTACTGAAACCACGGCCACGCTTGTATATAGTTAATTGGTTCGTATCCGTCCCGTTGGGAGACTTGGGATTCTTAACCCTCGGACGTACGGGGGGGGGGGGGGGTTGGTTGGCCCTCCTCCCTTAGGGCTGTCCACAAGTTGCTCCAATTTTCTCAAAAAGTTGCTCAAAAGTTGCTCCAAAACTCTAAAAGTTGCTCAAAAGTTGCCCCGAAATCCAAAAGTTGCTTTCAATTTTTTAGTGTAAGAGATTGATTAACAACTTAAATAAAGATTTAATGAATAGATTTAACTTTGCATAGATACTATATACATTATTATTTCATACTGACTCATCAATATTGTAAGACTGAGTCTCTCTCAACCCAAATCATAAAAATCTGATTCTCTGTATTGGCTTTCTATTACGATAACCACGTGATTGTATTCGAACAAAACAACCTTTGCTAATATGCTTATTAAATATATAAAGTTTCTCTGACATACACGAG
The DNA here is from genome assembly GCA_964035525.1 of Porites cylindrica. NCBI lineage: Eukaryota > Metazoa > Cnidaria > Anthozoa > Scleractinia > Poritidae > Porites > Porites cylindrica. The sequence continues at coordinate 24,302,750 of OZ037786.1, read as the reverse complement.
TGTATGTAGTATAAAACCATAGTCTTTCAATATTTACATCTTTGCGGATGTAGTACAGAGCACTGTCCCTGTTGGTCAATGTTTTGCACCACCAGCTAGTCCTCTACAGACATATAATTCAAGATTTCATGTACGCTTATTTCTTTTCCGAGAGATACTGGCTTTTTCTGGAGTACTTAATCTAGCTCCAGCACTAGCTGCTACTTCTAAAGGATCTGAATATTCATCATCTTCACTCGAGCTCGAGCATGAATAATCACTCGGCTCCGCCATTTTGAATTTTTCAGCATATCCGCTGACCACCTTCGGCTGCTACCACAGGCAGACCACCAGGGGAATAGTGTTTTTTGTTTACAAAAGGTATTTTACGCAAAATCATGCATAAAAGCAACTGATGCTTTAAATTAGAACATGAATGGGCGGTTTTTAGTTACAAATTGCCTTAAAAGCAAGAAAGTTATTCAAAAAAGAAAAAAGTTGCACAAAATCCGAAAAGTTGCTCCAAATCTGAAAAGTTGCTCAAAAGTTGCCGAGCAACTTATGGACAGCCCTATCCTCCCTCCCCCCTCTAAGGTTTTTTTTAAATTTTTTTTAGACGATAAAACATCAGCACCTGACGTTTTTAGTAGCTGTTCGTTTATCCCTCGCGCGCAATTAGAGACAAGTTTAGTGATGGTCAGTTACTATGGGTTACGACATATGACGTCATAAGTAGCAGGTTGCCAAGCCTTTTTTGAGTAAAAATGCCTGTTTTTTCCATTTTTTTCGACAATAAAAGTAAAACCTGTCAATGAAATGATGCAAAGGGCTTATTTAAATTTTATTTTACATGTGAAGCACAGAAAATTATCATTTATCGCGATTTTAACCTGATTTCTAATTCTTGGTGAAATTCAAGATGGCGACCATTGTTGGTGACGTCACAGGCCTCCAGCAGTGTCACCACCCATTAAAAATAAACCTCATCTTGTTGAGTAGATCAAAAGCTTTCACTGAAGGCAAAGTCGTTTCGAAATACTGCAAATTATCATGATCAAAAACTCTGGGGAGGGGTTCCATCCACCCCTCCCCCTTATACCACGCTGGGGTATGAATTTGCGTGTACGTCCCAGGGTTAACCCCGTTAAATTAATTTTAATTATTTGTTTCAGTCATTTGCTTTAAAGCCGAGGGGAAAAAAGTGAAAAGGAATTATTAAGATTATGATGATGATGATTATTATTATCATCAATATTACAATTATTACAATGCAATTTTCCTTTGCCAAATTACAGTTTGCCGATTAAGGTAGGTTACACGAGAAAAGGGGCAATCATCTGTATTACTATTCAGTCAGTTTCGCAGGAGTAACGAAATACTTGTAAACAACGTTAAGTTCTTTCCCCACGAAAATTGTTTGTCTTTTTCCTAAGTTAAAATTGATAAGTGTAGCCGTGGCTAATATAGAGCTCCACAGTATACAGTATGCCCTTTGATTTACAACGTTTTTTTTGATGTTATTAATTAGAGAGATTTAGAGTTACGTTTACGGAAAACCGTGGATTTGTACCACGTGAAAAAGTGTTCCCTTTACTTCTCGAGCTTTCTCGTTTGCTGTTACAGTCAAACCAGGTCAAGCGTTCCCGTCGCTAACGAACTAATGAATTCATTCACGGAAAAATGATTTCGTTTGTTGATTCAATAATCCATTCATAAAATGAACAATCCAATATTCATATTTAGCCTCGATTCCATAATCGAATGTTGATTCGATTACTGTTTTTTGAAAAACTACACTTTCCACAAGTTGACCTCAGAATTTTGTTTTTTCCTCCTTTTTTTCTGAGAGTCGAGTGCTGGCGAGTTCTGAAGTTCAGACCCAAACAAACTGTTACATGTACGCCAGTTTGCTGCCTGTAATCAGTGCAACAGACCTAGGCCTGACCTCTTAGAAAACACAACGGTCAAACTAAGGTCAGTGTATGTGCGGTGATTGGTGGATTTCGATCCTCGGCCTTTGTCAGTTTCTCATAGTTTCTTTGCGTTTGCGGTCTGTCTATTCTAGCTGTTATTTTGATTAAAGGCAATGAAAAACGCAATCGTAAACGGCAGGAAAAAGGAAGCAAATACGATTGAACACAACAGACAAGAATAAAGAACAGGTAGATTTTGTTCATAAACCAAATCAACATTTGATTATTGAATCGAGGTCCAATTTGACTGTTGGATTATTCATTTTATGAATGGATTATTGAATCAACAAACGAAATCATTTTTCCATTAATGAATTCATTAGTTTGTTAGCGACGGGAACGCTTGACCTGGTTTGACTGTAAATAAATCTACAACAAATTGTTAGTTTCAAGTTAGTTTTATCCATAAGAATTGCTTTGAGCTGTTTTCATGTTATTTGCATATTTTCTATTTTGAGAAATTCTCAACTTGAATCTGTAGATGTCTGCCATTTGCCGTTAGCGTGACTATAAATCTCTCTATTTAATATCTTCTGTCAAAAAATGACTAAAATGAAAGCACGTTTTTTTACCAAACGCCCCATTGAGGGCAGCTATTAAAAATCGCACTTCTTTCTTTGGGGAAATCCAGATACACGCCACTTCAGCAGATGTGTTGACATCAAACTTTCAGCGCATCCCTGTAAAGAAAGTAACAATTGATACATTAATTAATCTTTCATTTCAAAACAAAATAAAGGTCAAAGCGTCAAATTTTAGGATGCCATGGATGATGATATGAAAAATAGCAAACTGATAAACATTTAACATGTTAGACATATTTGTTCGTTTTGAAGCTATGAATTTCTTTACATATGGTGCTAGTCCTGTAGAAAAACGAAGGAAACTTATTCCCTATGTATATCTTTTATCCACGCCTGACCTAAACTATTCAACAATTGAGAACATTAAGCAATGCTTAGTGTTCAATTGATTTTTGAAATGTGTTGGTAGCCCGTTAGGAATAGCATTTACTTGAGTGAATCCATAATAATTTAACACTTACCACCCAACCCATCCTTACTTTATACATATTTTTATTCTTTTTATTATCAAGTCTGTCATTTTCCTTTTATCTGAATTTTACAAGAATGGTTCTAGCCTTTCTTCTTAAGCCTTTTGTTACTAGAACAGGAAGAAAAAAAATCTCCACTTACGACTTGCTCAATTACTCTTTTTCCAATTCAATCTTAACGTCATCGCCCATCAGAACAAAAGGAGCCCAGTACTTTGGAGCAGAGTAATCGTGGGAGTCTCGAAGACATTTCATGGCCCTCTGAAGAGCAACAGTTGCACTTTCTCCTTTTGCAAGTTTTTGGTAGAAAGATTTCATAAACATCATTCTAGCTTCGTCATCAATTGCCCAGAGTGTCGCCAGCACGGAACGAGCACCAGCAAACAAGAAAGCACGTGCCATACCGACCACACCCTCAGATGAGACCGGTCCTTGACCACTATGGCAGCAACTTAACACAACTAGCCTTGCTCTCAGCTTCACAGCTTGTATATCAGACATTTTCAACATATAGTCCTCCTCCGTAGGAGTCTTGGATTCCCGTTGGGGGTCTGGAGCCAAAACAATTTCTCCAGTTTCCTTCCTTCCGTGGGCTGCGATGTGAACCAAAGCAACTGACGCGATTCTCTGAAGTACCGCTTCTTTGGTTGCATCTTCACCTGTTAAAGGTTGACTCTTTAAAATTCGTCCAATCATCTCCACTTCCATTCTTGCGTACTTCAGAGGATCATAAATGGGGCTCCCCCGTCTATCTGTAATTTTCTTCAAGCAGGGTTCTCCAACAAGCAGGGCTCCACTTTTACTGTGGCATTCAATTGAAGAATCTGTGATGACTTTCAAACTTGTCAGTGAGGGAACAGTGCGGATCCTTAAAGTTTCACTCAGGGCTGCCCAAGGAGCTTTGGACAAAGCGCCATCAGGAACTACAATTAGTTCATCACCATCAAGCAAGTCTTCAATGGGACCAATAAGTACATCATATAATGGCTGCAAACAGTCGGTGGTCTCCTGTGATGCCTCCGATGCTTGATGTTCGTCTCGAGTAGTTTCTGTTGTTGTACTCAGCTTATCCATTGACCGATTTTCGCACCTGATACCTCTCCCAGCCCCAATGGTTTTTAAAACATTGTCTAAAAGGAGAGAAAAGGAATCTTCGCGCTCACTTCCAGATATTTGTAACTTTACTTGCCTAAAGATAGGGTTGCCTTCTTTTCGCAATACCCACATACTGAGTTTGTTGTAATTCAGGGCAAGAAAAACTGTTAAAATAGCTGTCTTCTTTGAAATATATCTGACTTCTCCTTCAGATTCAATTGACCCGGGAGAAAGTGATGTAAGGCCATAAGTTACTTTTAAGGCATCAAGCAAAGCCTGTGCTCGTCCCCTCTCAGCAGCGTATAAAGCCTCATCAACCCTTCCAAGATTTACTAAAACGAGCCATAAATGAGAATAGGCACAAGGATAATTCCCCTTACAGAAACTTATTTTCAATTGATCTTCCCAGATAGAATTGGCTCTAATAGTCTCATAGATTTTAACACAGCGTCTAAAATGTTCTAAAGCCTCATTCAAAGAATGTGATTCATAAAAAGAGAGACCCAGACCGTGATGGGCACATGCTTCTTTCATCCTCCTACCGGTTTCCTGGGCAATGCGTAGGTGTTGCTTGTAACACTCTATTGCTTCCTTCAAGTCGTGGAGGCTTTCATAACAACCTCCTAGGCAGCAATAGACTCTTCCTTGTAAATTCCTGTCACCGATTTCCTCGGCAATGCTCAGGCATTGCTTGTAGTACTCCATTGCTCGTGGCACGTCGCCGAGGGATTTATGAACGTCGCCGATGTTTAAATAGGCTCTTCCTTTTCCTTCTCTGTCACCCACTTCCTTGGCAATGGTCAGGTGTTTCTCGTGGCACTCCATTGCTTGTCTGAATTCATCAAGGCTTTGATAACAAACGCCGAGAGTGGAATAGGCTGTGCCTTGCTCTTCCCTGTCATTAACTTCCTTGGCAAAGGTGAGGTATTTATTGGTGTACTCTATTGCTCTTTGGAATTCACGAAGGTTGTGATAAGTAGCGCCGAGATTTTTATAGGCTGTGCCTTGCCCTGCCCTGTCACCAACTTCCTCGGCAATGATGAGGTATTTATTGGTGTACTCTATTGCTCTTTGGAGTTCATTAAGTTCGTGATAAGTAGCGCCGAGATTTCTATAGGCTTTGCCTTGCCCTGCCCTGTCACCAACTTCCTCGGCAATGATGAGGTATTTATTGGTGTACTCTATTGCTCTTTGGAATTCATTAAGTTCGTGATAAGTAGCGCCGAGATTTCTATAGGCTTTGCCTTGCCCTCCCCTGTCACCAACTTCCTCGGCAATGATGAGGTATTTATTGGTGTACTCTATTGCTCTTTCGAATTCTTTAAGGCTCTGATAAGTAATGCCGAGATTGGCATAAGCTCTGCCTTCCCCTTCCCTGTCATTAACTTCCTTGGCAATGATGAGGCATTTATTGGTGTACTCTATTGCTCTTTGGAATTCTTTAAGGGAGTGATAAGCAACACCAAGATTGCCATAGGCTTCGCCTTGCCCTGCCCTGTCACCATCTTCTTTGGCAATCCTGAGGCATTGATTGTGGTACTCTATTGCTCTTTGGAATTCATTAAGGCTGTGATAAGCACGACCGAGATTTCTATAGGCTTTGCCTTGACATACCCTGTCACCAACTTCCTTGGCAATGATGAGGTGTAGATTGTGGTACTCTATTGCTCGTTGGAATTCTTTAAGGCTGTGATAAGCAACGCCAACATTGCCATAGGTACATCCTTCACCTGCCCTGTCACCAACTTCCTTGGCAATGATGATGTATTTATTGTAGTACTCTATTGCTCTATGGAATTCATTAAGGCTGCCATAAGCAACGCCGAGATTGGCATAAGCTCTGCCTTCCCCTTTCCTGTCATTAACTTCCTTGGCAATGATGAGGCATTTATTGGTGTACTCTATTGCTCTTTGGAATTCATTAAGGCTGTGATAAGCAAGACGGAGATTTTCATAGGCTGTGCTTTGCCCTTTCCTGTCACCAACTTCCTTGGCAATGATGAGGTGTTGATTGTGGTACTCTATTGCTCTTTGGAATTCAGTAAGGTTGTGATAAGTAGCGCCGAGATTTCTATAGGCTTTGCCTTGCCCTGCCCTGTCACCAACTTCCTTGGCAATGATGAGGCATTTATTGAAGTACTCTATTGCTCTTTGGAATTCTTTAAGGCTCTGATAAGCACTGCCGAGCAAGGAATAGGCTGTGCCTTGCCCTTCCCTGTCATTAACTTCCTTGGCAATGGTGAGGTATTTATTGAAGTACTCTATTGCTCTTTGGAATTCATTACGGTTGTAATAAGTAGCGCCGAGAACGCAATAGGCTTCGCCTTGCCCTTCCCTGTCATTAACTTCCTTGGCAATGGTGAGGTATTTATTGGTGTACTCTATTGCTCTTTGGACTTCATTAAGGTTGTGATAAGTAGCGCCGAGATTTCTATAGGCTTTGCCTTGCCCTTCCCTGTCACCAACTTCCTTGGCAATGATGAGGTATTTATTGTTGTACTCTATTGCTCTTTGGAATTCATTAATGTTGTGATTAGTACCACCGAGATTGCTATAGGCTTCGCCTTCCTCTTTCTTGTCACCAACTTCTTTGGCAATGATGAGGCATTTATTGAAGTACTCTATTGCTCTTTGGAATTCTTTAAGGTCGTGATGAGCACTGCCGAGATTGCCATAGGCTTTGCCTTCACCTGCCCTGTCACCAACTTCCTGGGTAATGATGAGGTGTTGATTGTGGTACTCTATTGCTCTTTGGAATTCATTAAGGTTGTGATAAGCGTGACCGAGATTTCTATAGGCTTTGCCTTGCCCTTCCCTGTCACCAACTTCCTTGGCAATGATGAGGCATTTATTGAAGTACTCTATTGCTCTTTGGAATTCTTTAAGGCTCTGATAAGCACTGCCGAGCAAGGAATAGGCTGTGCCTTGCCCTTCCCTGTCATTAACTTCCTTGGCAATGGTGAGGTATTTATTGGTGTACTCTATTGCTCTTTGGACTTCATTAAGGTTGTGATAAGTAGCGCCGAGATTTCTATAGGCTTTGCCTTGACATTCCCTGTCACCAACTTCCTTGGCAATGATGAGGTATTTATTGTTGTACTCTATTGCTCTTTGGAATTCATTAATGTTGTGATTAGTACCACCGAGATTGCTATAGGCTTCGCCTTCCTCTTTCTTGTCACCAACTTCTTTGGCAATGATGAGGCATTTATTGAAGTACTCTATTGCTCTTTGGAATTCTTTAAGGTCGTGATAAGCACCGCCGAGATTGCCATAGGCTTTGCCTTCACCTGCCCTGTCACCAACTTCCTGGGCAATGATGAGGTGTTGATTGTGGTACTCTATTGCTCGTTGGAATTCGTTAAGGTTGTGATAAGTAAGGCCGAGATTGCCATAGGCGCGTCCTTCACCTGCCCTGTCATCAACTTCCTTGGCAATCCTGAGGTGTTGATTGTGGTACTCTATTGCTCTTTGGGAGTCACCGAGGGAATTGTAAGCGCAGCCGAGCTGGCAATAGGCACGTCCTGCACCTGCTCTATCACCGACTTCATCAGCAATGCTCAAGTATTGCTTGAGGTACTCTATTGCTCGATGGAAGTCCTCGAGGAAGCAATAAGCTCTGCCTAGATTGTAGTAGGCTTCTGCTTTCTCTTCCGTGTTTTTATTGATTTGCGCTATTGTAAGACGCTTGTTTTGTTCAGCTATATCTTGTAGTGTTCTTTCTGCCATTTCCAAGTTTTAGTATTCAAAGCGGAACTGTTTCTTGGCAGTAAGGTCTCTTTGAGGAGCGTTGAGGTGGAGTAAAACAAAAATAATTTTCATTAATACATTTGAAGTCTTAGAATACACTGTATGTTCCCATTAGACAGATAAGACATGACAGAACTTTCCACTCCTTCCTCTCTAGATTTACTCGAACTGACGCTTATCCAGAATTGTTTTGACAATGTTTTGAATATTGGTGTTATAAGACGATATTTCTGGACTCCCCGCGGACAATTACTTCGAAATAAACATATAATTCCTGTCACAAACATCGCCGAGCTTGTTGAGTATGTGCTACCCCCACACAACAATGACGTTACCAAGCCTCGTGCGCTGAATACGTTTCTAGATGGACTTGCAGAGTTAGGAGTCGATAAAGGTTTAATCAAGAACAAAAAGTTACTAAGCGATTTAATAGAAAAGGAAAAAGGCTACCGAAATGCAGAAAATACTTCCGATAACGAGAGTAATAATGAGGAGAGTTCATTGGATATTTAAAATTAGGAGGGGAAGGATGAGGAGGAGGAGGAGGAGGAAGTGGCTTCTGAGAATGGTGTTGAAGTTGACTCCCAAGAGAGCTACAACGACACTGAAAACGACCAGTCAGGAAACAGAAAATAGAACATTGTGAGAATACTAAAGTGTACGGAACATTGATCATGAAATGTCCTAACTGCTTTTGGCACGATTACTACAAGATTTGTCCGATATGCGATCACCAGATCCCTGAGGAGAGAAATTACATCAAAGAGGGCTTTCTTCGGTGTCACGATTGTGGAGCAATTACACACAAAAAAGCGAAGACGTTGGAAACCAATTCCCCCTCTAAAGAGGAGAACGAAGAAGAGGATTAATTTTTCATTCCTTTCAAATCGGTGTGTGTCATTGGTTTTCAATAAAGTTTTTAAAACTGTATCTCGTATCTGGTTTTATTGTGAGCGTTTATTAGTCGCGTGTTTTAATTGATCCTTCTTACGTTTTTTATTGTGTTGTGTTTTTATAATAATAAGTCAAAGTTCAAAAAATGAGTCCGCTGCCCGGCGACCGACAATAACATTACATGCAAATTTCCGGGAGACCACAAACTAGAAAACCACAACAAATTTTAAATTGTTTGCCTTACATAGAGCAGAAATAAAAGCGATTTAACTTATAAATAGTAATTTTCCTGAAAACCTTTCTGGCAGTACAATTCACATAGTCCCAACAATGAACATTGAAAAATTCAAAAGGCAGCTGTTTGAGGAAAGATGTCTTGACTAAATAAGTTCGTGACCTCAATTTCTTATTAATCGATGGAAGACTTAGTTTCACAAATTTATGCACAAAGCAGGTCTTTCTTCGTTAGCTATTGTAATAAAAATGAAAATTATTATAAATCTGTGACGTCTACAACATGAGAGATCCACATTTAACACAAATTATCCTGAATATCCGGCGTTGCTTGTGTGAGGAGGGGTAGGGGTGGGGGGTTTGGAGGCGGGGGAGGGGTGGAAAGGAAGTGGAAGAGAGTAGCGGAAAAGGGAGACAACGAATGTATAGAAACACAAATCGGTCAAAACAATATTCTAGTCCGACGTTTTGCTTAACATGGAACAAACATACTTTGCTTCGCGGTCGCAAACCGGTCTAAACTTATTATTAATTATTTCTAAGTAAAAAGGTGAGGGAAAAAACTACAGCAGGAAATCAAAATAAACCTTGCAGAAATATCTGATTGGACAAATTCCAAGTTAAAGGAGATTATTTCTTACCTGGACGATTTGATATCCGTGAAGAAATTTTCAACGGAGTTTTGAAGTCTTCTCCAGTCGCTGGGTTAAAATGCAGAGGACTATCAAATATATAGGGTGGCTGATAGAAACAAAAAAACCACAAGACAACAAGAACAACAACAAAAATAGAAAAAAACAAACCCAAAACAGAAACACGTAAGCCAAAACGGAAACCCAAAA
>OZ037786.1:24270429-24290429 GCA_964035525.1 Porites cylindrica | reverse complement strand
AAGAGAGAAAACTCTATATTATTCTTTAGACACCCGTTTGGAGACGAGAAGTTCCTCTTTGGTGATTATTTTATAAATTATCATAGCCTTTTCCCATGAAAATGTGGTGACATTGTTAGGAGAAAATAGATATTGGTCACTCTTGGGGTTAAAAGGGTTTAGACAAATCACGACTGTTGTTGGGATAAGTTCACAATAATTACGCTTGGAACAAAGCAGCCGAAACTCCTACCCCAGGCAGGAACAAACGCCGATTTAAGACCGCCTCTTCCTGCTCTTATGATATACCGGCAAGCGCCCTAACTATTCGTCTGAAATACCCATAGAGAGGCTATTAGTTCGCTCTGTGCTGTCAGTAAAGCAGCTCATTCGTGTTCCTTGAAATGTCTTGTCGTTACTGGGAGAATTCTCATGTAAGTATCGTGAACCGTCAATCTTCACTAATTGATCTCCATCCGTGACTGCCATGGACAAGTAGATAAGGTGTTGCGAGCTTTGACAAGTTCCTCTGAATTTCATTCATTGCGTCTAATATAGCTCCGACCCATCTCACTTTCATTCCCTCATGCCAGTTTAGGCTATCATTGGCATACTTTTCAACCTAAAACAATAGTAATAAAGAAGGTGCATTGTGTTATTGAAGTCCTAGACTTGCCACAAGTCGACCGCGAAAGCAAGAAGGCGCGAGGGACACCCGGTACTCAAGGAAATTCGACTTTCTGTAAGATTTATGGTTATTAAATGCATGGTGCAAAGAATTGAGTGACATTGAAATTTATACGGGGAGGCTCCAACCCTAAACAAACACGACGAGCTCTTTCAACTATAAATGTGTAAGGATTTAGGCCTAGGGGTGGAACCTCCCCGTATAATTAAAACATTATTGAGCCATTGTTGAGAAGAGCGAAAGTCGTACTCCTAGTAGTTCTCGTCCTCGAATCTAAAGGTCTCTTTTAACCAACCGTGAGGTCCAGATAGCTGAATATTGGCCAAGTTCGTTTTGTTTTTTGTGTGTGAGTGTTTTTATATATGGAACAATCACTACTGTATTAATTTCGGCATCAAAATCTGTCAATGTTGTGCGTTTTAATTACCGACCCAAGGCAAACTGGTTTTGCAGCAAGTGAGGTAACTCCTGTGTATGGCGTGACTCCCGCGTAATTTTATCCAATCAGGAGTCAGTATTCACGCAACTTGCGACACTGAATCTTATTTGCTACAAGACAAGTTTGATTTATGGGCAATAAAACACGCAACAGCGCTTTCGGACTCGTTCTGCAGCAATTTGTTGCCCGTTTTACTGTACCTGTTTTAGCCTCGTTTTAAAAGCGAGAGTTTTTGGAACTCAGAAATGGACTATTATAGCCTGTGATCACGCCCTCCCTAAAAAAAAAACAAACCCCACCTGATCGCGGGTTAAAATAATTAAAAGACGATGAATCATGAGAAACTGTTGTTTTACATTATTTCCTTGTTTCAGTTTTGGGGTTTTTGATCATGGTTTGTATTTTTAAATTCTCTTTCAGTTTTGTGGTTCAGTTTTGTATTTTTTTGTACGTGTTTCCGCTTTGGGATGTTTATTTCTGTTTTGGGATTTGTACTTCTGTTTTCTGGTAGTGTTTTTCTGTTTTGGGCTTGCTGTATCCTGTTTTTGCATTGACGGCACCCTAAGAAAAGAGAAACAGTCTTTGCATTGTGTTTTCGTTTATTATTTGTAGCAAATGGAGCAATAAATTACCGTGCAAGGATTGGCATCCACGTTTATGCTTGGTGCACTAAAAATAGCACCCGCAAAGAAATAAGGTCTTTACATAATACTAAGAACAGCTATTGTACCACCCTAAAAAGAACAATGCATAATATTAATAATATCATAACATGAAATTTTCAAGTAATATATCAAACATGAGATGCAGTGTTTCATCACCAGATGAAACACCGAGAAGAGAGTTGAAAATACGACGCGCAGCGGAGTATTTTTGACGAACTTCGAGGTGTTTCATCTGGTGATGAAACACTGTGTCGAATGTTTGGTATTTCTTCTCAAACAAAATCATTTTTGAAGGAGAAATTAGGGATGCAAATACTAAGCAGTGTTTCATCCGATTTCCAAACACTCATTAAACATTAATTTCCTTTGTATTTTCTTAATGAATTATTAATGAGTTTGAGAAGGTGCAGTTAAACCTCCCGTAGGTGACCACTGTAAAGGCTAAGACTTTGTGGTCACTTGCAGAAGATGGTCGCTTACGACACTTCCTTGGAGTAGATTTCCGGGCACATCTACTTTAAAGCAGATAAATTACCGCACCGATTTCTTTCTCAGTTACATGTTGTTACTTAAGTTCTTCGTAAACTCCTAGTAGCATACAACGAACATAAGAGTTCAGACAAATCGTTAAGGGGTCGCCTTTTAGGAGGTTAAAAACAATGGGAAATCTCTCTAACGCGGTCGCTTAAGGATGGTGATCTTTTACGAGAGGTGGTCGCATATGGAGGTTCGACTGTATCAGTGTTTTGATAATATGTGATTTAACTGCATTGCAGCCAGACTTGAAAAGAGTTAAAAATAAGAAAACCTGAAATTCACAGGCTATCTATGTTATCCAGACAAACCGGTAAGAGCGCGACATTACGAAACAACCGCAAAGCATGATCGGCTTGGGGTCTTTATCGTAATTAACATATACTTGTATTCCTGTGATTGACTCGGTTAGGGGACCCGAGAACCTAAAAAAAAACAACAAAACAAACAAACAAACAAACAACAACAACAACAAAAAAGAAAAAAAGGGGCAGAGTTCCAATAACGTTTTTATAACAGTACATACCATTTAGTGGCCAAACATAAATATTGGTATGCCTGTGTTGTCTGCTGTGACTTGGTCAATGTGTTTAAAAACATCTCTGACGTAAAAGGAAAAAGCTGATATTTGGACTCTTTCTCCTTCACTCTGACCATGACCAACTAATAGAAAGACTTATTGTCAAAAATTACCTCTTGAAGGGTTATATCACACTATTTCCTGTCTTTCTTTGTATTCGCCAGGTGCCCATAACATCATAAATTGAATTCCAAAAATAATGGTCCAGTTTTCTACTCTATCTTTATCCCTCCCTCCCATCCCTAGCATTTTACAGCCACTCTGTAAGAAAGACTGCTGTCTTCTATACTGAGCTTGTCAAAATTATAACTTCTTCACTGATTATGAAGTGTGATATAACTTTTCTTCTCGTTCAGTCAGTGATGGGCTATCCATGCTTTGCCAGCTATAGGTACCCTCAAAAGCATGGCAGGAAAAAAAATTATGTCGTTCAGAAATTTTGTATCAATGACTGATCATTTCAATTTCATTCTGCTTCCCAACGTCATATTTTTTTCCTTTCTAGGTTCATCCAATCACAATGTTCCATGACCCGGATGTTAATCGTGGTTCCCAGACCCTCGTTGTTGCTCATTCCCGTAACTGGCCTACTAAACGAATCCTTATGCAGGTAAGAAAACTGTCAGGTAAATAAAGGTCACCACTTTAGAAATGAGAAGAAGGCTGAGCCGTGTTAATTTTCTCAAAGATTTTTGAGACGGCAGTACTTTTGTCTCGTCACGCAACGCTCACATCTGGGACAGTGATACTGGGGACAGAGGAAAAATTGACCATTGCCGACCGGCGCGTTCCCGTAAACGATCCTAGGGGTCTTCGCGAAAATTAACTCCGCCTAGTTTACTCCTCGTTTCTAAACTGGTGAATGTCTTTTTAGATTATACAGTCGAACTGTTATTTCGCGGCCACCCTTACTTAGGGATGGGAAAACTGTTAGTTCTGTTCAAAGGCAATCCACTGCTTTCCTTACAAATAACTTCCTACTACTCTCACGTTTCAAAATGGCGCGTGACAGGGAGTGGTACCCAAGGTGTGAACAGAAAACCATTCTGTGCCGTTACCCAGGCACTGGTATTCGGGCACCAAGTGAGACATTGTCATAGTGTGAGCCTATACCTGTATGTATTAATGAAAATGAAATTTATTTGTTGATTTATTTCAGCGTCACACGTTACGAGCTGTGCCAGTATCTGAAGTGAAGTATGAGTGGAAAGATAAAAACACTCGTTTCTGGGTGTACGGCCTGGATCACAGAGTGCACGCCCCAGACTACCCCCAACAGTGCTGTTGTGGTTGCACTATAATCTAGAGTAGTCAAAGAATAATGTATAGCATCGGTCAGTTTTTATGTGCAATCCAGACTAATCGCTAGGCGTTCGCGTTTTGTGCTAGCCTTGGACAAGGTTTTTTGGTCCGGAAGAGGGGCAAAAAATCGACAAGCGAAGCGAGCAGAGCGAGGGACTTCTCCTCTTCTTCTAGCCTGCGTGGCAGGCGTTTGAAAGGGAAAGGAAAGGGAGTTTTAGGTGCGAGAGAAACGCGAGGGGCGCGCGCCCCTCGCGTTTCCCTGGCGCCCTAAACCCCCTTTACCTTCCCTTTCAAACGCTTGCCACGCAGGCTACTCTTCTTCAGGAATCAGGAATCGACAAGGTGAAATCCGGAATCCAAGCTGGACTGTCTGGGACCCTTACATGGAGCGAGGTGACCATTTTAGTCTGACAAAGTAAAAACGTTATCGAGCGTACACGACATTGATGGACAAAGGAACGTTAGGACAATAAATGATTATTTCAATAATTTGTGAGACCGTGAGTTGTTGCAAAGCTGTCAGTCAGGGATTTTACAGAGAAATATAGAATTCTACTGTGTAGTTTCCCTTACAAAGGGGCAGGTATTTATATATCGGATTTTAGCGTACTTTCGTATATGACCATTGAATCAAGGAGCGTGTTTTCAGCTTGTTTTGTGAAAATAGAGACGAGAAAAGTGATTGAAAAAGGATGTGATACCAAATCGAATATGAAGTCTCAACAGAACCGCGCGTGAAGCTTGATTTTCTGGACATTGTAAGAAAACCAAGTACTGTAACCCCCTTTTCGAATGCATTATTTAGCAAGTTTTGTCCTCAGTTAGAACAAGACAAAGAAATTCGATGGAAAAGATAGCCAGTCTCTCTCTCCCGCGCCCACTACATGGCGAGTTAGGGGGTTGGACCAGGTACTACAGTCATGATCTTTGAGGCTCATAGATTTTTGTCTAAGCTATAATACGAGGGCTTTTCGCTCATGTTTCACCAATATTTTGCTTGGCGTAAAAACAAAAACTGTTCGCAACAGTACAAACTAAAATTTTACTTCCGGTCTCAAATCCTGATCTTCTCCCCAGCCCCTCCCCTTGTCTATTTCGCCTGGACCACGACGAGGCCGATGTTAGTTCATCCTTGCAGACGACGGTGTTTATGAAAGGGAGTTTGTACAGGTATGTGATTGCAGACAGTGAGGTTTGATGTAGAGGATAGTTACTTGTGATGAGAAAAATAGATCACCTCTGACCTGTAGGCGTCGAATGCCCTCAGCAGACTTCCAAAGCGGTTCGAAGGTGAAATCGCGCCAATAACTTAATGCTCTGTGTACCAGGTGACGGAAGGTCTTAATTTATTTGAAGGCTTTTAACGTTTGCCTTTGTTGTTAAAGGAATGAATTGGATGTTTCTTATTGACAAAACAGTTTTCCCACCCTAGAAGCTTCAGGAAAATGCTGAGGGTATTGTAATATCAGAGTTTGAGACAGGTGTCGTTTACAGATCGCATTATATATTGCAGCTTCATTTTACAAGTGGAAAACGAAACAGTATGCGTATTTATATGAATATTTATTGGTTTTTGGAGTCTCATCAATATGCTTGGAGAATCGCAGAATTCAATAACGTCAGCTGACAACCTCTCAGCTGAGAATTTTGAAAGGTAATCATTAATTTTCCGATATTCTATTTGCGTGCGCCCGCTAATTTCAAGTCAGATGAACCGTAGAAAATCAATGACATAATTCAAGTTGCCCGAGCTCGTACATATGGTGGAGCTTTATTAATATATCTAAAAACTGAGCTAATCTTGATTAAGTTGCTGAAATAAGGAAGGAGAGATAGAAAATAGGATCCCCAGCTCTATTTAATTCTGAGCATTCACCTACGAGAACACGTGTTGTACCCGGAAAAAGTTGTAGTGGCTCAATTTAATGCAGTCCATTTATATGAGGCTGAGTAGGATATGAAGAATTATGCAGATCGAGGAGGGTGCCATCCACCAAGGCCGACGGCCAAGGTGGATAACACCCTCCGGGATTTGCATAATATTTAACAATTATTCCTCGAGCCTGAATGGGTTCTGAGTCAATGGCTTCATGCGGCTGAAGGCCGAATGGGCTATTGACTCAGAGGCCATGAGGGTGAGAGGAATAATTGTTTTAGTAAAATCCAACTAGGTGGTCAAAAATATCAAGAGTAAAAAAATTTTAGCTGGTTAAAGCTAGACTTTAATCCTTTTTTGCCGCCAAAACCCCGCACTTTTCGCTACTAGGGGGCTATAACATATAGCCTAGTAGTAGTGCAACCAATCAGAACGCAACATTGATAATAGACCACTGGTTGGATTTTACTAATATTCTTTATATCCTATGAAAGGCGAATTCATTAATTACTTTATTATTCATTCAAAATAATTGCTAGTTTGAAAACAAGCCAAAACATGCTTACCTTGGTCAATGTTAAGCTCACCTCGATAGTGCATGTTTAGAAGATAAAGGGCTGTTCGGGTCTCCAAATGGCAGATGTTGTCTGTCAAGTTGTCTTCTTGCTATGTTTCTAGACAACAGTTCATTGTGAAATGAGTAAAATGTTCCGCCAACTGTTCGGCCATTTTTTTTTTCACAACCAAAACAACTCAACGTCGTCCCCAGGTCTTCTTGGTTAACGGTGCATTAACCTGCGACAGTGCTGCACTTTTGACGTCATTGGTTGATTAATCACAAAATTCTTCCAAATTTGGTCAACAGTAGCTGGTTATGGTGAATTATGCATGTTGTTTTAGCCAATCAGAAATGGAGAAATATTTTGAATGAATAATAAATCTGTTTCGTGATGACTGCCTATTCATTTCTGGAAATTGTGATCGATAACAAATTTTAGTTGGCGGACATCTATTATGAAATCAAACTGTATTATCTCCATAGTGATTCAATTTTGCCCTGTTCCTAATGCAGATCATTCACAGCAAGAACCTGTCTAAAAAACCATCTAGCACTATGAGTCAAGCCCCTTATCCACCTGGAGGATATGCCTATGGACCAGGACAAGGATATCAACAACCAGGTTATTACATGCCATGCATGACGTCAGGAACGAAATTGAGGCATATATGAACTTACTGGGACTGGCTTAGGCCTTGTTAGCACTATGCAAAGTTTTGTTTGTTTTGCAAAAAAATCTGTCAACAGGAAACCATTTCTAATGTCAAGCGACTGTGCTCTAGCATTCGCTGCAGCCCTGGTGGCTAACTTTTGCAGCCGGTCAACTAGAAAATCTTAGATTTTTCACAGAAATCATCTGCTGAGCACCCTGATTTCACAGGTTGAGAGCATTGGGCTCCCTACAATTTTTCTTAGAGCACAGCCATGAATGATTTTTATTCACTATCAAAATTTTCTCAACTGTCGCCAATCTTCAAAGATTCCGTCAAGAACATTTTGGAGGCAGCCAAAAAGCCTACACTGTTTTGTCAGGCAACAAAATGCTTCATTCCTTGGTCTTCCTTGACAGCTATCCTTCATCAGGGCATGTTATTTCGCGAACATGACCAATTAAAGTTCCTTTAATTGACATTTCTGGTTATACATAAAATTTTGCTTGTCTCAGATGTGAACAAGGTTGTAACAATAAAAAATTGGTGATGAAAAATTTCCAAATTTTTTGCAAACACCAACTTCCATTTTTAATCGTAGTGTGAACAGGGCTGTATGTAAAAACTTGATTTGTGCTTCTTTTGTAATTTCCTGAATTATACAAGTGGCTGGCTATCTAGTCCCATAAATTATTGTTACATTGTAAATCTTTCCTTCCCCTTGAAGTCAGTCAGTTAATGTCTCCTTTTCCACAAATTTTGGATTTATGCAGGGTCATTTCTTAATGCCATGTGTGCCTTACCTAACCATATGCATTTTGTTCATATTTGTTATCGTTAATTTCCAGGTCAGCCACAAGTTGGTTTTGCCCCTCAACAGGGTTATGGTCCTGCGCCCCCTCAGCAGCAAGGATATGGATCTTTTAATGTTGCTTTTGAGGGTAAAGACAAGTTTCAAGTGCCTTTTAACCATGCCTTAATGTTATGTCAGTGTCTCTAGCACAATTTGTAGGGTGTGAGGGAAGTAGCTTCCAAACAAATACAAATCCCAGGGTTGGGGGCTATTTTGGTATAAGAATTTTGGGGAGGTGCAAAACCTCTTTTTGTGGGTTGGGGATGGGGGCTGTTATCAGGCGCTATGTGAAAAATATCATCCTCTGTTCTGTTCTGTTCTGTCCCCACCTGGCTGGAGGTACGGCGCTGTTGTGAGGGAGTTCTTTTACTCTCAAAAAAGATTAAATTACTAATTATTATTAGTTTTGTCCCTCTGGCTCATGATCCCTTATTTGTTGGGGCAGGGTAGGGGAGGTCCTGAAGCTTCCCCCACCCCCGTCCCAGATCCATTACTGGTTAAAGCATCAGAGAGGTCATGCTAGCATAGAGCTAGCATAGAGCCATGTATGTGTAACTTTTGTCATAATTATCAATAACTTCAGGAAGAGTTGATCGGCCCACATACACTGGATCAGATGTTCCAGCTCAAGACGTGTTTGATAATCAGTTTGGCAAGGCTCCAGTTCCTTCTGCTCCACCTTCTGATATGTTTGCACAATACTCTGGTTATGAAAATACAAGGTTTGGTAAGTAACATACATGGATTCAATCAAGGCGAGAAAACAACCTTTCTTAATATGATTGTTTTATTATGCTGTTTAGTAATTATAACTACATTTGATTAATACCCAGGAATGAAAGTACCATAATACTGACATGTAATCCTTCAGTTCCTGCAAGCCATTTTTTTTTTTTTTCTTTCTTTCTTTGTTTTTTTTTATTATTATTTTCAGGCAGTTCATTTGTGCCACCTCCACCTCCTTATGTTCCTCCGCCCTCCTCTGAGATGCCAGAGCAGCTCTTCCAACAGTGAGTTTGTTTTCTCAGAATACTGTGAACACCTAAATAAAGAGCCATTTGCAACAAAGATCAGTAGATGTACAAGCAAACTGCAAACTAATTACTGTACTTGCTTGCAGTTTTGTTTTCTCGTGCCTGATTAGTTTTTCCTTGCAACACAATAACATTTCAGAATATAAAAAATCATTTAAATAATAATATTAGTTTAAATTACTTTTCCTTTATTTGGTTTGCAAGTCACAGAATCATTTAGAAGATGCAGAGTCATAGTAAAATAAAAATGTTCTAAATGCTTTAATTCTTCCAACTGGATCTTCAATTCTGCTGAACTTGTCACTCCACTCACAACTCTATCTGATTTTTCATTCTCACTAGCTCTGACTTCTTCATTAGCAACATATAGTTTTAAGGGATTCAATCAACTTAGAAATAAGTAGAACAAATAAATTGGCTGTTCCTTAATTAACAGGTCAACTGCTATAAGCGATGATCAGGCTCGTGATGCCATGCTTCAGTTTGTTAGTGAACATTGCTGTTATGGAAAGACCCCAGCTCAGGAAATGGTGATTAAGGACATAGTTCCTTCAAGTGCATACCATGTAAGTTCAATGGAAAACAATAAAATAAATTAAGTACGTATATATTTAATCCCATTCACAGTCGTTGAGGATGGAAAAGGTGGAACATAATTGAAAGCTATAGCCTTGTGAAGAACGTATGACCCATACTAATATACTTGCCTTATCTTTAACAATTAAATCACTAAGATTGGAGGTTGTACTTTTTTGTGAATGGTTATTGTATTTATTCTTGACCAGATTTTATGTTTTTAGTATTCTCTTGCAAGCTTCTGTGAGTCACGGAAAACTGAGTGGCAATATGAACCTTACAGAGGTAAGCGTCAAAAAGACTTTATTAATATCATAAATCTCCCCTTCTATTCCTTGTTGGCTACTAAAAAAAAGTTCTGGGCCAGCTCTGGAAGAAACATATTTTCAAAAATAACTGAAAATTTTGGAATGATGTTTTTAGGACTAAACTGGTTTTTCCACAAAGAGCATGTTTTCCTCTCATTGTTGCCTTTTTCAGCTCTGGTTGTAGGCTAATGGAATTCTTTGGAGGTGAACAATTTGGCATTATTGAACAATCCTTGCTATTGTTATACTTGTACCTTAGTTTAAAGTATAAGATTCAGAGCAAAATAAATGAGCACCTTTCTCAGGGAGGATGTTTATATCCACTGAGGCCAAATATATTTTTGTTGATAACCTGTTCACTTTTGGGTCTATGAGTGTTTTAGACACCATGTCATTGTTAGTTTTCAAGTACCATTTTGATTTACTTTCAGGACAACCTATTGACAGTCCAGTCAATGGCCCCGCCCCTCTCCCATGGAACATTCCAGCTCAACCACAACAGATGTTTTCTGATTTTCAAACCAAACTGGAGGTTCCTCACACTGTAAATATTAAGATACTAATGTGTAATTCCTCTACAGACACTTTCAAATGCAAGCCCCCAAAAATAAACAATTCTGTTAATTTTCATTACATGTACCCCAAAATTGAACAAATAAAGTGTACTGCATTCAAGTTAACTATCTCAGATCTCAGTAGACAAGCCCACACATAGCTTTCATATGATAGAGCTTAGTCTAACGTACAATAACCTCAACACATCCAAGGTATCTATAATTATTCTATCCATCACTTGGCACCTTACTTAAAGGTGAGAAGAAATTCACCCTTTAAAACCGTAAGATCAAAATTAAAATTCTCATTTGTTGACCCTCTTCATTTCCGACAGAAGTAGTGGGGAGAAGTTGATAAAATATCAAGCAAATTCATCTTGTGTGATCATGTTTGTAGTTCTCATGACCACTCTGTTTTACAAAGCATTGATATTACAAGGAGAAATTTGATGCTGAGATCACTATTAAGTCAAATAAGACAGACCCTGGGTCAAGGTTTCGGTATCAACTGCATCAATTAATGCAAAGTCAAATGAGAATGAGAAAGCAAATTGAAAGGACTGAACATATTAGCTGCAGAACTTATTTGTTGCGGCATGATTCTACAGGTAAATGTATATCCAATACAGATGCTTTTTAGTTACCAGTATTCCTCCAAGATGTCATTTTTCTGTTATCATAAATTAAATAAAATATTCAATTTTCAGCCATGTCATGACTGTCTTGCCGTGGGCTACAAACAATGTTACAAGTGCTGTGGCAGAGGAAGGGTGCGTACATTATATAACTGATGATGGTCTAAATAAGCTTGTATGAAACTGGCTGTATCTTTGTCATGTAGTAGTTCGCATAGGATTCCTGTGATAAAGTTTATTATTTTATTTGTTTGTCTTTGTCTTAAACTGCAATCCATCTCCATCGACAGCAAAAGTTTACTTGGTGCTCTTTTTGTCTCTTCCCCGTTTTCCACTCAGTTTTGAAACTGCTCTGCCTAAGTGGACGCGTTGCCTGCAAAAACAGCCGTTCCTCCTTGCTCCTCACGGCAAGGTGAGAGGAGATGAGGCTGTTTTCGCAGGCTACGATCCCGTCAGCTACTCAGGCTTGTAATCACAGCTACTATAACCTCACCAGTTTTTTAAAGGCTTTGGTTACGTGGTACACGAACTCTGCTTATCTCTTACAATTGATTGAAATGTTTCTTTCTGTTGCCATTATGATGTTAAGTTGATTTTGTTTGCTTGTAGCTACGATGTTCCAGATGCCAAGGCTCTGGTTTTGTACAAGAAGGAATGGAGCAAGTCCAGTGTAACATCTGTTTTGCCAGAGGATGGAAAATGTAGGTGACATCAATTTAGTTGGGTAAAGATAAAGTTATTTTCTTTCTTTAAATCCAAAACTGTAACTTTGTTTCTTGGCTAATTTTTGTCAACAGGTGTGATTTATGTAATGGACATGGGCGTGTGAAGTGTTGGACCTGTATGGGAAATGCCCAGTTAAAAACTTTCATTGAGCTGACTGTTAAATGGTAAGTCATCTTAATTTTTACATTATGTAATTTGTTTAAATTAGAAGTGACATAAATTATTACTATTTTGCTGACACGGAACAGAGAGTTGGGTTCTAGTGTAACGTGCGAGGGATCGCGGTTAGGGGGTTTGATTTAGTTGCCGTTTAGTTATGCGTGTCATTCTATGGTTGGCCTCGCCGCGTCAACTTGCTTTGTTTAGTTTAGTTTTCACTTATTCTTTTAGTCTTAATTTCGTTACCATCGGTACTGGTCCCTATGTTCCTTAGCTATTTTATTTAGCATCTCATTTTCTGCTCGTATTTTATTAGGCTTTATTTTATTTGTTTTGCCTTATAACCCCAAAGGTGACGCCATAGCATAGGTTGAGTCCCTATTTTTCCAGTACTTGGTTGTTTTGGGTTTCAAGTCCGGCTGTGGTGTGTTCTTAGAATAATTACTTTAATAGGGGAGTTTTTAACGTGAGTTAATAAAGTATTTCATGGGCCTGGCTGACAGATGCACCCATGCCTCCAAGTGTTGTTTTGTGTGTTTGGTTGTGTAGTGGAGGCAAAATACTTTAGATTTGCTTTCCAGTCTTTTTAACTTCATTTCACTTCCTTAAGTAGCCGAAGCAAAAATTCAACAATATTTAATACACTTTCCAAAATGCTGAAAAACAAACAGTTCCATGTGAACGTACTGCTAAGGAAGCTTCATTTGACGGGTGACACTACTGAATTTTGTTGAAAGACTCAAAAGTATGAGCCACTTTGTAGAGCTTAATTAACAGTACCATCGGAAAGTATTGGCAAAGAGGTTTTTATTTGGATGGGCACACTACAGGAATTTTTCACAGTCTCAAAAAAATAAGAACCACCTTGTACAGCATAATAAACATTATCATGACAGGAAAGTATAACTGCTCAGTAGCTTTCATGTGAATGGTAGCACTTTAGGAATTCATCCATATACCCAATAGTACGAACCACCTTCTACAGCATAATAATTAAGTAAGTGAACAGTACCACGGGAAGGTACTGCTCAGTAGTTTATTTTTTATTTATTTATTTACATTTTTACAGGGAAAACAACGTGTCGCATCATGTTGTTGGTAGAACAGAACAGCTTCCTAGTGAACTCATCGTCAATTCCCAAGGAACGGAGATATTCAGTCAAGAGCTTCCTCGGGTCAGTTGTGCTTATTATTTTACCCAACTGGACTCAGCTGCTTGGAAGGTTGATAATGCTGTGTACTGGATTAACCTCCATTTTGTGGATAGGTCTTTAGCTAGGTGCCAGTAGACGAAACAAAGTCCCAACATTGTTGAGCCAACAGGTTGTGTCCGTTTGCATACGTTTGACTGGTTTCAAACTTTGCACAACAACTCCCAACAACACGCAACAGCATGTAACAGTGTGTGCAAATGGAACAACATGTAACATCCAACAATGTTGGGAGTTGCTGGCCAACAATGTTGCATCCGTTTGCACCGATGGCAACAGGATTGTCTTAAAAGCAATAGGATATGTGTTTCCCAGGTGGGGGAACACATATCACTAGGGATATGTGTTTCCCAGGTGGAGGAAACACGTATCACTAGGAATATGTGTTTCCTAGGTGGGGGAACACATATCACTAGGGATATGTGTTTCCTAGGTGGGGAAACACGTATCACTAGGGATATGTGTTTCCCAGGTGGGGAAATACATATCACTAGGGATATGTGTTTCCCAGGTGGGGAAACACATATCACTAGGGAAATGTGTTTCCCGAGTGGGGGAACACATATCACCAGGAATATATGTTTCCCAGGTGCGGGAACACGTATCACTAGGGATATGTGTTTCCCAGGTGGGGGAACACATCTCACTAGGGATATGTGTTTTCCAGGTGGGGAAACATGTATCACTAGGGATATGTGTTTCCCAGGTGGGGAAACACGTATCACTATGGATATGTGTTTCCCAGGTGGGGGAACACATATCACTAGGGATATGTGTTTCCCAGTTGGGGAAACACGTATCACTAGGAATATGCGTTTCCTAGGTGGGGGAACACATATCACTAGGAATATGTGTTTCCCATGTGGGGGAACACACATCACAAGGGATATGTGTTTCCCAGGTGGGGGAACACATATCACTAGGGATATGTGTTTCCCAGGTGGAGGAACACATATCACTAGGGATATGTGTTTCCCATGTGGGAGAACACATATCACTAGGGATATGTGTTTCCCAGGTGGGGAAACACTTATCACTAGGGATATGTGTTTTCCAGGTGGGGAAACATGTATCACTAGGGATATGTGTTTCCCAGGTGCGGAAACACGTATCACTATGGATATGTGTTTCCCAGGTGGGGGAACAGATATCACTAGGGATATGTGTTTCCCAGTTAGGGAAACGTCGTATCACTAGGAATATGTGTTTCCTAAGTGGGGGAATACATATCACTAGGAATATGTGTTTCCCATGTGGGGGAATACACATCACAAGGGATATGTGTTTCCCAGGTGGGAGAACACATATCACTAGGGATATGTGTTTCCCATGTGGGAGAACACATATCACTAGGGATATGTGTTTCCCAGGTGAAGGAACACATATCACTAGGGATATGTGCTTCCCATGTGGGAGAACACATATCACCAGGGATATGTGTTTCCCAGGTGGGGAAACACTTATCACTAGGGATATGTGTTTCCCAGGTGGGGAAACACATATCACTAGGGATATGTGTTTCCCAGGTAGGGGAACACATATCACTAGGAATATGTCTTTCCCATGTGGCGGAACACACATCACTAGGGATATGTGTTTCCCAGGTGGGGGAACACATATCACTAGGGATATGTGTTTCCCATGTGTGGGAACACATATCACTAGGCATATGGGTTTCCCAGGTGGGGAAACACTTATCACTAGGGATATGTGTTTCCCAGGTGGGGAAACATGTATCACTAGGGATATGTGTTTCCCAGGTGGGGGAACACATATCTCTAGGGATATGTGTTTCCCAGTTGAGGAAACATGTACCACTAGGAATATGTGTTTCCTAGGTGGGGGAACACATATCACTAGGGATATGTGTTTCCTAGGTGGGGAAGCACGTATCACTAGGGATATGTGTTTCCCATGTGGGAGAACACATATCACTAGGGATATGTGTTTCCCAGGTGGAGGAACACATATCACTAGGTATATGTGTTTCCCAGGTGGGGAAACACTTATCACTAGGGATATGTGTTTCCCAGGTGGGGAAACATGTATCACTAGGGATATGTGTTTCCCAGGTGGGGGAACACATATCACTAGGGATATGTGTTTCTCAGTTGAGGAAACACGTATCACTAGGAATATGTGTTTCCTAGGTGGGGGAACACATATCACTAGGGATATGTGTTTCCTAGGTGGGGAAACACGTATCACTAGGGATATGTGTTTCCCAGGTGGGGAAACACATATCACTAGGGATATGTGTTTCCAAGGTGGGGAAACATGTATCACTAGGGATATTTTTTTTCCCATGTGGGGGAACACATATCACTAGGGATATGTGTTTCCCAGGTGGTTGAACACATATCACTAGGGATATGTCTTTCCCATGTGGGGGAACACACATCACTAGGGAAATGTGTTTCCCAGGTGGGGGAACACATATCACTAGGGATATGTGTTTCCCAGGTGGGGCAACACATATCACTAGGGATATGTCTTTCCGATGTGGGGGAACACACATCACTAGGGATATGTGTTTCCCAGGTGGGGGAACACATATCACTAAGAATATGTGTTTCCCATGTGAGGGAACACATATCACTAGGGATATGTGTTTCCTAGGTGGGGAAACACGTGTCACTAGGGATATGTGTTTCCGTAATCGGGAAACACATAACAGCATTTCACACAGTAAGTTTAAATCAATATTAATTTAATATATAAATTTAGCCAAGCTCCTGTAAAAAATTATAATTTACTTCGAAACCATTGCAAAGAATTCAGTTGAGCCCGCAATTAGTTGAAAACTTAAATAACTTGTTAGCAAAGACCTTAAAAAAACAATTAATCTTAACGGGTCAACATTTGAACCTGCAATATGGTCATGTGATACTGGGCAGTGGATGCCCTGTTTTGACAGCTGTCAATTGACACCAAGATGGATGTGGAATATCAGGTTGCAGGCTCCCACACTAGCTACAATCTTGGAAAAAGATGTTGGGAAAAATGGACGTTACCATGTCTAGTTTCAAGATAAAGCTCTTGAAAGCCCTGGCAACGACAAATACTCCCCCCTTCCCCCTAAAAGATAATGTTGAATTCTGACTGGATCATTTCTGATCCCGACTAAACAACTTTGACCAGGGTGGCGAGTGGAGGGACCATAGTGGTACCAAATCTGCAGGGTAGGCGTTCTGTTGGTAAGAAAGTGCAAAATTCTCAACACTTTTTGCCCAAGATGGTAGAAATTGTGACATTTCACCTTGGTTCTGCTGTGGTATAGACACACAGACCAGGACTGTCACTGTGTTTTTAAGTTGCCGGGTGACTATGCAATTAGTAGGTGGGGAACTGAGTTGCCAGCAAGTTGTTTTAGTTCTATTTTCCTGTTGTTACATACAAAAATAGGCTGAGGTTATGCTCATACTAGACAGGGGAAATAGCTGCATGGTATGTTCTACGCTTAGTTAAAGGCTACCCACCCTTAGTAACAGGCTATTTCTGTTATGATGTCTTAACAGAGCTACATCCATAAGTGAAGAAGAAGCAAGAGATGCACTGCTTGCCTTTGTAGGTGAGCACTGTTGTTATGGCAAAGGAGCTGCTGAGGATATGGACATTAAGGACATCAGTCCTTCAAGTGCTTATCATGTAAGTACAGTTGAACCTCCATTAAGCGGCGGCCACCCTTGGGGTCCTGGAACTTGGGACTTGTGCACCAAAGGACGTCCACTAACCAACTGTGCCGCCTCCCTTAGTGCCACCAAAGCTAAGTGAGCTTAAAAAGTTACTTGCCCCGCCAGAAAAATAATCTACTTGTCTCAGACCAGCAGACAGGACATTGTTTCAGCCCTGTGAACCCTGAAACAGTCTCAGTCAAATCGACTGATGACTTCAGATGATTTTTTTCTTTATCTGTATGTTAAAATAATTTTGTCCTTTGATACCTTTCGTAGTAAATAATAATGCTGCTGCTTTATATCATAAAATTATTGCTTTTAAAATTTCTTTGAGCATAATTTTCTGATTCAAGTGTTAATTTCCTATAATACTAGTTAGCAAATATTTTTTATATGTACTTTTGATTTGTAAATTGCAGTACAATTTTGTGAGTTTCTGTGAGTCAAGGTCAACTGCTTGGAAATATGAGCCCTACAGAGGTATGTGGGTCTTTAACTAAAACAGTCAAACCTTCCTTTATATTGGGCTCCTCTCAGTGGCCGATCCAGACCTTGGGGCGGGGGGGGAGGGGGGGTTGGGTGGTCATCCAGACCCTGAAATAAGGGTTTGGGGAGTGGTCTCAAAAAAAATATATTGGCCCTTCTGGCCTCAGTTTGGTCTAAAAATAGGGGGGCTGCCCCCATGGATCTGTCACTTCCTCTATGAAATGAACAGCTCTGTTACAAACATTCACGTGATCTCAAAGGTGTCAAAACCCAAACAATTCTACCTGTGCAATGCGGATAATACCCTGAGTCCCTTTGGAATTCAGCAATGAGCTCCAAGACTGAGCTGCCTCGCTGAAAAGATCTAACCTTGGTTAGTAATGTCAACAAAGCAGTGCTGAGTTGATCCTTGTTCTGGCCCTCCCAATGAACAATGAACTCAATGAATTTCTAGAAGTGTGTCTCAAACTTCCCTTTAACCTGATTAGCCAACTGAACAATAGCTTTTTATCATGGCCAGCCATGGTGGGTACTCAAATCCTGGTACATAACTGGCGCCCCAGAACAGGTATTTCAGTGCCGCTTTTCAGTTGGACTTAGCCAGATGTTTAGTTTTGTCTGTGGTGCAGGCTATGTAGTCTAGACTACCAGAGAAATCTCATAATTTGCTGCTCAATACAACTGGAGAACTGTGCACCTTACAGATGTATGTCCCCTGTTCCACTTTACCCAACCCCTCCCCCCACCCAATTACTCACTGCACCACTTACCCTACCCTACTTGAGCGCCACAAGTTTATCAGTTTTTTCATAATGGTCACGTGTTTACCCTCTTTAAATATAGGCGTTACCTTTAGCTACCCTACCCTTAATGTATGATAAACTGTACTCTGGGTTGCTAACAACAGCTAGCTAGCCCTGTTGGCTTTCTTCTGCAGCAGTTTATCACATGCTTTCTTTTTTATTTTGTTATCAAAGGTCAGCAGATTGATGGCCCACAAAATGGCCCTGCTCCACAACCATGGGATATTCTTGCTCAGCCAAGTCAGCTATTTACACCACAAGAGGCGCGTATTGAAGTTCCACACACAGCTTCTGCTAAGGTATCATACTGACTGTATACAATGTACAGTCAACCTTCTATTTCAGATTTGGAAGATGAACTAGTTTGGTTTGACTCAATAGAGAGGAGAACTGTGACGTAACGTTACCATGGTAGCAAAATTGGATTGACTCAATTGCAGAGTAGAAAGCAAAGTGTGTGTTTGTGTGTGCGTGTGTTTTTTTAATGGATCGCTTTAAGTCTGAAGAAAGAAGACATCCTAAATTTTGCGCACACAGACCACATTTACACGGGTCCGGGCAAATTTTTGAATGGACAAGAACTTACACGGATCCACTTTTCGTCTACAGTACGGAACCCGCGGAACCGTGCAAGTTTTTGAACGGCGACGTTTCTGGGAAACTCCCCACCTACCCCTCCCCTATTGAAGTCAACATCAACACTTACTTCTCACTTGGGGGAAAATGTTGCCATAGGGGAGGGGTAAGTGGGCAGTTTCCCAGAAACGTCTTATGATCCTAAACAGTACTGCAATCTGTAACAGAATTTGGACGGTTCCGTGTTGACTGGTTGCTCAGGTAAAAACGTCATCCGTTCAAAAATTTGCCCAGATCCGTGTAAAAACCCCAGCATTCCCGAGAGATATGCCTCAGTCTATAATATTATCGCTAATTGTAGTTTGCAATTTTCTCCTGAAAGTAGGAAATGTTGACTACATTTTTGAGTCTAACATTTCTTTACTTTTTCTTTTTTTTCTTCTTTTTTTTTGTCAGCCATGCCATGAGTGTATGGCTATAGGTTACAAGCGCTGCTACAAATGTTACGGTCGAGGAAGGGTAAGGATCGCAGACAGTTTTTCACATTAGTTGCTTCCGCAAGAAAAACTTGGAAAAGATGAGGTTATCTTGAGTTTTCCCTTTTGCTTGCTCGTAACCGATACTTGCCTCTGCGACAATCCTGCTAATAACTGCTTGCAGTCGATAAATAGGATAAATCCTGTTCATAACATTACTATACCTTCGTGTTTTGCTTGACACAAGAATCAGGAATTATGCTGTAAAATTTTTGCATAAACGGAAAAAAAAAAGAACGATATCATTTGTTGCACAAGGGCAACAGTCAATAAACACATGAAATACGAAAACTGGAAGTCCAAATTTTATACTTGAGTGTCAACAGGGTACCCAACAACGAGATAACTAAATAGACCTCTTAGGGCCCATTATGGTATCTGGTTGCTAGGCTACATTTATTGAAAGGAAATTTTTTTGCATTAAAATAAGGATCACGATAGTACTAAGTATTATGAACCACAAAGTACGTTGGGATTGATATTTACAAAAAAAGCTTTCCCATACTCAGTTAAAGCGCGATTTTCTGACTTGGGTCACGTTGTATTGCATGTGTCCTGGTGACATCATGATCAGAACAACTTGACCGGTCACTA
>OZ037786.1:24250429-24265429 GCA_964035525.1 Porites cylindrica | reverse complement strand
GTTAAAAGAAATTTAACGTAGTTAAAGACCAGGAGCAAGAGCGTTGTCAGAAGCGTTTCGGGTTGTGTAGTGTTTTTATTGCGTTTGGTAACATTTGTGTTGGTGTTGGAGCACTGGGGCGGGCCCTTGTTCAGCCGTATCCGAGGTCAGCGCATGCATTACGTACTTCCAAATGTGCTTGCAGGTTTACTTGCGAGTACTTTTGGGCGCGATCCATTCGACCAAAATTTCTGGAATTTCGGTCCAAAACTCAATGGATCGGTTCGGTCCAACGGGAAAAGTTTCGAAAAAACTGGTCCATCTTTTGAGGAGGACCAGGTCGGAATTTTGGTTGAATGGATCGTGCCCTTAGTCACGGTCGGGGGCTCGGTTTGGGCAGACCACTCGGGTTTTCTATCGCCTTGCCATGGGGGTTGTGATTTGGGGAAAATGGTTGTTGTCCCCAGTCCCCTTGGGCATCTCACTTCCACTCGCAACTTGGGCGTGAACCACTCAGTAAGAAAGACTGCTTCCTTCTTTTCTGAGCGTGTCAAAATTACAACTTGTTCACCGATTATCAAGTGTGATATAACTTTTCTTCTCGGTCATTCAGTGTTAGGCTATCCATGCTTTGCCAGCTATAGCTACCTTCAAAAGCATGGCAGGAAAAAAAATTATGTCGCTCAGAAATTTTGTATCGATGACTGATCATTTGAATTTCATCCTGCTTGCCGACGTCGTATTTTTTTTTTCTTTGTAGGTTTATCCAATCACAACGTTCCATGACCCGGATGTTAATCGCGGTTCCCAGGCCCTCGTTGATGCTCATTCCCGTAACTGGCCTACTAAACGAATCCTTATGCAGGTAAGAACACCTTCAGGTAATTTACAGGTCGC
Source organism: Porites cylindrica (assembly GCA_964035525.1). Classification (NCBI taxonomy): domain Eukaryota; kingdom Metazoa; phylum Cnidaria; class Anthozoa; order Scleractinia; family Poritidae; genus Porites; species Porites cylindrica. Next base: position 24,264,553 of record OZ037786.1, on the reverse strand, counting down.
CACTTTAGAAATGAGAAGGAAGCTGAGCCGCGTTAATTTTCTCAAAGATTTCTGAGACGGTAGCGCTTTTGTCTCGTCACGCAACGTTCCCTTCTGGGACGGTTACTGGGGACAGAGGAAAAATTGGCCATTAACTGACCGGCGCTTTCCCAGAGACGATCCTAGAGGTTTTGGCGAAAATTAACTCCGCCTAGTTTACTCCTCGTTTCTAAAGTGGTGAATGTCTTTTTAGATTATACAGTCGAACTGTTACTTCGCGGCCACCATTAATTGGGGATGGAAAACCGTTAGTTCTGTTCAAAGGCAGTCCACTGCTTTCCTTAAATATAACTTCCTACTACTCTCACGTTTCAAAATGGCGCGTGACAGGGCGTGGTACCCAGGGGGTGAACAGAAATCCATTCTGTGCCTTTATCTAGGCACCATTACTCGGGCACCAAGTGTGACATTGTCATAGTGTGAGCTTATACCTGTATGGATTAATAAAAATGAACTTTATTTGTTGATTTATTTCAGCGTCACACGTTACGAGCTGTGCCAGTATCTGAAGTGAAGTATGAGTGGAAAGATAAAAACACTCGCTTTTGGGTGTACGGCCTGGATCACAGAGTGCACGCCCCAGACTACCCCCAACAGTGCTGTTGTGGTTGCACTATAATCTAGAGTAGTCAAAGAATAATGTATAGCATCGGCCAGTTTTTACGTGAAACCCAGACTAATCGCTGGGCGTTCGCGTTTTGTGCTAGCCTGGGACCAGGTTTTTTAATAATCATCTTTATTGAGGAAACTTTTTCATAAAAGATATGGTTTTCAAAAAGGACCTCAAAACTAGATATATATTATAAAAACAAAAAAAAGCTATAAAATTGCAAAGGGATTAAAAAGATACAAAAAATGCATAAAAAATTAAAAATAAGTATAAGTAAAAATTAAACGTAAGTAGCTATATCAAAAACTTAAAAACATTACGTTTAAAACTATTTACATTCCTTGAGTCTTTGATCGTCTGACTGAGGGAGTTAAAATCGGAAACGGCATGATATTGTGTTCTTTGCTTCCCCCAATTTCTTTTGACACGTGGTAATCTAAAATTGCCTTTGTTACGTGTATTATGCCTATGAAGTACGTCTTGTCTAATCAAGTCCATATCGTGATTAATTAGGCCATTGATGCATTTGTATACGTGTACACACCTTCTTTGAAATCGCCTTTTCTCTAGAGGCAGCCACTTGAGAACGGCTAATGCCTCAGTGGAGGATGAGTACAATGGTCTATTTAAAATAACTTTAGCGGCCTTATTTTGCAAAACTTGCAAACTAGACATAAGGGTAATATTATGTTTATCGCCCCATACTAGATCAGCATATTCAAAAAGGGGCATAACAAGACTTTTATAGAAAAGTAGACGAGCCCTGAAAGGCAATAAATGCTTTATACGCTTGAGAAGCCCAAGCCTCTGATTGATTTTCCCAGTTAGGTGTTCAATATGATCAGTCCATGTGAAATCCGAAGATATATGTATACCGAGGTATTTAAAGCTGCGAACATTACTTATACTAAGATCTAAAATTGAAACAGTCAAATCTACTTTGCTTTCGCGTTTCCTATTACTACCGATGAGCATGCATTTAGTTTTGTCCAAATTTAAAGTCAGTTTGTGATCATGAAGCCATTTCGCCACACCCAGTAGATCGTTATTTAACTTATCACTCGACTCCTTTGAGGATGTACCATAGCAATAAATTACAGTGTCGTCTGCATAAAGTGACGCGTTGCAGGAGTTAAGCACATTTGGCAAGTTATTTATGTAAATCACAAACAACAGAGGCCCTAGAATGCTACCCTGTGGTACCCCATGCGTGACTGGAAGTTCCTCAGATAACTCATTAACTCCGTTAAATCGCACCTCCAAATATAAGCCCGCCTGGTGGCTTGTACTTGGAAATTGCCCTCAAATACAAAGTAAAACAAAGCAAAAACGGTAAATTTCCTTCCAACTATGTGGCTAGCCCAATCGATTTTGAAACGCAAATTTCCCCCCGTAGTTAAGCCCCTCAAGAAGGGCCTTCGAAAAATACAAGCCCCGGGGGCTTATTTTCGGATTTTTACGGTAACTAACAAAGTAACTAAAGAGCGATTAATTAGGGTAAAAAGATGTAACGTAAGCAGTTCTGTAATATATATATAGCTGTTTTTAGATTAGGACGTATGTCCGACCAGGTCACTCGGCCTATGTAAGGGAATCGGGATTCCGGATTCCGAGAATTTTTGCTTGTGGAATCCGGAGTCTTCGGCTTTGGAAAAGCCGGAATACAGTTCAAGGAATCCGGAATGCCATTTATGATTGGAATCAAGAATCCAAATTTCCACTGACAAAGTCACGAATCCATTACCTGAAATCAGAAATCGAGAGCGTGGAATCCGGAATCCAAGCCGGTCTCGAGTTAAGGGGCAACCGTAAAATTCCGAAAATAAGCACCTTCATAGGGCGAAGGTTGTCTCCAAGGGTTTATATGTTTCCATTTGCAACGAGGTCGACCGTAGACTTTAATACGTTTCTTTTTAGAAGGTACTGAATTGTTTTTCCGAAACCAAAGCCGTACATTTTGTTAGCTACCGCGCTTTTAATTAATTATATTTCTCGCCCTAGGATGATGACATGACTGCGTGAAAATTGACGCCTCTATCATATTAGATGCGAAATACGATCAGAGATTAATGGGATAGGGAATGTTGCAAGCTACCGGGTATCCAGCTGAGATAGCTGACTTTTACTCAGCTATCTCAGCTAGATACTGAGGGGTTTTTTTGGTTGCTAAGATAATGCGGGTCGGTTGTTCACTCCTCCCTCCTACTCTTTTATTAACGCCACGGTTCGAATACCCGTTACCCGTTCACACTGCGACGAAGAGTTGTACAGAAACCTATCCGATATGAGACGATCCACTTTCTAGATCGGTGCTGCTTCAATTGAAAGTGGCAAGATTGCTTGGATTAACGATGAAATTCTAGTTTTGATAAATATGGACAAGTTTCCGTTGTTAAAGGTACATCCCTGGGTGTCGAAAATTGGTTTGAACACGTTTTTGTTTTACTGATTCATTTGGCTGCCAAGAGATCCGTGGGTCACTACCATGGTACTCTTTGAAAAGATAATGGAATGAGTTTTTGGTGCCTCTATGCTTCTTATGACGTTGTATGGCGAAACAAGGTCAAATGGTTTTCATCAAACATCTGCTCGAAAGTTGGCTTTTCTTGCTTGAAAGCGGGATAATTTGATGACAGAATCAGAAAGGTGCCTTAAAATATGTGAAAAACGTCCTTGAATCGAAAAATGTTTAGCGCCTCTCGGGGAGTAGTGGTTTGTTAATCAAAGACTGACTATTTCAGTTCTAGGAGAAGTAGGTTTAAAATGGCTTAAGGCATCGAAGAGATCAGCAATCACAGTAAACATCTCGTTTTCTTCAGGTTTAATACAACATTACTTATCTGAAGGTAACATCAGAAACTAAACATTGTATCGTGCATGCAACGTGTTGGGATCAAGTAGAAGCAGTTCAACAAGCCGACCTATAAGTCGCCCCATATAAGGCAATCCAAGATAGCCTGGGATTCTGGATTCCACGTCACGGATTCCGGATTCTAGGTACTCGATTCCAGTCTTTGTCAGTAGAATTCCAATAGCTAGTGGGATTCCGGATTCTTTGAGCTGTACTCCGGACTCCACAGCCCAGGATTCCGGATTCCACAGGCAAATTTTTCCCAGATTCCGGATTCCGTTACATGGGGCGGTATAAGGGATGAACCATTAGCAAAGTAAAGGGGCTGGGTGGGATTTTTGGGAGGTCTGCATGAAAGTTTTCTCTTTACCCCTGAGGTGGAAATCTATTTTTCCTCCTCGAACAGTATTTTTGATCATGGTGCGTGTGGAGATTTTTTTTTCTCACTAATGTGTTTGCCTTCCCCCAACCTCCTATCCTTTTTTTCTAATGGTGACATCCCTAAATTAAAGCAGCTTCTTTAAATAACTGAGGGATGGCTAAAAGTCAATGGCCTAGAGAAAAGCAGTCTAGAAGCAGTAAAAATAGGTCAGATTCTCGATAGAATGATGATAGCTTGAACGATTGCTGTAATTTCCTAACGCCAAAGCTCAGAACGTTTCTGTATACGTGTTCTGGAACTGATCTATTTGATTAAAAGCCCAACTTTTACAACCTAGCACAATTACAACAAAACATCATTAAGTTATTGGAGCGTCCAAAATCTTAATCTAATCTCTTCCACTGTTTGGGTACTTTAAAGTCGACATCAATTAAAGCTGTTGGACCACTAACGCAATAGTCCGCGAAAACGTTTTTTTATGATTGAAATGACTCGCATTAATTAAGAAACAAGATTAAGAGTTAAACCTAGTTTATTGGCAGAACACATAGTCTACGAGTGTAGAGGCAGAGGCGGACTCAGCTCTGCAAGGAAGTGGTGGTGAGAAAATACAGAAGGAAATTAAATCTTGATGAAAATTTGATTGCGGGCCCTTATTCCTTTGTTTACTTGCATGGAAGGACTATCTGGCAACGCTTTTCCTAAAATAAAGCAAAAGTCACTCTAATGATTCTCAGACGGTCCAATTTGCCAGCGGTCACTCGCTTCTGTCTCTGCGCAGGCTATTCAGTGTATCGTTAAAAACTTACTGTTAAAACTACGAGCATATTCATTCCCAAACGTGGAAGGCAAAATGTTTACTCTTTGTATGAAACGCTAATAATTTATCCATATAAGTTAAACTCGTCCCCGAAATCCCATTTTACTTGAATTTAAAAGCAGTTTTAATTAAGTGGCACAATGTGTGTCCCAATATATAACATAAGTACAAAATGAAGACTGCAGACTGCTCTCAGTGCAAAACATTGTTTTCACCATGCAAATGGGAACGTGACAACAATAGTCCCACTGACAAATGCATATGAAATAAGTCATATATGAGAACTGTGGAAATAAAATCAAATGAAAAATGATCCTCGCGGTTGCGAACGCAATTTATGCAATTGCGTAAGAAGCCTGAAAAAAAAATCAGGACTTCAACGGTATTTGAACCCGTGACCTCGCGATACCGGTGCGACGCTCTAACCAACTAAGCTATGAAGCCACTGATAGTCCCATTGTTTCCTAACCCTGAAAACAATGGTCTGCATTCAGTCTGCAGTCTGCATTTTTTGCTGTCCACCAATTTTTACATTAAGGATCAACAAGACATGAGCATATTAATTTTTTGTTTAAAAAATATAACTAGTTCAGCTGGGAAACCGGGGATCAATCATACAAAACGTAATACACCCTTTTAACCCAGACCTTAAATCACTGAATTGTAACCAGCGGTTCAGAATGCACAAAATACTTACAGTGTATACGTAAAAGTTTTAAAATTATCTGATTAAAATCTGAATCACCCTAGTGAAACCATGGCCACGCTTGTATATAGTTAATTGGTTCGTCTCCGTCGTCCCGTTAGGAGACTTGGGATTCTTAACCCTCGGACGAACAACCCCCCCCCCCCCCCCCCCAACCCCTGACGTTTTTTTTTTAGACGATAAAACATCAGCAGCTGACGTTTTCAGAAGCTGTTTGTTAATCCCTCCCGCGCATTTTGAGACAAGTTTAGAGATGGTCAGTTACTATGGTTACGACATATGACATCTTAAGTAGCAGGCGGTCAAGCCATTTTTAAGTGAAAATGCATGTTCTTTCAACTTTTTTCAACAATAAAAGAAAAACCTGTCAATGAAATGATGTAAAGGGCTTATTTAAATGTTATTTTACACGTGAAGGACAGAGAATTATCATTTATCGCGATTTTAACCTGATTTCTAATTCTTGGTGAGATTCAAGATGGCGACCACTGTTGGTGACGTCACAGGCCTCCAGCAGCGCCACCACCCATTAAAAATAAACCTCATCTTGTTGAGTAGATCAAAGGCTTTCCACTGAAGTTAAAATTATTATGATCAAGAACTCTGGAGAGGGGTTCAATCCACCCCTTCCCCTTATACCACGCTGGGGTATGAATCTGCGTGTACCTCTGAGGGTTAACCCTGTTAAATTAATTTGAATTATTTGTTTCAGTCATTTGCTTTAAAGCCGAGGGGAAAAAATGAAAAGGAATCATTAAGATTATGATGATGATGATGATGATTATCATCAATATTACAATTATTACAATGCAATTTTCCTTTGCCAAATTACAATTTGCCGGTTAAGGTAGGTTACACGAGAAAAGGGGCAATCATGTGTACTACTATTCAGTCAGTTTCAGGACAACGTTAAGTTCTTTCCCCACGAAAATTGTTTGTCTTTTTCCTAAGTTAAAATTGATAAGTGTAGCCGTGGCTAATATAGAGCTCCACAGTATACAGTATTCCCTTTGATTTACAACGGTTTTTTTTTGAAGTTATTAATTAGAGAGATTTAGAGTTTCGTTTACGGCAAACCGTGGATTTGTACCACGTGAATAAGTGTTCCCTTTACCTCTCGAGCTTTCTCGTTTGCTGTTAAATAAATCTACAAAAAATTGTTAGTTTCAAGTTAGTTTTATCCATAAGAATTGCTTTGAGTTGTTTTCATTTTATCTGCATATTTTCTATTTTGAGAAATTCTCAACCTGAATCTGTAGACGTTTGCCATTTGCCGTTAGCGTGACTATAAATCTCTCTATTCAATATCTTCTGACAAAAAATGACTAAAATGAAAACACGCTTTTTTACCAAACGCCCCATTGAGGACAGCTATTAAATAACGCACTTCTTTCTTTGGGGAAATCCAGATATATACACGCTACTTCAGCAGTTGTGTTGACATCAAACTTTCAGCGCATCCCTGTAAAGAAAGTAACAATTGACACATTAATTAATCTTTCATTTCAAAACAAAATAAAGATCAAAGCGTTAAATTTTAGGATGCCATGGATGATGATATGAAAAATAGCAAAATGAAAAACATTTAACATGTTAGACATATTTGTTCGTTTTGAAGCTATGAATTTCTCTACATATAGTGCTAGTTCTGTAGAAAAATGAAGGAAACTTATTCCCTATGTATCTTTTATCCACACCTGACCTAAACTATTTAACAATTGAGAACATTAAGCAATGCCTAGTGTTCAATTGATTTTTGAAATTTGTTGGTAGCCCGTTAGGAATAGCATTTACCTGAGTGAATCCATAATAATTTAACACTTACCACCCAACCCATCCTTACTTTATACATATTTTTATTCTTTTTATTATCAAGTCTGTCATTTTCCTTTTAACAGAATTTGACAAGAATGGTTCTAGCTTTTCTTCTTAAGCCTTTTGTTACTAGAACAGCACGAAAAAAAATATATCCACTTACGACTTGCTCAATGACTCTTTTTCCAATTCAATCTTAACGTCATCCCCCATCAGAACAAAAGGAGCCCAGTACTTTGGGGCAGAATAATCGTGGGAGTCTCGAAGACATTTCATGGCTCTCTGAAGAGCAACACTTGCACTTTCTCCATTTCCAAGTTGTTGGTAGAAAGATTTCATAAACATCATTGTGGCTTCGTCATCAATTGCCCAGAGTGTCGCCAGCACGGAACGAGCACCAGCAAACAAGAAAGCACGTGCCATACCGACCACACCCTCAGACGAGACCTCTCCTTGACCACTGTGGCAGCAACTTAGCACAACTAGCCTTGCTCTCAGCTTCACAGCTTGTATATCAGACATTTTCAAAATATAGTCCTCCTCCTTAAGAGGCTTGGATTTCCATCGGGGGTCTGGGGCCAAAACAATTTCTCCGGTTTCCGGCCTTCCGTGGGCTGCAATGTGAACCAAAGACACTGACTTGATTCTCTGAAGTACCGCTTCTTTGGTTGCATCTTCACCTGTTAAGGGTTGACTCTTTAGAATTTCTCCAATCATCTCCACTTCCATTTTTGCGTACTTCAGTTGCTTATAAATGGGGTTCCCCCATTTATTTGTAATTTTCTTCAAGCATGGATCTCCAACGAGCAGGGCTCCACTTTTACTGTGGTATTCACTTGGAGAATCTGTGATTACTTTCAAACTTGTCAGTGAGGGAACAGTGCGGATCCTTAAAGTTTCACTCAGGGCTGCCCAAGGAGCTTTAGACAAAGCGCCATCAGGAACTACAATTAGTTCATCACCATCAAGCAAGTCTTCAATGGGATCAATAAGTACGTAATATAATTGCAGCAAACAGTAATTCGTCTCCTGTGATGCCTCCGATGCTTGATGTTCGTCTCGAGTAGTTGCAGTTGTTGTACTCAGCTTATCCATTGACCGATTTTCGCACCTGATACCGCGACCAGCCTCAATTGTTTTTAAAACAGTGTCTAAAAGGACAGAAAAGGAATCTTCGTGCTCTTTTCCAATTCCTCCTAGGTCCAACAGCCTATAGATAGGGTTGCCTTCTTTTCGCAATACCCACATACTTAATAGGTTCTGTTCCAGGGCAAGAAAAACTGTTAACACTGTTGTCTTCTTTGAAATATATCTGACTTCTTCTTCAGATTCAATTGACCTGGGAGAAAGTGATGTAAGGCCATAAGTTACTTTTAAGGCATCAAGCAAAGCCTGTGCTCGTCCCCTCTCAGCAGCGTATAAAGCCTCATCTTCCCTTCGAAGATTTACTAAAACTTGCCATAAATGAGTATAGGCACAATGAGGATTCCGCTTACAGAAACTTATTTTCAATTGATCTTCCGAGATAGAATTGGCTCTAATAGTCTCATGAATTTTAACACAGCGTCTAAAATGTTCTAAAGCCTCATTCGAAGAATGTGATTCATAAAAAGAGAGACCCAGACCGTGATGGGCACATGCTTCTTGCATCCTGCTACCGGTTTCCTGGGCAATGCGTAGGTGTTGCTTGTAATACCCTATTGCTTCCTTCAAGTCGTGGAGCCTTTTATAACAACCTCCTAGGCGGCAATAGGCCATTCCTTGTGCAATCCTGTCACCGATTTCCTCGGCAATGCTCAGGCATTGTTTGTAGTACTCCATTGCTCGTGGCACGTCGCCGAGGGATTTATGAACGTCGCCGATGTTTAAATAGGCTTCTCCTTTTCCTTTTCTGTCACCGACTTCCTTGGCAATGGTCAGGTGTTTCTCGTGGCACTCCATTGCTCGTCTGAATTCATCAAGCCTTTGATAACAAACGCCGAGAGTGGAATAGGCTGTGCCTTGCTCTTCCCTGTCATTAACTTCCTTGGCAAAGGTGAGGTATTTATTGGTGTACTCTATTGCTCTTTGGAATTCATTAAGGATGTGATAGGTAGCGCCGAGATTTCTATACGCGTTGCCTAGACATTCCCTGTCACCAACTTCCTCGGCAATGATGAGGTATTTATTGGTGTACTCTATTGCTCTTTGGAATTCATTAAGGTTGTGATAAGTAACGCCGAGATTTCTATAGGCTTTGCCTTGCCCTGCCCTGTCACCAACTTCCTCGGCAATGATGAGGTATTTATTGTTGTACTCTATTGCTCTTTGGAATTCAAAACAGTTGTGATTAATACCACCGAGATTGCCATAGGCTTCGCCTTCCTCTTTCTTGTCACCAACTTCCTTGGCAATGATGAGATATTTATTGGTGTACTCTATTGCTCTTTCGAATTCTTTAAGGCTCTGATAAGCAATGCCGAGATTGGCATAGGCTTTGCCTTGCCCTGCCCTGTCACCAACTTCCTCGGCAATGATGAGGCATTGATTGTGGCACTCTATTGCTTTTTGGAATTCATTAAGTTCCTGATAAGCAAGACCGAGATCGGCATAGGCTTTCCCTTGCCCTGCCCTGTCACCATTTTCCTTCGCAATGATGAGGTATTTATTGACGTACTCTATTGCTCTTTGCAATTCATTAAGGCTGCGATAAGCAACGCCGAGATTGGCATAAGCTCTGCCTTCCCCTTCCCTGTCATTAACTTCCTTGGCAATGATGAGGCATTTATTGGTGTACTCTATTGCTCTTTGGAATTCTTTAAGGCTGTGATAAGTACCGCCGAGATTGCCATAAGCTTCGCCTTCCCTTTTCTTGTCATCAACTTCCTTGGCAATGATGAGGCATTTATTGAAGTACTCTATTGCTCTTTGGAATTCTTTAAGGGAGTGATAAGCAACACCGAGATTGGCATAGGCTTCGCCTTGTCCTGCCCTGTCACCATCTTCTTTGGCAATCCTGAGGCCTTGATTGTGGTACAATATTGCTCGATGGAATTCTTCAAGGCTGTAATAAGCAATGCCGAGATTTTTATAGGCTGTGCTTTGCCCTTCCCTGTCACCAACTTCCTTGGCAATGATGAGGTGTTGATTGTGGTACTCTATTGCTCTTTGGAATTCATTAAGGCTGTGATAAGCACGACCGAGATTTCTATAGGCTTTGCCTTGACATGCCCTGTCACCAACTTCCTTGGCAATGATGAGGTGTTGATTGTGGCACTCTATTGCTTTTTGGAATTCATTAAGTTCCTGATAAGCAACGCCAACATTGCCATAGATACATCCTTCACCTGCCCTGTCACCAACTTCCTTGGCAATGATGATGTATTTATTGTAGTACTCTATTGCTCTATGGAATTCATTAAGGCTGTAATAAGCAAGACCGAGATTTTTATAGGCTGTGCTTTGCCCTTCCCTGTCACCAACTTCCTTGGCAATGATGAGGTGTTGATTGTGGTACTCTATTTCTCTTTGGAATTCATTAAGGCTGTGATAAGCACAACCGAGATTTCTATAGGCTTTGCCTTGACATGCCCTGTCACCAACTTCCTTGGCAATGATGAGGTGTAGATTGTGGTACTCTATTGCTCGTTGGAATTCTTTAAGGCTGTGATAAGCAACGCCAACGTTGCCATAGGTACATCCTTCACCTGCCCTGTCACCAACTTCCTTGGCAATGATGATGTATTTATTGTAGTATTCTATTTCTCTATGGAATTCATTAAGGCTGCCATAAGCAAGACCGAGATTTTTATAGGCTGTGCTTTGCCCTTCCCTGTCACCAACTTCCTTGGCAATGATGAGGCATTTATTGGTGTACTCTATTGTTCTTTGGAATTCATTAAGGCTGTGATAAGCAAGACCGAGATTTTCATAGGCTGTGCTTTGCCCTTTCCTGTCACCAACTTCCTTGGCAATGATGAGGTGTTGATTGTGGTACTCTATTGCTCTTTGGAATTCATTAAGGCTGTGATAAGCAAGACCGAGATTTTCATAGGCTGTGCTTTGCCCTTTCCTGTCACCAACTTCCTTGGCAATGATGAGGTGCTGATTGTGGTACTCTATTGCTCTTTGGAATTCATTAAGGCTGTGATAAGCAAGACCGAGATTTTCATAGGCTGTGCTTTGCCCTTTCCTGTCACCAACTTCCTTGGCAAAGATGAGGCATTTATTGAAGTATTCTATTGCTCTTTGGAATTCTTTAAGGCTCTGATAAGCACTGCCGAGCAAGGAATAGGCTGTGCCTTGCCCTTTCCTGTTATTAACTTCCTTGACAATGGTGAGGTATTCATTGGTGTACTCTATTGCTCTTTGGAATTCATTAAGGTTGTAATAAGTAGCGCCGAGAACGCAATAGGCTGTGCCTTCCCCTTCCCTGTCATTAACTTCCTTGGCAATGGTGAGGTATTTATTGGTGTACTCTATTGCTCTTTGGAATTCATTAAGGTTGTGATAAGTAACGCCGAGATTTCTATAGGCTTTGCCTTGCCCCGCCCTGTCACCAACTTCCTTGGCAATGATGAGGCATTTATTGAAGTATTCTATTGCTCTTTGGAATTCTTTAAGGCTCTGATAAGCACTGCCGAGCAAGGAATAGGCTGTGCCTTGCCCTTCCCTGTCATTAACTTCCTTGGCAATGGTGAGGTATTTATTGGTGTACTCTATTTCTCTTTGGAATTCATTAAGGTTGTGATAAGTAGCGACGAGATTGCTATAGGTTTTCCCTTGCCTTTCCCTGTCACCAACTTCCTTGGCAATGATGAGGCATTTATTGAAGTACTCTATTGCTCTTTGGAATTCTTTAAGGTTGTGATAAGCACCGCCGAGATTGCCATAGGCTTTGCCTTCACCTGCCCTGTCACCGACTTCCTGGGCAATGATGAGGTGTTGATTGTGGTACTCTATTGCTCTCTGGAATTCATTAAGGTTGTGATAAGCAAGACCGAGGTTTCTATAGGCTTTGCCTTGCCCTTCCCTGTTACCAACTTCCTTGGCAATGATGAGGCATTTATTGAAGTATTCTATTGCTCTTTGGAATTCTTTAAGGCTCTGATAAGCACTGCCGAGCAAGGAATAGGCTGTGCCTTGCCCTTCCCTGTCATTAACTTCCTTGGCAATGGTGAGGTATTTATTGGTGTACTCTATTGCTCTTTGGAATTCATTAAGGTTGTGATAAGCACGACCGAGATTTCTATAGGCTTTGCCTTGCCCTTCCCTGTCACCAACTTCCTTGGCAGTGATGAGGCATTTATTGAAGTATTCTATCGCTCTTTGGAATTCTTTAAGGCTCTGATAAGCACTGCCGAGCAAGGAATAGGCTGTGCCTTGCCCTTCCCTGTCATTAACTTCCTTGGCAATGGTGAGGTATTTATTGGTGTCCTCTATTACTCTTTGGACTTCATTAAGGTTGTGATAAGTAGCGCCGAGATTTCTATAGGCTTTGCCTTGACATTCCCTGTCACCAACTTCCTTGGCAATGATGAGGTATTTATTGTTGTACTCTATTGCTCTTTGGAATTCATTAATGTTGTGATTAGTACCACCGAGATTGCTATAGGCTTCGCCTTCCTCTTTCTTGTCACCAACTTCCTTGGCAATGATGAGGCATTTATTGAAGTACTCTATTGCTCTTTGGAATTCTTTTAGGTCGTGATAAGCACCGCCGAGATTGCCATAGGCTTTGCCTTCAACTGCCCTGTCACCAACTTCCTGGGCAATGATGAGGTGTTGATTGTGGTACTCTATTGCTCGTTGGAATTCATTAAGGTTGTGATAAGCAAGGCCGAGATTGCCATAGGCACGTCCTTCACCTGCCCTGTCATCAACTTCCTTGGCAATCCTGAGGTGTTGATTGTGGTACTCTATTGCTCTTTGGGAGTCACCGAGGGAATTGTAAGCGCAGCCGAGCTGGCAATAGGCACGTCCTGCACCTGCTCTATCACCGACTTCATCAGCAATGCTCAAGTATTGCTTGAGGTACTCTATTGCTCGATGGAAGTCCTCGAGGAAGCAATAAGCTCTGCCTAGATTGTAGTAGGCTTCTGCTTTCTCTTCCGTGTTTTTATTGATTTGCGCTATTGTAAGACGCTTGTTTTGTTCAGCTATATCTTGTAGTATTCTTTCTGCCATTTCCAAGTTTTAGTATTCAAAGCGGAACTGTTTCTTGGCAGTAAGGTCTCTTTGAGGAGCGTTGAGGTGGAGTAAAACAAAAATAATTTTCATTAATACATTTGAAGTCTTAGAATACACTGTATGTTCCCATTAGACAGATAAGACATGACAGAGCTTTCCACTCCTTCCTCTCTAGATTTACTCCAACTGACGCTTATCCAGAATTGTTTTGACAATTTTTTGAATATTGGTGTTATAAGACGATATTTCTGGACTCCCCGCGGACAATTACTTCGAAATAAACATATAATTCCTGTCACAAACTTCGCGGAGCTTGTTGAGTATGTGCTACCCCCACACAACAATGACGTTACCAAGCCTCGTGCGCTGAATACGTTTCTAGATGGACTTGCAGAGTTAGGAGTCGATAAAGGTTTAATCAAGAACAAAAAGTTACTAAGCGATTTAATAGAAAAGGAAAAAGGCTACCGAAATGCAGAAAATACTTCCGATAACGAGAATAATAATGAGGAGAGTTCATTGGATATTTAAAATTAGGAGGGGAAGGATGAGGAGGAGGAGGAGGAGGAGGAAGTGGCTTCTGAGAATGGTGTTGAAGTTGACTCCCAAGAGAGCTACAACGACACTGAAAACGACCAGTCAGGAAACAGAAAATAGAACATTGTGAGAATACTAAAGTGTACGGAACATTGATCATGAAATGTCCTAACTGCTTTTGGCACGATTACTACAA
>OZ037786.1:24127929-24240429 GCA_964035525.1 Porites cylindrica | reverse complement strand
GTAAGATTTATGGTTATTAAATGTATGGTGCAAAGAACTGAGTGACATTGAAATTTATACGGGGAGGCTCCAACCCTAAACAAGCACGACGAGCTCCTTCAACGATAAATATGTAAGGATTTAGGCCTAGGAGTGGAACCTCCCCGTATAAAACATTATTGAGCCACGCCCCCCCCCCCCCCCCCCACCCCCCATTTCCACCGGGGGTATAATCTTAGGGCTAATTAACTGAACAGGACAGAATGACCCTCGACGAACCCGCCGGCCCCAAGCGTTACTAGTTCATTGCACAATCATGGAGGATGGAAAACATCAATTCCTGACTCAATTCCGAACGAATTGTCATTAACCATTAAACAGAAAAACTTTTATTCAAACTCTACCCAAAATATTCCAGTCAGTGGTACGAAATGTCAAGTTTCGCGATCGGTTTGAGGGACTGGACACAGCCTCATTCAGCAACCTCCAGAAATCACCGGAACATGTTCGGTATTGTCTTCGGAAATGTGGATAAAATGCACACGAAAGTCTCCCTCCTTTGACTCAAGAAAAGAGAGCAGTTTTCAGTTGTGTTATTCGCCTTTTTAGAAACGAGAAGGGAATTTTATTGGAGAAGAAATTTGACCCGCGATTGTTTCTGGGATTGTTACTGGGGTCACGCCGGTCAACTATTGGCCAATCTTTTTCTCTGTCCTTAGTAACAATCCCAGAAGTCTTTGCGAAAGTAAACTCGGCTGAGTTTCCCTGTAGTTTTGTATCACCTGTGTAGGATCCTGGCTTAAGAGTGATGGATCAATCGGTGGCCTGATCTGGTACAAGGGCATTATCCATGATACTATTCTTCCTAGACAAACCTGTAAGATACATGCGTTATATACGTTCTTTGAGACCTTCAGTTTTTAAGACCAGGACGACTACGAGTACGAGATTTTCTTAATGCTAAGCAGTACGCGCGCATGAACCAGCGTCATTTTGGCGGGAAAACGTGATAGCCGTCGTCATTCTACTACGAGTTCTGCCGAGAATGTCGTTGTGACGAAAACAAGTTATCAAATGTTAGAAGCTAAGTTTTATTATTTTCGGTCAATAAGTAACAGTGCTAACTTTTCTGGTGAATCAAAAGCACAATGGAGCTTTCCGGGTGTCTATTTTTCTTTTTGAGAAGAGCGAAATTCGCACTCCTAGTAGTTCTCGTCCTCGAATCTAACGGCCTCTTTTAACCAAGCGTGAGGTCCAGATAGCTGAATATTGGCCAAGTTCGTTTTGTTTTGTTTTTTTTTTTTTTGCGTTTTTATAGATGGAACAATCACTACTGTATTAATTTCGCACCCCCCCCCCCCCCAGAAGACAAGGTTAAAAACTTGACTCGTGATAAAATGATCTCCTATTAAAATAGTCATCATATTCCCTTCCCTCCGTTTTGACTAGTGATTAATCAGATATTTATGTTTAAACAACATGTGAATTGACTGTAAAAAAAACTGCTGCCCCTGCAACTATTTCACATCTAAAAACTGTTTTATCTCACTCTGCATTAAAGCTATGGTAAAACGGACAACAAAAACGTGAAACCTGTTTTGCAAAATTGCTGGGAAACTAGTTGAAAAGTGATGTTGCTCATTTTACTATCCACGAATGAAGCCTCCCTTGCAGCAAATCAGGTTTAAACAAGTTGCGAAAAAGTTGTTGCAGAAACTAAAGAGAAGTTCTACTTTTTGCATCAAAATCTGTCAATGTTGCGCGTTTTAATTACCGACCCAAAGCAAACTTGTTTTGCAGCAAGTGACGTAACTCGTGTGTATGGCGTGACTCCCGCGTAATTTTATCCAATTAGGAGTCAGTATTTACGCAACTTGCAACACTGAATCTTATTTGCTACAAGACAGGTTTGATTTATGGGCAATAAAACGTGCGGCATCGCTTTCGGACTCGTTCTGCAGCAATTTGTTGCCCGTTTTACTGTACCTTTAGCCTCGTTTTTAAAGCGAGAGTTTTTGGAACTCGGAAATCGGCTATTATAGCCTGTGATCATGACTTCCCTATAAAAAAAAACCCTCCTGATCAAGGGTTAAGATAATTAAAAGACGATGAATCATGAGAAACTGTTGTTTTACATTATTTCCTTGTTTCTGTTTTGGGGTTTTTGATCATGGTTTGTATTTTTAAATTGTCTTTCAGTTTTGTGGTTCAGTTTTGTATTTTTTTTGTACGTGTTTCCGCTTTGGGATGTTTATTTCTGTTTTGGGATTTGTATTTCTGTTTCCTTAGGTACGTAGTGTTTTTCTGTTTTGGGTTTGCTGTATCCTTTTTTTTGCATTGACGGCACCCTAAGAAAAGAGAAACAGTCTTTGCATTGTGTTTTCGTTTACTATTTGTAGCAAGTGGAGCAATAAATTACCGTGCAAGGATTGGCATCCACTTTTACGCTTGGTGCACTAAAAATAGCTCTCGCAAAGAAATAAGGTCTTTCCATAACACTGAGAACAGTTATTGTACCACCCTAAAAAGAACAATGCATAATATTAATAATATCATAGCATGAAATTTTCAAGGTGCAGTCAAACCTCCCGTAGGCGACCACTGTAAAGGCTAACACTTTGTGGTCACTTACAGAAGGCGGTCGCTTACGACACTTCCTTGGAGTAGATTTCTGGGCACATCTACTTTAAATTAAAGCAGATAATTTACTGCACCGATTTTTTTATCAGTTACATGTTGTTACTTAAGTTCTTCGTGTACTACTAGTAGCATACAGCGAACATAAGAGTTCAGACAAATCGTTAAGGGGTCGCTTTTTAGGAGATTAAAAACAATGGGAAATCTCTCTAACGCGGTCGCTTAAGGATGGTGATCTTTTACGAGAGGTGGTCGCATATGGAGGTTCGACTGTATCAGTGTTTTCGTAATATGTGATTTAACTGCATTGAAGCCAGACTTGAAAAGAGTTAAAAATAAAAAAACCTAGGCTATCTATGTTATCAAAACAACCCGGCAAGAGCACGACATTACGAAACAAACGCAAAGTATGATGGACCTGGGGTCTTTATCGTAATTTCGACGCGGTTAGGGGACGTGAGAACCTATCATCTATACCTTAAAAAATACAAAACAAAAACAAACAAACAAAACCAAACTGAAAAAGGAGAAGAGTTCCAATAACGTTTTTATAACAGTACATGCCATTGAGTGGCCAAACAAAAATATTGGTATGCCTGTGTTGTCTGCTGTGACTCGGTCAATGTGTTTAAAAACACCTCTGACGTAAAAGAAAAAATCTGAAATGTGGGCTCTTTCTCCTTCACTCTGACCATGACCAACTAACAGAAAGATTTATTGTCAAAAATTAGCTCCTGAAGGGTTATATCACACTATTTCCTGTCTTTCTTTGTATTCGCCAGGTGCCCATAAAATCTTAAATTGAATTCCAAAAATAATGGTCCAGTTTTCTACTCTATCTTTATCCCCCTCCCTCTCATCCCTAGCATTTTACAGCCACTCTGTAAGAACGACTGCTTTCTTCTTTACTGAGCTTGTCAAAATTATAGCTTCTTCACTGATTATGAAGTGTGATATAACTTTTCTTCTCGTTCACTCAGTGAAGAGCTATCCATGCTTTGCCAGCTATAGGTACCCTCAAAAGCATGGCAGGAAAAAAAATTATTTCGCTCAGAAATTTTGTATCAATGACTGATCATTTCAATTTCATTCTGCTTCCCAACGTCATATTTTTTTCCTTTCTAGGTTTATCGGCCAATCACAATGTTCCATGACCCGGATGCTAATCGTGGTTCCCAGGCCCTCGTTGATGCTCATTCCCGTAACTGGCCTACTAAACGAATCCTTATTCAGGTAAGAAAACTGTCAGGTAAATAAAGGTCGCCACTTTAAAAATGAGAAGAAAGCTGAGCCGTGTTAATTTTCTCAAAGATTTTTGAGACGGCAGTACTTTTGTCTCGTCACGCAACGCTCACATCTGGGACAGTGATACCGGGGACAGAGGAAAAATTGACCATTGCCGTCCGGCGCGTTCCCGGAAACGATCCTAGGGGTCTTCGCGAAAATTAACTCCGCCTAGTTTACTCCTCGTTTCTAAACTGGTGAATGTCTTTTTGGATTATACAGTCGAACTGTTATTTCGCGGCCAGCCTTACTTAGGGATGGGAAAACTGTTAGTTCTGTTCAAAGGCAATCCACTGCTTTCCTTACAAATAACTTCCTACTACTCTCACGTTTCAAAATGGCGCGTGACAGGGAGTGGTACCCAAGGTGTGAACAGAAAACCTTTCTGTGCCGTTACCCAGGCACTGGTACTCGGGTACCAAGTGAGACATTGTCATAGTGTGAGCCTATACCTGTATGTATTAATGAAAATGAAATTTATTTGTTGATTTATTTCAGCGTCACACGTTACGAGCAGTGCCAGTATCTGAAGTGAAGTATGAGTGGAAAGATAAAAACACTCGTTTCTGGGTGTACGGCCTGGATCACAGAGTGCACGCCCCAGACTACCCCCAACAGTGCTGTAGTGGTTGCACTATAATCTAGAGTAGTCAAAGAATAATGTATAGCATCGGTCAGTTTTTATGTGCAATCCAGACTAATCGCTAGGCGTTTGCGTTTTGTGCTAGCCTTGGACAAGGTTTTTTGGTCCGGAAGAGGGGCAAAAAATCGACAAGCGAAGCGAGCAGAGCGAGGGACTTCTCCTCTTCTTCTAGCCTGCGTGGCAGGCGTTTGAAAGAGAAGGGAAAGGGAGTTTTAGGTGCGAGAGAAACGCGAGGGGCGCGCGCCCTTCACGTTTCCCTCGCGCCCAAAACCTCCTTTACCTTCCCTTTCAAACACTTGCCACGCAGGCTACTCTTCTTCAGGAATCAGGAATCGACAAGGTGGAATCCGGAATCCAAGCTGGACTGTCTGGGACCCTTACATGGAGCGAGGTGACCATTTTAGTCTGACAAAGTAAAAACGTTATCGAGCGTACACGACATTGATGTACAAAGGAACGTTAGGACAATAAATGATTATTTCAATAATTTGTGAGACCGTGAGTTGTTGCAAAGCTGTCAGTCAGGGATTTTACAGAGAAATATAGAATTCTACTGTGTATTTTCCCTTACAAAGGGGCAAGTATTTATATATCGGGTTTTAGCGTACTTTCGTATATGGCCATTGAATCAAGGAGCGTGTTTTCAGCTTGTTTTGTGAAAATAGAGACGAGAAAAGTGACTGAAAAAGGATGTGATACCAAACTAATATGAAGTTTCTGTCAGCAGAACCGCGCATGAAGTTTTATTTTCTGGACATTGTAAGAAAACCAAGCACTGTAACCCTCTTTCGAATGCATTATTTAGCAAGTTTTGTCCTCCCGTTAGAACAAGACAAAGAAATTCGATGGAAAAGGTAGCCAGTCTCTCTCCGCCGCGCCCACTACATGGCGGGTAGGGGGTTAGATCGGGTACTACAATCCTGATATTTGAGGCTCATGGATTTTTGTCTAAGCTATAATTCTAGGGCTTTTCGGTTATGTTTCACCAATATTTCGCTTGACTTAAAAACAAAAACTGTGCGTACCAGTACAAACTAAAATTTGACTTCCGGTCTCAAATCCTCATCTTCTCCCCAGCCCCTCCCCTTGTCTATTTCACCTGGACCACGACGAGGCCGCTGTTCGTTCATCCTTGCAGACGATGGTGTTTACTGAACGGAGTTTGTACAGGTATGTGATTGCACACAGTGAGGTTTGATGTAGAGGATAGTTATTTGTGATGAGAAAAATAGATCACCTCTGACCTGTAGGCGGCGAATGCCCTCAGCAGACTTCCAAAGCGGTTCGAAGGTGAAATCGCGCCAATAACTTAATGCTCTGTGTACCAGCCGACGGAAGGTCTTAATTTATTTGAAGGCTTTTAACGTTTGCCTTTGTTGTTAAAGGAATGAATTCGATGTTTCTTATTGACAAAACAGTTTTCCCACCCTAGAAGCTTCAGGAAAATGCTGAGGGTATTGTAATATCAGAGTTTGAGACAGGTGTCGTTTACAGATCGCATTATATATTGCAGCTTCATTTTACAAGTGGAAAACGAAACAGTATGCGTATTTATATGAATATTTATTGGTTTTTGGAGTCTCATCAATATGCTTGGAGAATCGCAGAATTCAATAACGTCAGCTGACAACCTCTCAGCTGAGAATTTTGAAAGGTAATCATTAATTTTCCGATATTCTATTTGCGTGCGCCCGCTAATTTCAAGTCAGATGAACCGTAGAAAATCAATGACATAATTCAAGTTGCCCGAGCTCGTACATATGGTGGAGCTTTATTAATATATCTAAAAACTGAGCTAATCTTGATTAAGTTGCTGAAATAAGGAATGAGAGATAGAAAATAGGATCCCCAGCTCTATTTAATTCTGAGCATTCACCTACGAGAACACGTGTTGTACCCGGAAGAAGTTGTAGTGGCTCAATTTAATGCACTCCATTTATATGAGGCTGAGTAGGATATGAAGAATTATGCAGATCGAGGAGGGTGCCATCCACCAAGGCCGACGGCCAAGGTGGATAACACCCTCCGGGATTTGCATAATATTTAACAATTATTCCTCGAGCCTGAATGGGTTCTGAGTCAATGGCTTCATGCGGCTGAAGGCCGAATGGGCTATTGACTCAGAGGCCATGAGGGTGAGAGGAATAATTTTTTTAGTAAAATCCAACTAGTTGGTCAAAAATATCAAGAGTAAAAAAATTTTAGCTGGTTAAAGCTAGACTTTAATCCTTTTTTGCCGCCAAAACCCCGCACTTTTCGCTACTAGGGGGCTATAACATATAGCCTAGTAGTAGTGCAACCAATCAGAACGCAACATTGATAATAGACCACTGGTTGGATTTTACTAATATTCTTTATATCCTATGAAAGGCGAATTCATTAATTACTTTATTATTCATTCAAAATAATTGCTAGTTTGAAAACAAGCTAAAACATGCTTACCTTCGTCAATGTTAAGCTCATCTCGATTAAGTGCATGTTTAGAAGATAAATGGCTGTTCGGGTCTCCAAATTTCAGATGTTGTCCGTCAAGTTGTCTTCTTGCTATGTTTCTAGACAACAGTTCATTGTGAAATGAGTAAAATGTTCCGCCAACTGTTCGGCCATTTTTTTTTCACAACCAAAACAACTCAACGTCGTCCCCAGGTCTTCTTGGTTAACGGTGCATTAACCTGCGACAGTGCTGCACTTTTGATGTCATTGGTTGATTAATCACAAAATTCTTCCAAATTTGGCCAACAGTAGCTGGTTATGGTGAATTATGCATGTTGTTTTAGCCAATCAGAAATGGAGAAATATTTTGAATGAATAATAAATCTGTTTAGTGATGACTGCCTATTCATTTCTGGAAATTGTGATCGATAACAAATTTTAGTTGGCGGACATCTGTTATGAAATCAAACTGTATTATCTCCATAGTGATTCAATTTTGCCCTGTTCCTAATGCAGATCATTCACAGCAAGAACCTGTCTAAAAAACCATCTAGCACTATGAGTCAAGCCCCTTATCCACCTGGAGGATATGCCTATGGACCAGGACAAGGATATCAACAACCAGGTTATTACATGTCGTGCATGACGTCAGGAACGAAATTGAGGCATATATGAGCTTACTGGGACTGGCTTAGGCCAATAGCACTATGCAAAATTTTGTTTGTTTTGCCAAAAAAATCTGTCAACGGGAAGCCATTTCTAGTGTCAAGTGACTGTGCTCTAGCATGCGCTGTGGCCCTGGTGGCTAACTTTCGCAGCCGTTCAACTAGAAAATTTTAGATTTTTCACAGAAATCATCTGTTGAGCACCCTGGATTTCACAGGTTGAGAGCATTGGGCTCCCTACAATTTTTCTTAGAGCACAGCTATGAATGATTTTTATTCACCTACCAAAATTTTCTCAACTGTCACCAAACTTCAAAGATGCCATCTAGAACATTTTGGAGGCAGCCAAAAAACCTGCACTGTTTTGTCAGACAACAAAATGCTTTTTTCCTTGGTCTTCCTTGACAGCTATCATTCATCGGGGCATGTTATTTCGCGAAAATAACCAATTAGAGTTCCTTTAATTGACATTTCTGGTTAAACAGAAAATTTTGCTTGCCTCAGATGCGAACAAGGTTGCAAAAATAAAATATTGGAAATTTCTTGCAAACGCCATTTGAACTCCATTTTTAGTCGTAGTGTAAACAGGGTCCTATGTAAAAACTTGATTTATGCTGCTCTTTTAATTTCTGAATTACAGGTGGCTGGCTATCTAGTCCCATAATTATTGTTACATTGTAAATCTTTTCTTCCCCTTGAAGTCAGTTAATGTCTCCTTTTCCACAAATTTTGGATTTATGCGGGGTCATTTCTTAATGCCATGCCTGCCTTACCTAACCGTATGCATTTTGTTCATATTTGTTATCGTTAATTTCCAGGTCAGCCACAAGTTGGTTTTGCCCCTCAACAGGGTTATGGTCCTGCGCCCCCTCAACAGCAAGGATATGGATCTTTTAATGTTGCTTTTGAGGGTAAAGACAAGTTTCAAGTGCCTTTTAACCATGTTATGTCAGTGTCTCCAGCACAATTTGTAGGGTGTGGCGGAAGTAGCTTCAAGCAGTTACAAATCCCAGGGTTGGGGCTATTTTGGTATAATAATTTTGGGGAGGTGCAAAATAAACCTCTTTTTGTGGGTTGGGGATGGGGGCTGTTATCAGGTGCTATATGTGGAAAATAACGTCCTCTGTTCTGTTCTGTTCTGTCCCCACCTGGCTGGAGGTGTGCCGGGCTGTTGTGAGGGAGTTCTTTTACTCTCAAAAAAGATTAAATTATTAATTATTATTAGTTTTGTCCCTCTGCCCCGTGATCCTTGTTTCTGTTGGGGCAGGGTAGGGGAGTTCCTGAAGCCCCCCTCCCTCCCCCCCCCCCCCCCACTCCCAGTTCCCAGATCCACCACTGGTTAAAGCGTCAGGAAGGCCATGGTAGCATACTGGTACCAATAGAGCAATGTATGTGTAACTTTTGTCATAATTATCAAAAACTGCAGGAAGAGTTGATCGGCCTACATACTCCGGATCAGATGTTCCAGCTCAGGACGTGTTTGATAATCAGTTTGCCAAGGCTCCAGTTCCTTCTGCTCCACCTGCTGATATGTTTGCACAATACTCTGGTTATGAAAATACAAGGTTTGGTAAGTAACATTACATGTATTCAACCTATTATGTATATTTGTCGATCTATTTTTCTATGACTTTTTTATTATGCTGTTTAGTAACTACATTGTATTTGTAGCCAGGAATGAAAGTAGTACTGGCATGTAATCCTTCTTTCACAAGCCAGATTGTTTTTTTTGTTTGTTTGTTTGTTTTATTATTATTTACAGGCAGTTCATTTGTGCCACCTCCACCTCCTTATGTTCCTCCGCCCTCCTCTGAGATGCCAGAGCAGCTCTTCCAATAGTGAGTTTGTTTTCTCAGAATACTGTGAACACCTAAATAAAGAGCCATTTACAACAAAGATCAGTAGACGTACAAGCAAACTGCAAACTAATTACTGTACTTGCTTGCAGTTTTGTTTTCTCATGCCTGATTAGTTTTTCCTTGCAACACAATAACATTTCAGAATATAAAAAATCATTTAAATAATAATATTAGTTTAAATTACTTTTCCTTTATTTGGTTTGCAAGTCACAGAATCATTTAGAAGATGCAGAGTCATAGTAAAATAAAAATGTTCTAAATGCTTTAATTCTTCCAACTGGCATGGATCTTCATTTCTGCTGAACTTGTCACTCCACTCACAACTCTATCTGATTTTTCATTCTCACTAGCTCTGACTTCTTCATTAGCACCATATAGTTTTAAGGGATTCAATCAACTTAGAAATAAGTAGAACAAATAAATTGGCTGTTCCTTAATTAACAGGTCAACTGCTATAAGCGATGATCAGGCCCGTGATGCCATGCTTCAGTTTGTTAGTGAACATTGCTGTTATGGAAAGACCCCAGCTCAGGAAATTGTGATTAAGGACATAGTTCCTTCAAGTGCGTACCATGTAAGTTCAATGGAAAACAATAAAATAAATTAAGTACGTATTTATTCAATCTCATTCACAGTCGTTGAGGATGGAAAAGGTGGAACATAATTGAAAGCTATAGCCTTGTGAAGAACGTATGACCCTTACTAATATACTTGCTTTATCTTCAACAATTAAATCACTAAGATTGGAGGTTGTACTTTTTTGTGAATGGTTATTGTATTTATTCTTGACCAGATTTTATGTTTTTAGTATTCTCTTGCAAGCTTCTGTGAGTCACGGAAAACTGAGTGGCAATATGAACCTTACAGAGGTTAAAGCGTCAAAAAGACTTTATTAATATCATAAATCTCCCCTTCCATTCCTTGTTGGCTACTAAAAAAAAGTTCTGGGCCAGCTCTGGAAGAAAAATATTTTCGAAAATAACTGAAAATTTTGGAATGATGTTTTTAGGACTAAACTGGTTTTTCCACAAAGACCATGTTTTCCTCTCATTGTTGCCTTTTTCAGCTCTGGTTGTAGGCTAATGGAATTCTTTGGAGGTGAACAATTTGGCATTATTGAACAATCCTTGCTATTGTTATACTTGTACCTTAGTTTAAAGTATAAGATTCAGAGCAAAATAAATGAGCACCTTTCTCAGGGAGGATGTTTATATCCACTGAGGCCAAATATATTTTTGTTAATAACCTATTGACGTTTGGGTCTATGAGTGTTTTAGACACCATGTCATTGTTAGTTTTCAAGTACCATTTTGATTTTCTTTCAGGACAAACTATTGACAGTCCAGTCAATGGCCCCGCCCCTCTCCCATGGAACATTCCAGCTCAACCACAACAGATGTTTTCTGATTTTCAAACCAAACTGGAGGTTCCTCACACTGCAAATATTAAGGTACTAATGTGTAATTCCTCTACAGACACTTTCAAAAGCAAGCCCCCAAAAATAAACAATTCTGTTAATTTTCATTACATGTACCCCAAAATAATTGAACAAATAAAGTGTACTGCATTCAAGTCAACTATCTCAGATCTCAGTAGACAAGCCCACACACAAGCTTTCATATGATAGAGCTTAGTCTTTAACGTACAATAACCTCAACACATCCAAGGTATCTATATTCTATCCATCACTTGGCACCTTACTTAAAGGTGAGAAGTAATTCACCCTTTAAAACCGTAAGATCAAAATTAAAATTCTCATTTGTTGCCCCTCTTCATTTCCTACAGAAGTAGTGGGGAGAAGTTGGTAAAATATCAAGCAAATTCATCTCGTGTGATCATGTTTGTAGTTCTCATGACCACTCTGTTTTACAAAGCAATGATATTACAAGGGAAAATTTGATGCTGGGATTGCCATCACTATTAAGAGAGACCCTGGGTCAAGGTTTCTGTATCTAATCAACTGCATCAGGCAGCTGTGGTAAAGACAATTAATGCAAAGTCAAATGAGAATGAGAAAGCAAATTGAAAGGACTGAACATATTAGCTGCAGAACTTATTTGTTGCGGCATGATTCTACAGGTAGATGTATATCCAATACAGATGCTTTTTAGTTACCAGTATTCCTCCAAGATGTCATTTTTCTGTTATCATAAATTAAATAAAATATTCAATTTTCAGCCATGTCATGACTGTCTTGCCGTGGGCTACAAACGATGTTACAAGTGCTGTGGCAGAGGAAGGGTGCGTACATTATATAACTGATGATGGTCTAAATAAGCTTGTATGAAACTGGCTGTATCTTTGTCATGTAGTAGTTCGCATAGGATTCCTGTGATAAAGTTTATTATTTTATTTGTTTGTCTTTGTCTTAAACTGCAATCTATCTCCATCGACAGCAAAAGTTTACTTGGTGCTCTTTTTTGTCTCTTCCCCGTTTTCCACTCAGTTTTGAAACTCCTCTGCCTAAGTGCACGCGTTGCCTGCAAAAACAGCCGTTCCTCCTTGCTCCTCACGGCAAGGTGAGAGGAGATGAGGCTGTTTTCGCAGGCTACGATCCCGTCAGCTACTCAGGCTTGTAATCACAGCTACTATAACCTCACCAGTTTTTTAAAGGCTTTGGTTACGTGGTACACGAACTCTGCTTATCTCTTACAATTGATTGAAATGTTTCTTTCTGTTGCCATTATGATGTTAAGTTGATTTTGTTTGCTTGTAGCTACGATGTTCCAGATGCCAAGGCTCTGGTTTTGTACAAGAAGGAATGGAGCAAGTCCAGTGTAACATCTGTTTTGCCAGAGGATGGAAAATGTAGGTGACATCAATTTAGTTGGGTAAAGATAAAGTTATTTTCTTTCTTTAAATCCAAAACTGTAACTTTGTTTCTTGGCTAATTTTTGTCAACAGGTGTGATTTATGTAATGGACATGGGCGTGTGAAGTGTTGGACCTGTATGGGAAATGCCCAGTTAAAAACTTTCATTGAGCTGACTGTTAAATGGTGAGTCATCTTAATTTTTACATTATGTAATTTGTTTAAATTAGAAGTGACATAAATTATTACTATTTTGCTGACACGGAACAGAGAGTTGGGTTCTAGTGTAACGTGCGAGGGATCGCGGTTAGGGGGTTTGATTTAGTTGCCGTTTAGTTATGCGTGTCATTCTATGGTTGGCCTCGCCGCGTCAACTTGCTTTGTTTAGTTTAGTTTTCACTTATTCTGTTAGTCTTAATTTCGTTACCATCGGTACTGGTCCCTATGTTCCTTAGCTATTTTATTTAGCATCTCATTTTCTGCTCGTATTTTATTAGGCTTTATTTTATTTGTTTTGCCTTATAACCCCAAAGGTGACGCCATAGCATAGGTTGAGTCCCTATTTTTCCAGTACTTGGTTGTTTTGGGTTTCAAGTCCGGCTGTGGTGTGTTCTTAGAATAATTACTTTAATAGGGGAGTTTTTCACGTGAGTTAATAAAGTATTTCATGGGCCTGGCTGACAGATGCACCCATGCCTCCAAGTGTTGTTTTGTGTGTTTGGTTGTGTAGTGGAGGCAAAATACTTTAGATTTGCTTTCCAGTCTTTTTAACTTCATTTCACTTCCTTAAGTAGCCGAAGCAAAAATTCAACAATATTTAATACACTTTCCAAAATGATGAAAAACAAACAGTTCCATGTGAACGTACTGCTAAGGAAGCTTCATTTGAAGGGTGACACTACTGAATTTTGTTGAAAGACTCAAAAGTATGAGCCACTTTGTAGAGCTTAATTAACAGTACCATCGGAAAGTATTGGCAAAGAGGTTTTTATTTGGATGGGCACACTACAGGAATTTTTCACAGTCTCAAAAAAATAAGAACCACCTTGTACAGCATAATAAACATTATCATGACAGGAAAGTACTGCTCAGTAGCTTTCATCTGAATGGTAACACTTTAGGATTTCATTCATAGACCCAGTAGTAAGAACCACCTTGTACAGCATAATAATTAAGTGAACAGTACCACAGGAAAGTACTGCTCAGCAGTATAGCTTGCATGTGTGAGGCACTGTTCGGCTAAAATTCTGACATGCAACATGGCCTTGAAACAGTGACATAGGACAGCAGAAATAGCGACAAAACAAAACAAAGAAGGATTGAAACTGTTCCTGGGTAGGGAAACACATATCACTAGTGATATGTGTTTCCCTACCTGGGAACATAATAAATTTTTGCTTGTTTTTGTTTACATTTTTACAGGGAAAACAAAGTGTCGCATCATGTTGTTGGCAGAACAGAACAGCTTCCGAGTGAACTCATCGTCAATTCCCAAGGAACGGAGATATTCAGTCAAGAGCTTCCTCGGGTCAGTTGTGCTTAATATTTTACCCAACTGGACTCAGCTGCTTCGAAGGTTGATAATGCTGTGTACTGGATTAACCTCCATTTTATGGATCGGTCTTTAGCTAGGTGCCAGTAGACGAAACAAAGTCCCAACATTGTTGAGCCAACAGGTTGTGTCCGTTTGCATACGTTTGACTGGTTTCAAACTTTGCACAACAACTCCCAACAACACGCAACAGCATGTAACAGTGTGTGCAAATGGAACAACATGTAACATCCAACAATGTTGGGAGTTGCTGGCCAACAATGTTGCATCCGTTTGCACCGATGGCAACAGGATTGTCTTAAAAGCAATAGGTTTAAATTCGAGACAACAACAAATCTTTGCACATGTATCGCCCCTTTTTTCTACATTTCTTTACTGTCGTTGCACGTTTTCTCGAGGATTCTGCAGAACGTGAACACATGACGACGATTTTCATTTTTTTTTACACTGACATACAGTCCTTTAGAATTCAGTTCCAGAAAAATTCATCACTGAACATTTGACATATTGGACGACATGGAACATGGCGGAACACATATCACTAGCGATATGTGTTTCCCAGGTAGGGGAACAGCTATCACTAGGAATATGTGTTTCTCAGGTGGGGGAACACATTTCACAAGAAATATGTGTTTCCCAGGTGGGGGAACATGTATTAGTAGGGATATGTGTTTCTCAGGTAAGGGAAACACATATCTCTAGAGATATGTGTTTCCCGAGTGGGGGAACACATATCACTCGGGATATGTGTTTCCCAGGTGGGGAAACACATATTACTAGGGATATGTGTTTCCCAGGTAGGGGAACACATATCACTAGGGATATGTGTTTCCCAGGTGGGGAAACACATATCACTAGGGATATGTGTTTCCTAAGTGGGGGAACACATATCACTAGGGATGTGTTTCCCAGGTGGGGAAAAACATATCACTAGGGAAATGTGTTTCCCGAGTGGGGGAACACATATCACCAGGGATATATGTTTCCCAGGTGCGGGAACACGTATCACTAGGGATATGTGTTTCCTAGGTGGGGGAACACATCTCACTAGGGATATGTGTTTCCCAGGTGGGGAAACATGTATAACTAGGGATATGTGTTTCCCAGGTGGGGAAACACGTATCACTATGGATATGTGTTTCCCAGGTGGGGGAACACATATCACTAGGGATATGTGTTTCCCAGTTGGGGAAACACGTATCACTAGGAATATGCGTTTCCTAGGTGGGGGAACACATATCACTAGGAATATGTGTTTCCCATGTGGGGGAACACATATCACTAGGGATATGTGTTTCCCATGTGGGAGAACACATATCACTAGGGATATGTGTTTCCCAGGCGGGGAAACACTTATCACTAGGGATATGTGTTTCCCAGGTGGGGGAACACATATCACTAGGGATATGTGTTTCCCAGTTGAGGAAACACGTATCACTAGGAATATGTGTTTCCTAGGTGGGGGAACACATATCACTAGGGATATGTGTTTCCTAGGTGGGGAAACACGTATCACAAGGGATATGTGTTTCCCAGGTGGGGAAATACATATCACTAGGGATATGTGTTTCCCAGGTGGGGAAACACATATCACTAGGGAAATGTGTTTCCCGAGTGGGGGAACACATATCACCAGGAATATATGTTTCCCAGGTGCGGGAACACGTATCACTAGGGATATGTGTTTCCCAGGTGGGGGAACACATCTCACTAGGGATATGTGTTTTCCAGGTGGGGAAACATGTATCACTAGGGATATGTGTTTCCCAGGTGGGGAAACACTTATCACTAGGGATATGTGTTTCCCAGGTGGGGAAACACGTATCACTATGGATATGTGTTTCCCAGGTGGGGGAACAGATATCACTAGGGATATGTGTTTCCCAGTTAGGGAAACACGTATCACTAGGAATATGTGTTTCCTAGGTGGGGGAACACATATCACTAGGAATAATTATGTGTTTCCCATGTGGGGGAATACACATCACAAGGGATATGTGTTTCCCAGGTGGGAGAACACATATCACTAGGGATATGTGTTTCCCAGGTGGGGGAACACATATCACTAGGGATATGTGTTTCCCATGTGTGGGAACACATATCACTAGGCATATGTGTTTCCCAGGTGGGGAAACACTTATCACTAAGAATATGTGTTTCCCATGTGAGGGAACACATATCACTAGGGATATGTGTTTCCGTAATTGGGAAACACATAACAGCATTTCACACTGTAAGTTTAAATCAATATTAATTTAATATATAAATTTAGCCAAGCTCCTGTAAAAAATTATAATTTACTTCGAAACCATTGCAAAGAATTCAGTTGAGCCCGCAATTAGTTGAAAACTTAAATAACTTGTTAGCAAAGACCTTAAAAAAACAATTAATCTTGATGGGTTAACATTTGAACCTGCAATATGGTCATGTGATACTGGGCAGTGGATGCCCTGTTTTGACAGCTGTCAATTGACACCAAGATGGATGTGGAATATCAGGTTGCAGGCTCCCACACTAGCTACAATCTTGGAAAAAGATGTTGGGAAAAATGGACGTTACCATGTCTAGTTTCAAGATAAAGCTCTTGAAAGCCCTGGCAACGACAAATACTCCCCCCTTCCCCCTAAAAGATAATGTTGAATTCTGGCTGGATCATTTCTGATCCCGACTAAACAACTTTGACCAGGGTGGCGAGTGGAGGGACCATAGTGGTACCAAATCTGCAGGGTAGGCGTTCTGTTGGTAAGAAAGTGCAAAATTCTCAACACTTTTTGCCCAAGATGGTAGAAATTGTGACATTTCACCTTGGTTTTGCTGTGGTATAGACACACAGACCAGGACTGTCACTGTGTTTTTAAGTTGCCGGGTGACTATGCAATTAGTAGGTGGGGAACTGAGTTGCCAGCAAGTTGTTTTAGTTCTATTTTCCTGTTATTACATACAAAAATAGGCTGAGGTTATGCTCATACTAGACAGGGGAAATAGCTGCATGGTATATTCTACGCTTAGTTAAAGGCTACCCACCTTAGTAACAGGCTATTTCTGTTATGATGTCTTAACAGAGCTACATCCATAAGTGAAGAAGAAGCAAGAGATGCACTGCTTGCCTTTGTAGGTGAGCACTGTTGTTATGGCAAAGGGGCTGCTGAGGATATGGACATAAAGGACATCAATCCTTCAAGTGCTTATCATGTAAGTACAGTTGAACCTCTATTTAGTGGCAGCCACCCTTGGGGTCATGGAACTTGGGACCTTGTGCACCAAAGGACGTCCACTAACCAACTGTGCCACCTCCCTTAGTGCCACCCAAGCTAAGTGAGCTTAAAAAGTTACTTGCCGAGCCAGAAAAATAATCTACTTGTCTCAGACCAGCAGACAGGAGATTGTTTGAGCCCTGTGAACCCTGAAACAGTCTCAGTCAAATCGACTGATGACTGCAGATGATTTTTTTCTTTATCTGTATATTAAAATAATTTCGTCCTTTGATACTTTTAGTAGTAAATAATAATAATGCTGCTGCTTTATATCATAAAATTATTGCTTTTAAAATTTCTTCGAGCACAATTTTCTGATTCAAGTGCTAATTTCCTATAATACTAGCAAATATTTTTTTATATGTACTTTTAATTTGTGAATTGCAGTACAATTTTGTGAGTTTCTGTGAGTCAAGGTCAACTGCTTGGAAATATGAGCCCTACAGAGGTATGTGGGTCTTTAACTAAAACAGTCAAACCTTCCTTTATATTGGGCTCCTCTCAGTGGCCGATCCAGACCTTGGGGGGGGGGGGGGGGGGGGGGGGGGGTTGGGTGGTCATCCAGACCCTGAAATAAGGGTTTGGGGAGTGGTCTCAAAAAAAATACATTGGCCCTTCTGGCCTCAGTTTGGTCTAAAAATAGGGGGGCTGCCCCCATGGATCTGCCACTGCCTCTATGAAATGAACAGCTGTTACAAACATTCACTTGATCTCAAAGGTGTCAAAACCCAAACAATTCTACCTGTGCAATGCGGATATTACCCCGAGTCCCTTTGGAATTCAGGAATGAGCTCCAAGACTGAGCTGCCTCGCTGAAAAGATCTAACCTTGGTTAGTAATGTCAACAAAGCAGTGCTGAGTTGATCCTTGTTGTGGCCCTCCCAATGAACAATGAACTCAATGAATTTCTAGAAGTGTGTCTCAAATTTCCCTTTAACGTGATTAGCCAACTGAACAATAGCTTTTTATCAGGCCAACCATAGCGGGTACTCAAGTCCTGGTACATAACTGGGGACCCAGAACATGGATTTCAGTGCTGCTTTTCAGATGGACTTAGCCAGATGTTTAGTTTTGTCTGTGGTGCAGGCTATGTTGTCTAGACTACTAGAGAAATCTCATAATTCGCTGCACAATACAGTTGGAGAACTGTGCACCTTACAGATGTATGTCCCCTGTTCCACTCTACCCAACCCCTCCCCCCACCCAATTACTCACTGCACCACTTACCCTACCCTACTTGAGGGCCACAAGTTTATCAGTTTTTTCAAAACGGTCACGTGTTTACCCTCTTTAAATATAAGCGTTACCTTTAGTTACCCTACCCTATGTATGATAAACTGTACTCTGGGTTGCTAACAACAGCTAGCTAGCCCTGTTGGCTTTCTTCTGCAGTAGTTTATCACATACTTTCTGTGTTATTTTGTTATCAAAGGTCAGCAGATTGATGGCCCACAAAATGGCCCTGCTCCACAACCATGGGATATTCTTGCTCAGCCAAGTCAGCTATTTACACCCCAAGAGGCGCGTATTGAAGTTCCACACACAGCTTCTGTTAAGGTATCATAGTGACTGTATACAATGTACAGTCAACCTTCTATTTCAGATTTGGAAGATGAACTAGTTTGGTTTGACTCAACAGAGAGGAGAACTGTGACGTAACGTTACCATGGTAGCAAAATTGCAGAGTGGAAAGCGAAGTGTGTGTTTGTGTGTGTGTGTTTTTTTAAAGGATCGCTTTAAGTCTGAAGAAAGAAGACATCCTAAATTTTGCGCACACAGACCACATTTACACGGGTCCGGGCAAATTTTTGAATGGACAAGAACTTACACGGATCCGCTTTTCGTTTACAGTACGGAACCCGCGGAACCGTGCAAGTTTTTTGAACGGCGACGTTTCTGGGAAACTCCCACTCAGCCCTCCCCTAAGTCAACATCAACACTTACTTCTCACTTGGGGGAAAATGTTGCCATAGGGGAGGGGTAAGTGGGCAGTTTCCCAGAAACGTCTTATGATCCTAAACAGTACTGCAATCTGTAACAGAATTTGGACGGTTCCGTGTTGACTGGTTGCTCAGGTAAAAACGTCGTCCGTTCAAAAATTTGCCCAGATCCGTGTAAAAACCCCAGCATTCCCGAGCGAGATGCCTCCGTCTATAATATTATCGCTAATTGTAGTTTGCGATTTTCTCCTGAAAGTAGGAAATGTTGACTTCATTTTTGAGTCTAACATTTCTTTACTTTTTCTTTTTTTCTTCTTTTTGTTTTTTTTTTTGCAGCCATGTCATGAGTGTATGGCTATAGGTTACAAGCGCTGCTACAAGTGTTACGGTCGAGGAAGGGTAAGGATCACAGACAGTTTTTCACATTAGTTGCTTCCGCAAGAAAAACTTGAAAAGATGAGGTTATCGTGAGTTTTCCCCTTTGCTTGCTCGTAACATATACGTGCCTGTGCGACAACCCTGCTAATAACTGCTTGCAGTCGATAAATACAATCAATTCTGTTCATAACATTGCTATACCTTCGTGTTTTTCTTGACACAAGAATCAGGAATTATGCTGTAAAATTTTAGCATAAACGGAAAAGAAAAAAAAGAACGATATCATTTGTTGCACAAGGGCGACAGTCAATAAACACGTGAAATACGAAAACTGGAACCCAAATTTTATACTTGAGTGTCAACAGGGTACCCAACAACGAGATAACTAAATAGGCCTCTTAGGGCCCATTATGGTATCTGGTTGCTAGGCTACATTTATTGAAAGGAAATTTTTTTGCATCAAAATAAGGATCACGATTGTTCTAAGTATTATGAACCAAAAAGTACGTTGGGATTGACATTTACGAAAAAATGTTTCCCTTACTCAGTTAAAACGTGATTTTCTGAATTGGGTCACGTTGTATTGCATGTGTCCTGGTGACGTCATAATCAGAACGACTTGACCGGTCACTAAGGAATCACTATTCAAATCTGGTCCAAATATGGATGAAATCGAGTGTTTGCCTATATCTTATAGGTTCGTTGCACATGGTGTCACGGTTCAGGTCACCGCACGGAATACAGGGACGGTCATCATCATCGCACGTGTTGCACGTGGTGTCATGGATCAGGAAGAAGAATGTAAGTACCATGAGCTAACCACGTACAGTTGAACCTCTCTACAACGGCCACCTTGGGGACAGAAGAAACCCGGGGGGGTACTCCCTTACAAGAGGCTAATAGGGATGTGTCGCTGGATGGGGTCGCATTTTCACGACTGGAGTGACTATAATGGGGTCACATTTTCAATAGATTTACTAGAATGGGGTCGCAAATTTTCGGATTTTTGGGGTTAGTAGGGATTCAAAATGGGAAGATTCTCGGTTAAAAAATCAGAAAGTTGTTGTTTATTAAATTGAACAGTACGCTCGCATTGACCGCATTACATTCCGCCGCTTGAAACCACATTGATGAGGTAGATGCATAAATAGAAAGTGACTAAGTTGGGATCACGAAAATTACATTTTCCAAAAAGTGACTAAGATGGGGTCTATAATTGGCCAAAAAATAGACTATAATGGGGTAGGGGCTCTGAGAGGCCAGCGGCAAATACCCAGCAAACATTAACCCAAGTATTCCCCCCCCCCCCCCACCCCCGGGAGAAAAAAGTAGCCGGTGTAGAGAGGTGGCCGTAAGCGGAGGTTCGACTGTAATCCAACGCAGTCTTCGATTGTGAACTTCACGCTGTAGATTCCGGATTTGAGGGATTGAATTCTGGATTCTTTTTTA
Organism: Porites cylindrica; assembly: GCA_964035525.1. NCBI lineage: Eukaryota > Metazoa > Cnidaria > Anthozoa > Scleractinia > Poritidae > Porites > Porites cylindrica. The sequence continues at coordinate 24,219,545 of OZ037786.1, read as the reverse complement.
GTGGAACTTGGATTCGGGATTCCAATCGTTTGCGGGATTCCGATTCCTTGAACTTAATTCTGGATTCTTAAGCCCTGGATGCTGGATTCCATAAGCAAAAGTTTCCCGGATTCTGGATTCCAAATAATTAGTTCAAAATCACAAAAATAAAATGAAATAACTAAATAAAGGAAAAAAAAGTTCTATAGAGTGTTTTCACATGACGTCAAGGCGGCCATATTGGTCTCTCAAAACAATGAAACGGCGGCCATGTTGGAGTCCCAAACCAGTCCTGTGGGAGTTGAACTCTTTTCTTATGCAAAGACTTTCTTTTGTTGCAATAAATTTGCATAGATGCTGGCCACGTGAGTGAAAACACTCTACATAAACGAGTCGACCTTCGTTATTCGATTTTGTTCGATTTGGTTAAAAGTGGGAATAACTACCTGATTTTGACCATTTGTGTTTGTTTGTTTTGTAGCTGTAATACTTGTCATGGCCATGGTCGGGTGATGTGTTGGACTTGTCAAGGACAAGGTCGCCTAAAGATGTATATTCAACTGACTGTCAAATGGTAAGTAACGTCTCGTCTTGATCTTAGCCTCGTGCAAAGTAATCTGGAGAAATTTGAAAATACTTTAGTTTACCTTCCGTTTTTGGTTACGTTCCATACAACACGGCGTGTTCCTCCAACGAAATTGGTCTCCAGAGAACGGAAATTTGGAAACATCGGTGAGATGGCAGGTTTGGACCATCGTTGCTCCCAGGGTTCTCTCTCTTCCTCCAAAAGAGAGGATTATGGGAACGATGTTAGGTATGGCAACGAGACCTTGAAGACCTGGGTCAAGTGAATGATTTGCGCATGCTCTATTGGCTTCTAAACACTGCGACAGTGTCACGTTTTTAAACTGGGGCAGTGTGATGCGAAATCGATAGCGCGGCCGGAAAATATATAAATTTTTTGCGAACCAAGCCAACGAGAGAAGGTGACACTTATCTGTTCTAAGAGCCAATAAACCTGTGGCCCTCTGTTAGCTTCCAACTAAATGGTCACAGGGACACTTTAAAGATCGAATTTTCTGCAATGTTCGTTTTTTGAGGAAAGAATAAAAGCAGAGTATGCGGATAAAAAAACTTTTCTAGATCGGAGCAGGGAAGGAGGCAAACAGCAAACTCAACCGTTACATAGCGTCAAGGATCTTTAGGTTTCTATCTACCGTTAGAGCTACCTAGTACAGCATGATAGGCAAGAGAATGGGAAATTGTTACTATAAGCTTTAGTTTTAGTTTGAATGCACACACTTCAGTTAAAACTCTATCCAAGTGTAAACACAAGAATTCGTCACTTAATGGCTGTCATTTGAATGAGAGTTTCACCTTAAAATCCCATTAAAAGACTCAAAAGGCTGTAAGAATAGAGATGAAAGCGAAACCTAGTTCTCTAAATCACTACGGTGGAACCTCGATATAACGAACCTCTTCTAACGAATTCCTCTGTATAACGAACGATTTTCTCTACCCCAATAATAGTAAAATATGAAAACTGAAGTACTTTCGTTATTCGAGGTTCCACTGTATTTTGCCTCTATGATCACGCAATATCATAAACAAATGGGTTATAGGGTTTTTGATTTTTTCAGGGAATGTCACATTGACAACCACGTTACAGAGAGAACAGACCTGCCCGATCATCTCATAGTGGGATCACAAGGAACGGAAATTTTTACTCAAGAATTTCCAAGGGTAACAACCAGTTTTTGTGTGCTTTTGTGTTCGGGTAGCTTCAGAAGAATGGAAGTGTTTACACCGTTAAATGTAATTTAACGTAGTTAATGACCAGGAGCAAGAGTGTTGTCAGCAGCGTTCCAGGTTGTGTAGTGTTTTTATAGCGTTTGGTGGCATTCGTGTTGGTGTTGAAGCACTCGGGCGTGCCCTTGTTCAGCGGTACCCGAGATCAGCGCATGCATTGCTTCCAAATGTGCTGCCAGGTTTACTTGCAGATGTTTTAGTCACGGTCGGGGGCTCGATTTGGGCAGACCACTTGGGTTTTCTATCGCCTTGGCAATGGGGGTTGTGATTTTGGGAAAATGGTTGTATCTTCCAGTCCACTTGGGCACCTCACTTCCATTCGCAACTTGGGCGTGAACCCTCGTTTTCACTTGCAGCCACTCTGTAAGAAAGACTGCTTTCTTCTTTTCTGAGCTTGTCAAAATTACAACTTCTTCACTGATTTTCAGGTGTGATATAACTTTTCTTCTCGGTCACTCAGTGATAGGCTATCCATGCTTTGCCAGCAATAGCTACCCTCAAAAGCATGGCAAGAAAAAAAATTATGTCGCTCAGAAATTTTGTATCGATGACTGATCATTTCAATTTTATTCTGCTTTCAGACGTCATATTTTTTTTTCTTTGTAGGTTTATCCAATCACAATGTTCCATGACCCGGATGTTAATCGTGGTTCCCAGGCCCTCGTTGATGCCCATTCCCGTAACTGGCCTACTAAACGAATCCTTATGCAAGTAAGAAAACGTTCAGGAAACTACAGGTCGCCACTTAAACGAGAAGAAAGCTGAGCCGTGTTAATTTTCACAAATATTTCTGAGACGGTAGTCTTCCTCGCAACCGGTTTTGTCTCGTCACGCAACGCTCCCATCTGGGACGGTGGCTTGACCGGCGCGTCCTTTGCATCCTAGAGGTCTTGGCGAAAATTAACTCCGCCTAGTCTACTTTTCGTTTCTCAAATGGTGAATGTCTTTTTAGATTATAAAGTCGAACTTCTATTTCGCGGCCACCCTTACCATGGGATGCGAAGATTGTTAGTTCTGTTCAAAGGCAATCCACTGCTTTCCTTACAAATAACTTCCTGCTGCTGCCACGTTTCAAAATGGCTCATGACAGGGTGTGGTACCCAAGGTGTGAACAGAAAACCATTCTGTGCCGTTACTCAAGCACTGGTACTCTGGCATCACGTGTGAACACTGTCATAGTGTGAGACTCAACGCCTATGAATTAATGAAAATGAAATTTATTTGTTGATTTATTTCAGCGTCACACGTTACGAGCTGTGCCGGTATCTGAAGTGAAGTATGAGTGGAAAGATAAAAACACTCGTTTTTGGGTGTACGGCCTGGATCACAGAGTGCACGCCCCAGACTACCCCCAACAGTGCTGCTGTGGTTGCACTATAATCTAGAGTAGTCAAAGAATAATGTATAGCATCGGTCAGTTTTTATGTGCAATTCAGACTAACCGCTGGGCGTTCGCGTTTTGTGCTAGCCTGGGAAAAGGGGCAAAAAATGGACGAGCGAAGCGAGCAGAGGGACCTCTCCTCTTCTTCCCCCATTTCACTGCCGTCTGCTCGCGATTTTAAATGAAGAGCCTGTGTATAGGCTAGAAAAGAGGGGATAGGGGAAGGGGAGGAAAAACTCAGCTATCTCAGCTAGATACTGAGGGGTTTTTTGGTTGCTAAGATAGTGCGGCTCGGTTGTTCACTCCTCCCTCCTTACTCTCCTCCTATTAACGCCACGGTTCGAATACCGGTTACCCGTTCACACTGCGACGAAGAGTTGCACAGAAACCAATCCGATATGAGACGACCGACTTTCTAGATCGGGGCAAGATTGCTTGGATTAACGATGAAATTCTAGTTTTGATAAATATGGACAAAAGTTTCCTTTGCTGTGTTAAAGGTACATCCCTGGGTGTCGAAAATTGGTTTGAACACGTTTTTGTTTTACTGAGTCATTTGTCTGCCAGGAGACCCGTGACACGGTTGTGGGTCACTACCATGGTACTCTTTGAAAATATAATGGAATGAGTTTTTGAAGCCTTTATGCTTCTTATGACGTTGTATGGCGAAACAAGGTCAAATGGTTTTCGTCAAACTTCTGCTCGAAAGTTGGCTTTTCTTGCTTGATAACCGATTTACCTAGCGGGATAATTTGATGACAGAATCAGAAACTTGCCTTAAAATATGTGAAAAACGTCCTAGAATAGAAAAATGTTTAGCGCCTCTGAGGGAGTAGTGGTTTGTTAATCAAAGACTGACTATTTCAGTTCAAAGAGAAGTAGTTTTAAAATGGTTTAAGGCATCAAAGAGATCAGCAATCACAGTAAACATCTCGTTTTCTTCTGGTTTAATACTACATTACTTATCTGAAGGTAACATCAGAAACTAAACATTGTATCGTGCAACGTGTTGGGATCAAGTAGAAGCAGTTCAACAAGCCGACCTATAAGTCGCCCCATGTAAGGCGATCCAAGATAGCCTGGGATTCTGGATTCCACGTCACAGATTCCGGATTCCAGGTACTCGATTCCAGTCTTTGTCAGTGGAACTTGGATTTTCACTTCCAATAACTAGTGGGATTCCGGATTCTTGGAGCTGTACTCCGGACTCCAAAGCCCAGGATTCCGGATTCCACACGCAAATTTTTCCCAGATTCCGGATTCCGTTACATGGGGCGGTATAAGGGATGAACCATTAGCAAAGTAAAGGGGCTGGGTGGGATTTTTGGGAGGTCTATGTCCTCCTCGAACAGTTTTTTTTATCATGGTGCGTGTGGATATTTTTTTTCTTACTAAAGCGTTTGCCTTCCCCCAACCTCCTATCCTTTTTTTCTAATGGTGACATCCCTAAATTAAAGCAGCTTCTTTAAATAACTGAGGGATGGCTAAAAGTCAATGGCCTAGAGAAAAGCAGTCTAGAAGCAGTAAAAATAGGTCAGATTCTCGATAGAATGATGATAGCTTGAACGATTGCTGTAATTTCCTAACGCCAAACCTTAGAACGTTTCTGTATACGTGTTCTGGAACTGATCTATTTGAATAAAGGCCCAACTTTTACAACCTAGCAGAATTACAACAAAACATCATTAAGTTATTGGAGCGTCCAAAATCTTAATCTAATCTCTTCCACTGTTTGGATACTTTAAAGTCGACATCAATTAAAGCTGTTGGACCACTAACGCAATAGTCCACGAAAACGTTTTTTATGATTGAAATGAATCGCAGTAATTAAGAAACCAGATTAAGAATTAAACCTAGTTTAATGGCAGAACAAATAGTCTACGAGTGCAGAGACAGAGGCGGACTCAGCTCTACAAGGAAGTGGTGATGAGAAAATACAGAAGGAAAATAAATCTTGTTTTCGGATGAAAATTTGATTTCGGGCCCTTTTTCCTTTGTTTGCAGGCATGGAGGGACTATCTGGCAACGCTTTTCCTAAAATAAAGCAAAAGTCATTCTAATGATTCTCAGACGGTCCAATTTGCCAGCGGTCACTCGCTCCTGTCTCTGCGCGGGCTATTCAGTGTATCGCTAAAAACTTACTGTTAAAACTACGAGCATTTTCATTCCCAAACGTGGAAGGCAAAATGTTTACTCTTTGTATGAAACGCTAATAATTTGTCCATATCCCGGGGGGGGGGGGGGGGGTACTTTCTTATAAGGGCTTAATGGGGACGTGCGGCCAGCCAGGGTATGTTTTTCGGCATTTTTGTCTTAAACAGGGTATCGAATTTATTATTTTTTATCTTAATCAGGGTATCGATTTATCAATTTGTGTTTTAAACAAGATATCTTTTCTTGGACGATAAACAGCAAAATTTTTACAAGCTCTAATGTCTTAAACAGGGTATCAAAAATCAGCGATATTTGTCTTAAACAGGGTCAGGGTATGAGGGGCCGCGCCGCACCTCCCCACCCATGGATATATCGAGTACCCCCCCCCCCCCCTCGATCCATATAAGTTAAACTCGTCCCCGAAATCCCATTTTACTTGAATTTAAAGGCAGTTTTAATTAAGTGGCACAATGTGTGCCCCAATATATAACATAAGTATAAAATGAAGACTGCAGACTGCTCTCAGTGCAAAACATTGTTTTCACCATGCAAATGGAACGTGACAACAATAGTCCCACTGACAAATGCATATGAAATAAATCATATATGAGAACTGCGGAAATAAAATCAAATGAAGAATGATCCTCGCAGTTGTGAACGCAATTTATGCAATTGCTTAAAAAGCCTGAAAAAAAAAACCAGGACTTCAACGGTATTTGAACCCATGATCCCGGTACATGGCATGATCGCGATCCCGGTACGACGCTCTAACCAACTAAGCTATGAAGCCACTTATAGTCCCATTGTTTTCTAACCCTGAAAACAATGGTTTGCATTCAGTCTGCAGTCTGCAGTCTGCATTTTTTACGGTCCACCAATTTATACATTAAGGATCAACAAGACATGAGCATATTAATTTTTTTGTTTAAAAAATATAACTAGTTCAGTTAGGAAACCGGGGATCAATCATACAAAACGTAATACACCCTTTTAACCCAGACCTTAAATTACTGAATTGTAACCCGCGGCTCAGAATCACGATTCAGAGTGCACAAAATACTTACAGTGCATACGTATAATTTTTAAAATTATCTGATTAAAATCTAAATCACCCTAGTGAAACCATGGCCACGCTTGTATATAGTTAATTGGTTCGTCTCCGTCCCGTTAGGAGACTTGGGATTCTTAACCCTGGGACGAATTTTTTTTTTTAGACGATAAAACATCAGCAGCTGACCTTTTTTAGAAGCTGTTCGTTTATCCCTCGCGCGCATTTTGAGACAAGTTTAGAGATGGTCAGTCACTATGGTTATGACATATGACGTCTTAAGTAGCAGGTGGTCAAGCCATTTTTGAGTGAAAATGCATGTTCTTTCAACTTTTTTCAACAATGAAAGAAAAACCTGTCAATGAAATGATGTAAAGGGCTTATTTAAATGTTATTTTACACGTGAAGTACAGAAAATTATCATTTATCGCGATTTTAACCTGATTTCTAATTCTTGGTGAGATTCAAGATGGCGACCATTGTTGGTGACGTCACAGGCCTCCAGCGGCGCCACCACCCATTAAAAATAAACCTCATCTTGTTGAGTAGATCAAAGGCTTTCCACTGAAGTTAAAATCGTTTCGAAATACTGCAAATTATCATAATCAAGGACTCTGGGGAGGGGTTCCATCCACCCCTGCCCCTTATACCACGGTTGGGGTATGAATTTGCGTGTACGTCCAAGGGTTAACCCTGTTAAATTAATTTGAATTATTTGTTTCAGTCATTTGCTTTAAAGCCGAGGGGAAAAAACTGAAAAGGAATAATTAAGATGATGATGATGATTATCATCAATATTACAATTATTACAATGCAATTTTCCTTTGCCAAGTTAGGTAGGTTACACGAGAAAAGGGGCAATCATGTGTACTACTATTCAGTCAGTTTCGTGGGAGTTACGAAATACTTGTAGACAACCTTAACTTCTTTCCCACGAAAATTGTTTGTCTTTTTCCTAAGTTAAAATTGATAAGTGTAGCCGTGGCTAATATAGAGCTCCACAGTATACAGTATGCCCTTTGATTTACAACGTTATTTTGAAGTTATTAATTAGAGAGATTTAGAGTTACGTTTACGGCAAACCGTGGATTTGTACCACGTGACTAAGTGTTCCCTTTACTTCTCGAGCTTTCTCGTTTGCTGTCAAATAAATTTACAAAAAATTGTTAGTTTCAAGTGAGTTTTATCCATAAGAATTGCTTTGAGTTGTTTTCATTTTATCTGCATATTTTCTATTTTGAGAAATTCTCAACTTGAATCTGTAGGCGTTTGCCATTTGCCGTTAGCGTGACTATAAATCTCTCTATTTAATATCTACTGAAAAAAAAATGACTAAAATGAAAACACGCTTTTTTACCAAACGCCCCATTGAGGACAGCTATTAAATAACGCACTTCTTTCTTTGGGGAAATCCAGATATATACACGCTACTTCAGCAGTTGTGTTGACATCAAACTTCCAGCGCATCCCTGTAAAGAAAGTAACAATTGATACCTTAATTAATCTTTCATTTTAAAACAAAATAAAGGTCAAAGCGTTAAATTTTAGGATGCCATGGATGATGATATGAAAAACATTTAACATGTTAGACATATTTGTTCGTTTTGAAGCTATGAATTTCTCTACATATAGTGCTAGTCCCGTAGGAAAACGAAGGAAACTTATTCCCTGTGTATATCTTTTATCCACACCTGACCTAAACTATTTAACAATTGAGAACATTAAGCAATGCCTAGTGTTCGATTGATTTTTGAAATGTGTTGGTAGCCGGTTAGGAATAGCATTTACTTGTGTGAATCCACAATAATACCGCCCAACCAATCCTTACTTTGTACATATTTTTATTCTTTTTATTATCAAGTCTGTCATTTTCCTCTTATCTGAATTTGACAAGAATGGCTCTGGCTTTTCTTTTTAAGCCTTCTGTTACTAGAACAGCAAGAAAGAAAAAACCTCCACTTACGACTTCCTCAATGACCTTTTTCCAATTCAATCTTAACGTCATCGCCGATCAGAACAAAAGGAGCCCAATACTTCGGGGCAGAAAAATCGGGGGAGTGTCGAAGACATTTCATGGCCCTCTGAAGAGCAACACTTGCACTTTCTCCACTTCCAAGTTGTTTGTAGAAAGATTTCATAAACATCATTGTGGCTTCGTCATCAATTGCCCAGAGTGTCGCCAGCACAGAACGAGCACCAGCAAACAAGAAAGCACGTGCCATACCGACCACACCCTCAGACGATACCTTTCCTTCACCACTGTGGCAGCAACTAAGCACAACCAGCCTCGCTCTCAGCTTAACAGCTTGTATGTCAGACATTTTCATAATGCAATCCTCCTCCTTAGGAGGCTTGGATTCCCACCGGCGGTCTGGAGCCAAAACAATTTCTCCGGTTTCCTTTCTTCCGTGGGCTGCAATGTGAACCAAAGCAACTGACGCGATTCTCTGAAGTACCGCTTCTCTGGTTGCATCTTCACCTGTTAAAGTTTGACTGTTTAGAATTTCTCCAATCATCTCCACTTCCATTCTTGCGTACTTCAGAGGATCATAAATGGGGTTCCCCCGTTTATCTGTAATTTTCTTCAAGCATGGATCTCCAACAAGCAGGGCTCCACTTTTACTGTGGTATTCAACTGGAGAATCTGTGATGACTTTCAAACTTGTCAGTGAGGGAACAGTGCGGATCCTTAAAGTTTCACTCAGGGCTGCCCAAGGAACTTTAGACAAAGCGCCGTCAGGAACTACAATTAGTTCATCACCATCAAGTAAGTCTTCAATGGGACCAAGAACTACATCATATAATGGCTGCAAAAGGTCGGTGCTCTCCTGTGATGGCTCCGATGTTTGATGTTCATCTCGAGTAGTTGACGTTGTTGTATTCAGCTTATCCATTGACCGATTTTCGCACCTGATACCGACGCCAGCCCCAATGCATCCCAAAACAAAGTCTAAAAGGAAAGAAAAGGAATCTTCGTGCTCACTTCCAATCGCTGGTAACGTCAATAGCTCAAAGATAAGGTTGCCTTCTTTTCGCAATACCCACACATAGAGCTTGTTCTCTTGTTGGGCAAGAAAAACTGTTGACGCAGTTGTCTTCTTTGGAACATTTGTGACTTCTTCTTCCGATACAATTGACCTGGGAGAAAGTGAAGTAAGGCCATAAGTTAGTTTTAAGGCATCGAGCAAAGCCTGTGCCCGTCCCCTCTCAGCAGTGTATAAAGCCTCACCATATCTTCCAAGCATTAGTAAACTATGCCATAAATGAGTATAGGCACATTGATGATCAGGATGCGTACGGAAACTTATTTTCAATTGATCTTCCGAGATAGAATTGGCTCTAATAGTGTCATAGATTTGAACACTGCGTCTAAAATGTTCTAAAGCCTCATTCCAAGAATGTGAGTTCCAAAAACAGTGACCCAGACCTGTATGTGCACATGCTTTATCCATCCTGTTACCGATTTCTTCGGCAATCCTCAGGCGTTGCTTGTAACACTCTATTGCTTCCTTGAAGTCGAGGCGATTTCTATAACAAGCTCCGAGGCGGCAATAGGCACGTCCTTGTTGCCTCTTGTCACCGATTTCCTCGGCATTGCGCAGGCTTTGCTTGTAGTACTCCATTGCTCGTGGCACGTCGCCGAGGGATCTATGAACGTCGCCGATGGTTAAATAGGCATTTCCTTTTCCTTTTCTGTCACCGACTTCCTTGGCAATGCTCAGGTGTTTCTCGTGGCACTTCATTGCTTGTTGGAATTCTTCAAGGCTGTTATAAAGTTCGCCGAGATGGGAATAGGCGTTGCCTTCCTGTACCCTGTCACCAACTTCCTTGGCAATGATGAGGTATTTATTGGTGTACTCTATTCCTCGTTGGTATTCGCTGAGAAATGAATAAGTATTGCCGAGCTGGCGATAGCTTTCCCCTCGCATTTGCCTGTCACCAACTTCCCCGGCAATGCGGAGGTATTTATTGGTGTACTCTATTGTTCTTTGGAATTCTCTAAGGCTGTAATAAGTAGTGCCGAGATTGTAATAGGCTCGGCCTTCCCATGCCCTGTCATTAAGTTCCCTGGCAATGCTGAGGCTTTGATTGTGGTACTCTATTGCTTGTTGGAATTCTTTAAGGCTGTGATAAATAGCGCCGAGATTGCCATAGGTACATCCTTCTCCTGCCCTGTCACCAATGTCCTTGGCAATACTGAGGTGTTGATTGTAGTGCTCAATTGCTTGTTGGAATTCATTAAGGCTGTGATAAATAGCGCCGAGATTGCCATAGGTACATCCTTCTCCTGCCCTGTCACCAATGTCCTTGGCAATACTGAGGTGTTGATTGTAGTGCTCAATTGCTTGTTGGAATTCATTAAGGCTGTGATAAATAGCGCCGAGATTGCCATAGGTACATCCTTCTCCTGCCCTGTCACCAATGTCCTTGGCAATACTGAGGTGTTGATTGTAGTGCTCAATTGCTTGTTGGAATTCATTAAGGCTGTGATAAATAGCGCCGAGATTGCCATAGGCGCGTCCTTCCTCTGCCCTGTCACCAAGTTCCTTGGCAATGCTGAGGTTTTGATTGTGGTACTCTATTGCTCGTTGGAATTCTTTAACGCTCTGATAAGCAAGGCCAAGATCGGCATAGGCTTTGCCTTCCCCTGCCCTATCACCAACTTCCTTGGCAATGATGATGTATTTATTGGTGTGCTCTATTGCTCTTCGAAATTCTTTAAGGCTGTGATAAGCACGGCCGAGTTTGGCATAGGCACATCCTTCACATGCCGTGTCACCAACTTCCTTGGCAATGCTGAGGTGCTGATTGTGGTACTCTATTGCTCGTTGGAATTCTTCAAGGCTGTCATAAGCACTGCCGAGTTTGGCATAGGCACGTTTTTCACCTGCCCTGTCACCAACTTCCTTGGCAATGCTGAGGTGCTGATTGTGGTACTCTATTGCTCGTTGGAATTCTTCAAGGCTGTCATAAGCACTGCCGAGTTTGGCATAGGCACGTTTTTCACCTGCCCTGTCACCAACTTCCTTGGCAATGCTGAGGTGTTGAGTGTGGTACTCTATTGCTCGTTGGTATTCGCCGAGAAGGAAATAAATATTGCCGAGATTGCCATAGCCTGTCCCTTGCTCTGCCCTGTCACCAACTTCCTCGGCAATGTTGAGGTGCTCATTGTGGTACTCTATTGCTCGTTGGAATTCTTCAAGGCTGTGATAAGCAAGGCCGAGATGGCAATAGGCACCTCCTTCACCTGCCCTGTCACCAACTTCCTTGGCAATCCTGAGGTTTTGATTGAAGTAATCTATTGCTCCTTGGGAGTCACCTTCTAATAGGTAAGCACCGCCGAGAATTGTATAGGCACGTCCTGCACCTGCTCTGTTACCGACTTCCTCAGCAATGCTCAGGTATTGCTTGAGGTACTCTATTGCTCGATGGAAGTCCTTGAGGGAGAAATAAGCTCTGCCTAGATTGTAGTAGGCTTCTGCTTTCTCTTGCGTGTTTTTATTGATCTGCGCTATTGTAAGACGCTTGTTTTGTTCAGCTATATCTTGTAGTATTCTTTCTGCCATTTCCAAGTTTTAGTATTCAAAGTGGAACTGTTTCTTGGCAGTAAGGTCTCTTTGAGGAGCGTTGAGGTGGAGTAAAACAAAAATAATTTTCATTAGTACATTTGAAGTCTTAGAATACACTGTATGTTCCCATTAGACAGATAAGACATGACAGAATCTTTCCACTCCTTCCTCTCTAGATTTACTCCAACTGACGCTTCTCCGAAATTTTTTTGACAATTTCTGTTATAAGACAATATTTCTGGACTCCCCGCGGACAATTACTTCGAAATAAACATATAATTCCCGCAACAAACATCGCCGAGCTAATCGAGTATGTGCTACCCCCACACAACAATGACGTTACCAAGCCTGAATACGTTTCTAGATGGACTTGCAGAGTTAGGAGTCGATAAAGGTTTAATCAAGAACAAAAAGTTACTAAGCGATTTAATAGAAAAGGAAAAAGGCTACCGAAATGCAGAAAATACTTCCGATAACGAGAGTAATAATGAGGAGAGTTCATTGGATATTTAAAATTAGGAGGGGAAGGATGAGGAGGAGGAGGAGGAGGAGGAGGAGGAAGTGGCTTCTGAGAATGGTGTTGAAGTTGACTCCCAAGAGAGCTACAACGACACTGACAACGACCAGTCAGGAAACAGAAAATAGAACATTGTGAGAATTCTAAAGTGTACGGAACATTGATCATGAAATGTCCTAACTGCTTTTGGCATGATTACTACACGATTTGTCCGATATGCGATCACCAGATCCCCGAGGAGAGAAATTACATCAAAGAGGGCTTTCTTCGGTGTCACAATTGTAAAGCAATTTCACACAAAAAAGCGAAGACGTTGGAAACCAATTTTTATTCCCCCTCTAAAGAGGAGAACGAAGAAGAGGATTAATTTTTCATTTCTTTCAAATCGGTGTTTGTCATTGGTTTTCAATAAAGTTTTTAAAACTGTATCTCGTGTCTGGTTTTATTGTGAGCGTTTATTAGTCGCGTGTTTTAATTGATCCTTCTTACGTTTTTTATTGTGTTGTGTTTTTATAATAATAAGTCAAAGTTCAAAAAATGAGTCCGCTGCCCGGCAACAATAACATTACATGCAAATTTCAGAGAGACCACAAACTAGCAAACCACAACAAATTTTAAATTGTTTGCCTTACATAGAGCAGAAATAAAAGCGATTTAACTTATAAATAGTAATTTTCCTGAAAACCTTTCTGGCACTACAATTCACGTAGTCCCAATGAACATTGAAAAATTTAAAAGGCAGCTGTTCGAGGAAAGATGTCTTGACTAAATAAGTTCGTGACCTCAATTCCTTATTAATCGATGGAAGACTTAGTTTCACAAATTTATGCACTAAGCAGGTCTTTCTTCGTTAGCTATTGTAATAAAAATGAAAATTATTATAAATCTGGGACGTCTACAACATGACAGATCCACATTTAAAAAAGATTATCCTGAATATCCGGCGTTGCTTGTGTGAGGAGGGGTAGGGGTGGAGGTTTTGGAGGCGGGGCAGGGGTGGAAAGGAAGTGGAAGAGAGCAGCGGAAAAGGGAGACAACGAAGGTAGAGAAACACAAATCGGTCAAAACAATATTCTAGTCGGACGTTTTGCTTAACATGGAACAAACATACTTTGCTTCGCGGTCGCAAACCGGTCTAAACTTATTAATTATTCCTAAGTAAAATGGAGATGGAAAAAAAACTACAGCAGGAAATCAAAATAAACCTTGCAGAAATATCTGATTGGACAAATTCCAAGTTAAAGGAGATTATTTCTTACCTGGACGATTTGATATCTGTGAAGAAATTTTCAACGGAGTTTTGAAGTGTTCTCCAGTGGTTGGATTCAAATGCAGAAGACCATCAAATATATAGGGTGGCTGATGGAAACAAAAAAACCACAAGACAACAACAACAACAATAACAACAACAAAAATAGAAAAGAACAAACCCAAAACAGAAACACATAAGACAAAACGGAAACCCAAAACAGAAAAACACTAGCAGAAAAACGAAACACAAATGCCCAAACGGAAATACACATCCCCAACAGGAAACACACTTAAAAAAGATACAAAATTAAACCGCAAAACTGAAACAGAATCCAAAAATACAAACCATAGCCACAAAAGACGAAAACAGAAACAAGGAAATAGTGTAAAGCTATACTTTCTCATGTTTCATCGTCTTTTTTTGAATAGGCGTTTTACGTTTTTTTTAGGGAGAGCATGATCGCAGGCTATTATTATCTAGGAGCATCAAACTGTAAATCAATCTCGTTCCCAGCCTATCTCTTCTCCCCGTCGCCTTTCGCTCCAGGTGACCGGTATTTTCGACTCTGAGGTCTCCGGTGAATTTTAGCCCGCCGGGTTCAAAACCACGTGGGGTGCGTTTCTCGATCGTCCCGGTACCTTTTCTAGCTTAAAGCAGACAACCTAACGTGAGACATAACTACTAACATATGGCGTTAAAATTACAGAGATTGACCCTGAATGAACGTCAGTTGCTCGAGATTAATACGCCTGACATTAGGGAAGCGACGGTAGCGAAACGTCATTTATAAAGCTATTTGGCATACTTTTAAAATTCGTGGAGGCTATCTTAATTGGCTAAGTTGGTCAAATGTAGCTAATTTTTCCGTGGAAATAAAGTTTTAGAGAGCACTGACATCAAAGAGTAAATAGAGAAAAAGAAACTTGTCTTTGGGTGCTTATGTCCTCCATATAGTGATGGCGAATAAAAATTTACAAAAACGTGCCATGCACGTGCAGAGTTATTGTTTTGTTTATTGAACCTATATCAGGGGTCACCCTCCCAGTCCGCAAAATGCAGCAGTTCAGAATAGACTGGGGCCACGGGGCCTAATTGGCTATTTATGCGATGACTTGTTTTTGTTACTAAAGGAATTCTTTCATATTTAAATTTGGTAATCCCACTGAGGTTTAAAAAACAAAAGCCCTAATTTGCACAAGAAAGCAAAACCCGGAAGGAATCTGGCACCTTTTTAGAATCCTTCAGAATTTGGCCTTCTCATACAAATTAAGGCTTCTGAATTTAACGCATTAAATATGAGAGAAATGAAAAAAAAAAAACGAAACGATTCTGGTCATATTTGTAGTGACACTATCGTGAAAAGCATAGGCGTACGGGCAATTTTTTGCCAGGGGGGGCGGTAAACCATTTGCCCAAAAAATTCTCGCAAGTTGCCCAAATTTTTACAAAACAGTAGAAAAGAAACGAGGGCCATACGATGCAATAATGTAGGCCGTACTGGCATATGAAGGTGGCTCGATGCTATGTTTTTCAGGGTCAATACCTCCCAATTTTGAGAATAACTACGTCGCCATAGAAAAACATTTGGAAAAATTGCTACCATAGTTTTATTAGATAAAGATGAAAATTTATCATGAGCAGGGTTTTAATGACATCGGAATTGTCATAGCAACGAAATGACGCCATTGTCTATTTTACTTGCAGCAATATTTCTCGGCACTGGGAACTGTTCCGAAAAAATTGTTCTCGGGAGCTTTTTTCTGCAATAGTCGCCTCGATGTTCGTGAAGTTAAAAAGGAATCTATAGGAATGTTATTGGGATATTTTGGGATGAAGTTTTTATCGTTATAAATATGGTAAAAAAAATCTTGATGTTTGGCCGTTATTTGTAGAAAACGAAGCTCTTTTGACATGCAATTTCACCTCATGGTAGCCTCAATCTTTTTAAAAACGTGTGTAAAAGATATGATCATCGAGATAGCTCCGGCCGATTGCTAGAGACAAGGATTTCATTAGTATCGAGGCGCTCTTGTTAGCGGTTTTGTAAACATTTCGGTCTACTTTAATAAATTATTGCTTGATAGATTTTTAAACAAATTTAATATTCTTCTCGTAATTCGAGCTGAGTACTAGTCAGCCACTTCTTCATTTTCACACCCACTGTTGCTGATGCTATCTGCCATACACTGTTCTACGAGCGGAGATGATTCTAGAAAGATATGCGGAGGTTTATTCTAATCAATTCACGACTGGAAAGAGCCCATTCCAATCAGAG
Organism: Porites cylindrica; assembly: GCA_964035525.1. Classification (NCBI taxonomy): domain Eukaryota; kingdom Metazoa; phylum Cnidaria; class Anthozoa; order Scleractinia; family Poritidae; genus Porites; species Porites cylindrica. The sequence goes on along the minus strand of OZ037786.1, from coordinate 24,203,560 downwards.
CAGTGCAGTACAGTGCTCAACAATAAAAAACTATAAATATGTAAATCAACAAATGATACCCTTCCCTATAACCAGAAACTCATCACGTGCTAGGAAACCACTGTGAGTGTCTCGAGGGAAAGTAACTGGATTATTACGCTGACTTCAGGATTTTTTCAGTTTAAAATAGAAAATATTTGTCTCTTCAGAATAATAAAAAAACATGGAAAGGTCTTTGAAAACTGGCTTTGCCCAAATTTTCTCTTGCTACCCAAAAAATCTGAGTTGCCAAAAATTTGGGGGGGCTGCAGCCCCCCTCGCCCCCCCGGCCCGTACGCCTATGGTGAAAAACCCCGTCCACATAAATCCGGATATTTTTAAAAGCGCATTTATATATATTTTTCACATGAATCGGCCTTCCGTCTTGTATTCCGTCCACACATGAAACCAATGAATCCTCTCACCGAAACATTAGGCTGATTTAGCAACAGAACGGGAGCGTTGACGACGGGAAAGCGCGGGGAAAGGACTGATTTGTTTGATTTGCGCGCGTCGTCGTCAACTGACGTTCCCGTTCTATTGCTAAGTCAGCCTAATGTGTGGTTTAAGGCCTCGTCTACACGAATCCGGGTAAAAAGTTATGCAGTTTCAAAAATTAGTCTGGTTTCGTGTGCACGTGGCCCTAAAACAGTTCAAGGTAGCTTTTGCTGAATACAGTCAAGAATATCCTTGTAAACCACGCTCGCCACCTCATTCAACAGTTCATGGCGTCCATTTTTGCACACCTGCAAAGCAAGTTTTACAAGCAGTTGTGTTAATAATGAAATAATAACAGGTCGATTTAAAAATGACAACGGGACGGAAAATTGGCCGAAGAGAGAAAACTCTATATTATTCTTTAGACACCCGTTTGGAGACGAGAAGTTCCTCTTTGGTGATTATTTTATAAATTATCATAGCCTTTTCCCATGAAAACTGTGGTGACATTGTTAGGAGAAAATAGATATTGGTCACTCTTGGGGTTAAAAGGGTTTAGACAAATCACGACTGTTGTTGGGATAAGTTCACAATAATTACGCTTGGAACAAAGCAGCCGAAACTCCTACCGCGGGCAGGAACAAACGCCGATTTAAGACCGCCTCTTCCTGCTCTTATGATATAACGTCAAGCGCCCTAACTATTCGTCTGAAATACCCATAGAGAGGCTATTAGTTCGCTCAGTGCTGTCAGTAAAGCAGCTCATTCGTGTACCTTAAATGTCTTGTCGTTACTTGGGGAATTCTCTTGTAAGTAACGTGAACCGTCAATCTTCACTAATTGATCTCCATCACCATGGACAAGTAGATAAGGTGTTGCGAGCTTTGACAAGTTCCTCTGGATTTCATTCATTGCGTCTAATATAGCTCCGACCCATCTCACTTTCATTCCCTCATGCCAGTTTAGGCTATCATTGGTATACTTTTCAACCTAAAACAATAGTAATAAACAAGGTGCATTGTGTTATTGAAGTCCTAGACTTGCCACAAGTCGACCACGAAAGCAAGAAGGCGCGAGGGACACTCGGTACTCAAGGAAATTCGACCTTCTGTAAGATTTATGGTTATTAAATGGATGGTGCAAAGAACTGAGTGACATTGAAATTTATACGGGGAGGCTCCAACCCTAAACAAACAAGACGAGCTCCTTCAACGATAAATGTGTAAGGATTTAGGCCCAGGAGTGGAACCTCGCCGTATAAAACATTGTTGAGCCACGCACCCCCCCCCCCCCCCCCCCACACCCCCCATTTGCACCGGGGGTATAATCTTAGGGCTAATTAACTGAACAGGACAGAATGACCCTCGACGAACCCGCCGGCCCCAAGCGTTACTAGTTCGTTGCACAATCATGGAGGATGGAAAACATCAATTCCTGGCTCAATTCCGAACGAATTGTCATTAACCATTAAACAGAAAAACTTTTATTCAAACTCTACCCAAAATATTCCAGTCAGTGGTACGAAATGTCAAGTTTCGCGATCGGTTTGAGGGACTGGACACAGCCTCATTCAGCAACCTCCAGAAATCACCGGAACATGTTCGGCATTGTCTTCGGAAATGTGGATAAAATGCACACGAAAGTCTCCCTCCTTTGACTCAGGAAAAGAGAGCAGTTTTTAGTTGTGTTATTCGCCTTTTTAGAAACGAGAAGGGAATTTTATTGGAGAAGAAATTTGACCCGCGATTGTTTCTGGGATTGTTACTGGGGTCACGCCGGTCAACTATTGGCCAATCTTTTTCTCTGTCCTTAGTAACAATCCCAGAAGTCTTTGCGAAAGTAAACTCGGCTGAGTTTCCCTGTAGTTTTGTATCACCTGTGTGGGATCCTGGCTTAAGAGTGATGGATCAATCGGTGGCCTGATCTGGTACGAGGGCATTATCCATGTTACTATTCTTCCTACACAAACCTGTAAGATACATGCGTTATTTGAGACCTTCAGTTTTTAAGACCAAGACGACTACGAGTATGAGATTTTCTTAATGCTAAGCAGTGCGGGCTCATGAACCAGCGTCATTTTGGCGGGAAAACGTGATAGCAGTCGTCATTCTACTACGAGTTTTGCCGAGAATGTCGTTGTGACGAAAACAAGTTATCATTCCAAATGTTAGAAGCTAAGTTTTATTATTTTCGGTCGGGAGAGGGCTTAAACTCCTTCAATAAGTAACAGTGCTAACTTTTCTGGTGAATCAAAAGTACAATGGAACTTTCCGGGTGTCTATTTTTCTTTTTGAGAAGAGCGAAAGTCGCACTCCTAGTAGTTCTCGTCCTCGAATCTAAAGGTCTCTTTTAACCAAGCGTGAGGTCCAGATAGCTGAATATTGGCCAAGTTCGTTTTGTTTTGTTTTTTTGGGGGGTTTTTATATCTGGAACAATCTCTACTGTATTAATTTCGCACCTCCCCCCCCCCCCCCCCCCCCCCAGAAGACGAGGTTAAAAACTTGACTCGTGATAAAATAATCTCCTATTAAAATAATCATCATATTCCCTTCCCTCCGTTTCGACCAGTGATTAATCAGATATTTATGTTTAAACAACGTGTGAATTGACTATAAAAAAAACTGCTGCCCCGGCAAATATTTCACATCTAAAAACTGTTTTATCTCACTTTGCCTTAAAGTTATGGTAAAACGGACAATAAAAACGTGAAACCTGTTTTGCAAAATTGTTGGAAAACTAGTTGAAAAGTGATGTTGCCCATTTTACTACCGACGAATGAAGCCTCCCTTGCGGCAAATCAGGTTTAAACAAGTTGCGGAAAAGTTGTTGCAGGAACTAGAGAGAAGTTCTACTTTCGGCATCAAAATCTGTCAATGTTGTGCGTTTTAATTACCGACCCAAGGCAAACTTGTTTTGCAGCAAGTGACGTAACTCCTGTGTATGGCGTGACTCCTGCGTAATTTTATCCAATCAGGAGTCAGTATTCACGCAACTTGCGACATTGAATCTTATTTGCTACAAGACAAGTTTGATTTATGGGCAATAAAACGCGCGAAAGCGCTTTCGGACTCGTTCTGCAGCAATTTGTTGCCCGTTTTACTGTACCTTTTTTAGCCTCGTTTTTAAAGCGAGAGTTTTTGGAACTCGGGAATGGACTATTATAGCCTGTGATCATGCCCTCCCTAAAAAAAAAACCCACCTGGTCGCGGGTTAAGATAATTAAAAGACGATGAATCATGAGAAACTATTGTTTTACATTACTTCCTTTGTTTCTGTTTTGGGGTTTTTGATCATGGTTTGTATTTTTAAATTCTCTTTCAGTTTTGTGGTTCAGTTTTGTATTTGTTTGTACGTGTTTCCGCTTTGGGATGTTTATTTCTGTTTTGGGATTTGTATTTCTGTTTTCTCGTAGTGTTTTTCTGTTTTGGGCTTGCTGTATCCTGTTTTTGCATTGACGGCACCCTAAGAAAAGAGAAACAGTCTTTGCATTGTGTTTTCGTTTATTATTTGTAGCAAGTGGAGCAATAAATTGCCGTGCAAGGATTGGCATCCACTTTTATGCTTGGTGCACTAAAAATCGCACCCGCAAAGAAATAAGGTCTTTCCATAACACTGAGAACAGCTATTGTACCACCCTAAAAAGAACAATGCATAATATTAATAATATCATAACATGAAATTTTCAAGGTGCAGTTAAACCTCCCGTAGGTGACCACTGTAAAGGCTAAGACTTTGTGGTCATGATCACTTGCAAAAGGTTGTCGCTTACGACACTTCCTTGGAGTAGATTTCCGGGCACATCTACTTTAAAGCAGATGATTTACCGCACCGATTTCTTTCTCAGTTACATGTTGTTACTTAAGTTCTTCGTATACTCCTAGTAGCATACAGCGAACATAACAGTTCAGACAAATCGTTAAGGGGTCGCCTTTTAGGAGGTTAAAAACAATGGGAAATCTCTCTAACGCGGTCGCTTAAGGATGGTGATCTTTTACGAGAGATGATCGCATATGGAGGTTCGACTGTATCAGTGTTTTCGTAATATGTGATTTAACTGCATTGCAGCCAGACTTGAAAAGAGTTAAAAATAAGAAAACCTGAAATTCACAGGCCATCTATGTTATCAAAACAAACCGGCAAGAGTGCGACATTACGAAACAACCGCAAAGCATAATGGGCTTGGGGTCTTTATCGTAATTAACATATACTTGTATTCCTGTGATCGACTCGGTTAGGAGACCCGAGAACCTATCTAACAACAACAAAAAAAAAAAAAAACGAAAAAAAGGGGCAGAGTTCCAATAACGTTTTTATAACAGTACATACCATTGAGTGGCCAAACAAAATATATTGGTATGCTTGTGTTGTCTGCTGTGACTCGGTCAATGTGTTTAAAAACACCTCTGACGTAAAAGGAAAAATCTGATATGTGGGCTCTTTCACCTTCACTCTGACCATGACCAACTAATAGAAAGATTTATTGTCAAAAATTAGTTCTTGAAGGGTTATATCACACTATTTCCTGTCTTTCTTTGTATTCGCCAGGTGCCCATAACATCATAAATTGAATTCCAAAAATAATGGTCCAGTTTTCTACTCTATCTTTATCCCTCCTCCCTCCCATCCCTAGCATTTTACAGCCACTCTGTAAGAAAGACTGCTTTCTTCTTCAGACTGAGCTTGTCAAAATTACAACTTCTTCACTGATTATGAAGTGTGATATAACTTTTCTTCTCGTTCACTCAGTGACAGGCTATCCATGCTTTGCCAGCAGCTATAGGTACCCTCAAAAGCATGGCAGGAAAAAAAATTATGTCGCTTGGAAATTTTGTATCAATGACTAATCATTTCAATTTCATTCTGCTTGCCAACGTCATATTTTTTCCTTTCTAGGTTTATCCAATCACAATGTTCGATGACCCGGATATTCATCGTGGTTCCCAGGCCCTCGTTGATGCTCATTCCCGTAACGGGCCTACCAAACGAATCCTTATGCAGGTAAGAAAACTGTCAGACAGGTCGCCACTTAAGAGACGAGAAGAAAGCTGAGCCACGTTAATTTTCACAAAGCTTCTGAGACGGTAGTCTTTTGTCTCGTCACGCAACGCTCCCTTCTGGGACGATTATTGGGGACAGAGGAAAAATACGCCATTAACTGACCCGGTGCTTCCCCAGAGACGATCTTAGACGTCTTTGTGAAAATTAACTCGGCGTAGTTTCTTCTCTTTTTTAAACTGGTGAATGTCTTTCCAGATTATACAGTGGCACTGCTATTTAACGGCTGCCCTTACTTGGGGATGGGAATTAAACTGTTAGTTCTGTTCAAAAGCAATCCACTGCTTTTCTTACCAATAACTTCCTACTACTCTCACGTTTCAAAATGGCGCGTGACAGGGCGTGGTACCCAGGGTGTGAACAGAAAACCATTCTGTGCCGTTACCTAGGCACCATTACTCGGGCACCAAGTGTGACATTGTCATAGTGTGAGCTTATGCCTGTATGGATTAATGAAAATGAACTTTATTTGTTGATTTATTTCAGCGTCACACGTTACGAGCTGTGCCAGTATCTCAAGTGAAGTATGAGTGTAAAGAGAAAAACACTCGTTTCTGGGTGTACGGGTTGGATCACGGAGTGCACTCCCCAGACTAGCCCCAACAGTGCTGTTGTGGTTGCACTATAATCTAGAGTAGTCAAAGAATAATGTATAGCATCGGTCAGTTTTTATGTGCGATCCAGACTGATCGCTGGGCGTTCGCGTTTTGTGCTAGCCTGGGACCAGGTGTTTTGGTCGAGAAGAGGGGCAAAAAATCGACAAGAGAAGCGAGCATGTTATCGTTTATTTTAATCCTAATAGTAGCTTAAGAAAAAATAATTAATTAACCATCAATTCGCTCTTCTTCCTAAGAGATGAACATTCAGGCAAAAGTTCCGTCAAAGAGATATCATATATTTGAATGGCAACACTATGGGGTTTCGTCTAGCCTGCGTGGCAGACGTTAAAAGGGGAAGAGGTTATCTCTGCATACGGGGCTACCGTAAAATTCCGAAAATGAGCCCCTCCATTTATAAACCCCCTCAAATATAAGCCCCCCAAACTCGTAACGCAAAAAACCCACCGTTAAATCGCACCTCCAAATATAAGCCCTCCCGGAGGCTTGTACTTGGAAATTGCCCTCAGATACAAAGTAAAACAAAGCAAAAACGGTAAATCTCCTTCCAAATATAAGGCTAGCCCAATCGATTTTAAAACGCAAACTTCCCTCCGTAGATAATCCCCTCCAAATATAAACCCCTCAAAAAGGGCCTTTGAAAAATATAAGCCCCGGGGCTTATTTTCGGAATTTTACGGTAACTAACAAAGTAACTAAAGACCGATTAATTAGGGTAAAAAAATGTAAACTAAGCAGTTTTGTAATAGCTGTTTTAACATTAGGACGCGTGTCCGACCAGGTGACTCGGTACATGTAAGGGAATTGGGATTCCGGATTGCGAGAATTTTTGCTTGTGAAATCCGGAATCTTCGGCTTTGGAAAATCAGGAATACAGTTCAAGGAATCCGGAATCCCATTAACGATTGGAATCAAGAATCGAAATTCCACAGATAAAGTTGGGAATCCAGTACCTGGAATCAGGAATCGACAACGTGGAATCCGGAATCTAAGCCGGACTGTCTGGGACCCTTACATGGAGCGAGGTGACCATTTTAGTGTGACAAAGTAGAAACGTTGTCGAGCGTACATGACATTGATGTACAAAGGAACGTTAGGACAATAAATGATTATTTCAATAATTTGTGAGACCGTGAGTTGTTGCAAAGTTGTCAGTCAGGGATTTTACAGAGAAATATAGAATTGTACTGTGTATTTTCCCTTACGAAGGGGCAAGTATATTTATTTATCGGATTTTAACGTACTTTCGTATATGACCATTGAATCAAGAGGCGTGTTTTCAGCTTGTTTTGTAAAAATAGAGACGAGAAAAGTGACTGAAAAAAGATGAAACTAATATGAACTTTCAGCAGAACTGCGCGTGAAGTTTGATTTTCTGGACATTGTAAGAAAACCAAGCACTGTAACTCCCTTAATTTCGAATGCATTATTTAGCAAGTTTTGTCCTCAGTTAGAACAAGACAAAGAAATTCGATGGAAAAGATAGCCAGTCTCTCTCCGCCGCGCCCACTACATGGCGAAACGGGTTAGACTAGGTACTACATGATCTTTAAGGCTCATGGATTTTTGTCTAAGCTATAATTCGAGGGCTTTTCGGTCTTGTTTCACCAGTATTTTGCTTGGCTTAAAAACAAAAACTGTGCGCAACAGTACAAACCCAAATTTGAATTCCGGTCTCAAATCCCCATCTTCTCCCCAGCCCCTCCCCTTGTCTATTTCACCTGGACCACGACGAGGCCGATGTTCGTTCATCCTTGCAGACGACGGTGTTTACTGAACGGAGTTTGTACAGGTATGTGATTGCAGACAGTGAGGTTTGATGTAGAGGATAGTCATTTCTGATGAGAAAAATAGATCACCTCTGACCTGTAGGCGTCGAATGCCCTCAGCAGACTTCCAAAGCGGTTCGAAGGTGAAATCGCGCCAATAACTTAATGCTCTGTGTACCCGCCGACGGAAGGTCTTAATTTATTTGAAGGCTTTTAACGTTTGCCTTTGTTGTTAAAGGAATGAATTGGATGTTTCTTATTGACAAAACAGTTTTCCCACGCTAGTAGCTTCAGGAAAATGCTGAGGGTATTGTAATATCAGAGTTTGAGACAGGTGTCGTTTACAGATCGCATTATATATTGCAGCTTCATTTTACAAGTGGAAAACGAAACAGTATGCGTATTTATATGAATATTTATTGATTTTTGGAGTCTCATCAATATGCTTGGAGAATCGCAGAATTCAATAACGTCAGCTGACAACCTCTCAGCTGAGAATTTTGAAAGGTTATAATCATTAATTTTCCGATATTCTATTTGCGTGCGCCCGCTAATTTCAAGTCAGATGAACCGTAGAAAATCAATGACATAATTCAAGTTGCCCGAGCTCGTACATATGGTGGAGCTTTATTAATATATCTAAAAACTGAGCTAATCTTGATTAAGTTGCTGAAATAAGGAATGAGAGATAGAAAATAGGATCCCCAGCTCTATTTAATTCTGAGCATTCACCTACGAGAACACGTGTTGTACCCGGAAGAAGTTGTAGTGGCTCAATTTAATGCACTCCATTTATATGAGGCTGAGTAGGATATGAAGAATTATGCAGATCGATGAGGGTGCCATCCACCAGGGCCGACGGCCAAGGTGGATAACACCCTCCGGGATCTGCATAATATTTAACAATTATTCCTCGAGCCTGAATGGGTTCTGAGTCAATAGCCCATGAGGCCGAAGGCCAAATGGCATTGAATTGGGCTCTTGACTCAGAGGCCATGAGGGCGAGAGGAATAATTGTTTTAGTAAAATCCAACTAGTTGGTCAAAAATATTGAGCATAAAAAAATTTTAGCTAGTTAAAACTAGACTTAAATCCTTTTTTGCCGCCAAAAAGCCTGCGCTTTCCGCTACTAGGGGCCTATAACACATATAGCCTAGTAGTAGCTCAACCAATCAGATCGCAGTATTGAGAATAGACCACTAGTTGGATTTTACTAATTTTCTTTATATCCTATGAAAGCCGAATTCATTAATTACTTTATTATTCATTCAAAATAATTGCTAGTTTGAAAACAAGCTAAAACACGCTTACGTTCGTCAATGTTAAGCTCACCTCGATAGTGCATGTTTAGAAGATAAAGGGCTGTTCAGGTCTCCAAATGGCAGATGTTGTCCGTCAAGTTGTCTTCTTGCTATGTTTCTAGACAACAGTTCATCGTGAAATGAGTAAAATGTTCCGCCAACTGTTCGGCCATTTTTTTTTTGCACAACCAAAACAACTCAACGTCGTCCCCAGGTCTTCTTGGTTAACGGTGCATTAACCTGCGACAGTGCTGCACTTTTGACGTCATTGGTTGATTAATCACAAAATTCTTCCAAATTTGGTCAACAGTAGCTGGTTATGGTGAATTATGCATGTTGTTTTAGCCAATCAGAAATGGAGAAATATTTTGAATGAATAATAAATCTGTTTCGTGATGACTGCCTATTCATTTCTGGAAATTGTGATCGATAGCAAATTTTAGTTGGCGGACATCTATTATGAAATCAAACTGTATTATCTCCATAGTGATTCAATTTTGCCCTGTTCCTAATGCAGATCATTCACAGCAAGAACCTGTCTAAAAAACCATCTAGCACTATGAGTCAAGCCCCTTATCCACCTGGAGGATATGCCTATGGACCAGGACAAGGATATCAACAACCAGGTTATTACATGCCATGCATGACGTCAGGAACGAAATTGAGGCATATATGAACTTACTGGGACTGGCTTAGGCCTTGTTAGCACTATGCAAAATTTTGTTTGTTTTGCAAAAAAATCTGTCAACAGGAAGCCATTTCTAATGTCAAGCGACTGTGCTCTAGCATTCGCTGCGGCCCTGGTGGCTAACTTTTGCAGCCGGTCAACTAGAAAATCTTAGATTTTTCACAGAAATCATCTGCTGAGCACCCTGGATTTCACAGGTTGAGAGCATTGGGCTCCCTACAATTTTTCTTAGAGCACAGCCATGAATGATTTTTATTCACTATCAAAATTTTCTCAACTGTCGCCAATCTTCAAAGATTCCGTCAAGAACATTTTGGAGGCGGCCAAAAAGCCTACACTGTTTTGTCAGGCAACAAAATGCTTCATTCCTTGGTCTTCCTTGACAGCTATCCTTCATCAGGGCATGTTATTTCGCGAACATGACCAATTAAAGTTCCTTTAATTGACATTTCTGGTTATACAGAAAATTTTGCTTGTCTCAGATGTGAACAAGGTTGTAACAATAAAAAATTGGTGATGAAAAATTTCCAAATTTTTTGCAAACACCAAATTCCATTTTTAATCGTAGTGTGAACAGGGCTGTATGTAAAAACTTGATTTGTGCTGCTTTTGTAATTTCCTGAATTATACAAGTGGCTGGCTATCTAGTCCCATAAATTATTGTTACATTGTAAATCTTTCCTTCCCCTTGAAGTCAGTCAGTTAATGTCTCCTTTTCCACAAATTTTGGATTTATGCAGGGTCATTTCTTAATGCCGTGCGTGCCTTACCTAACTGTATGCATTTTGTTCATATTTGTTATCATTAATTTCCAGGTCAACCACAAGTTGGTTTTGCCCCTCAACAGGGTTATGGTCCTGCGCCCCCTCAGCAGCAAGGATATGGATCTTTTAATGTTGCTTTTGAGGGTAAAGACAAGTTTCAAGTGCCTTTTAACCATGCCTTAATGTTATGTCAGTGTCTCTAGCACAATTTGTAGGGTGTGAGGGAAGTAGCTTCCAAACAATTAGTACAAATCCCAGGGTTGGGGGCTATTTTGGTATAAGAATTTTGGGGAGGTGCAAAACCTCTTTTTGTGGGTTGGGGATGGGGGCTGTTATCAGGCGCTATGTGGAAAATATCATCCTCTGTTCTGTTCTGTTCTGTCCCCACCTGGCTGGAGGTACGGGGCTGTTGTGAGGGAGTTCTTTTACTCTCAAAAAAGATTAAATTACTAATTATTATTAGTTTTGTCCCTCTGGCTCATGATCCCTTATTTGTTGGGGCAGGGTAGGGGAGGCCCTGAAGCTTCCCCCACCCCCGTCCCAGATCCATTACTGGTTAAAGCATCAGAGAGGTCATGCTAGCATAGAGCTAGCATAGAGCCATGTATGTGTAACTTTTGTCATAATTATCAATAACTTCAGGAAGAGTTGATCGGCCCACATACACTGGATCAGATGTTCCAGCTCAAGATGTGTTTGATAATCAGTTTGGCAAGGCTCCAGTTCCTTCTGCTCCACCTGCTGATATGTTTGCACAATACTCTGGTTATGAAAATACAAGATTTGGTAAGTAACATTACATGTATTCAAGCCTATAGGCTAGAAAACAATTATGTATATTTGTTGATCCATTTTTCTATGATTTTTTTATTATGCTGTTTAGTAACTACGTTGTATTAATACACGTCAGGAATGAAAGTAGTACTGACAGGTATAATCCTTCAGTCGCAAGCCAAATTGTTTTTGTTTTACTCTTTAATCTTTCTTTCTTTGTTTTTATTATTATTATTATTATTATTATTATTATTTTCAGGCAGTTCATTTGTGCCACCTCCACCTCCTTATGTTCCTCCGCCCTCCTCTGAGATGCCAGAGCAGCTCTTCCAACAGTGAGTTTGTTTTCTCAGAATACTGTGAACACCTAAATAAAGAGCCATTTACAACAAAGATCAGTAGACGTACAAGCAAACTGCAAACTAATTACTGTACTTGCTTGCAGTTTTGATTTCTCATGCCTGATTAGTTTTTCCTTGCAACACAATAACATTTCAGAATATAAAAAATCATTTAAATAATAATATTAGTTTAAATTACTTTTCCTTTATTTGGTTTGCAAGTCACAGAATCATTTAGAAGATGCAGAGTCAGAGTAAAATAAAAATGTTCTAAATGCTTTAATTTTTCCTACTGGATCTTCAATTCTGCTGAACTTGTCACTCCACTCACAACTCTATCTGATTTTTCATTCTCACTAGAATGTAAGCACTCTTTAACAACTAGACTACTTTTGCCTAGCTCTGACTTCTTCATTAGCAACATATAGTTTTAAAGGATTTTGTCAACTTAGAAATAAGTATAGAACAAATAAATTGGCTGTTCCTTAATTAACAGGTCAACTGCTATAAGTGATGATCAGGCCCGTGATGCCATGCTTCAGTTTGTTAGTGAACATTGCTGTTATGGAAAGACCCCAGCTCAGGAAATGGTGATTAAGGACATAGTTCCTTCAAGTGCGTACCATGTAAGTTCAATGGAAAACAATAAAATAAATTAAGTACGTATTTATTTAATCCCATTCACAGTTGTTGAGGATGGGGAAGGTGGAACATAATTGAAAGCTATAGCCTTGTGAAGAATGTATGACCCTTACTATATACTTGCTTTATCTTCAGCAATTAAATCACTAAGATTGGAGTTTGTACTTTTTTATTTATTCTTGACCAGATTTTTTGTTTTTAGTATTCTCTTGCGAGCTTCTGTGAGTCACGGAAGACTGAGTGGAAATATGAACCTTACAGAGGTAAGAGTGAACAAGTCTTTATTAATATCATAAATCTCCCCTTCTATTCCTTGTTGGCTACTAAAAACAAAGTTCTGGGGCTCTGGAAGAAAAATATTTTCAAAAATAACTAAAAATTTTGGAATGATGTTTTTAGGGCTAAACTGTTTTTTCCACGAAGAGCATGTTTTGGTCTCATTGTTTCCTTTAATTTTTCGGCTCTGGTTGTAGGCTAGTGGAATTGTTTGGAGGTGAACAATTTGGCATTATTGAACAATCCTTGCTATTGTTATGCTAATATACCTTAGTAAAAATTAAAGGATTCAATGCGAAATAAATGAGCACCTTTCTCAGGGAGGATGCATGTTTATATCCACTGAGGCCAAATATATTTTTGTTTAAATAACCTGTTGACTTTTGGGTCTACGAGTGTTTTAGACACCATGTCATTGTTAGTTTTCAAGTACCATTTTGATTTACTTTCAGGACAACCTATTGACAGTCCAGTAAATGGTGCCGCCCCTCTCCCATGGAACATTCCAGCTCAACCACAACAGATGTTTTCTGACTTTCAAACCAAACTGGAGGTTCCTCACACTGCAAATATTAAGGTACTAATGTGTAATTCCTCTACAGACACTTTCAAATGCATCCCCCCCAAAAAAACAATTCTGTTAATTTTCATTACATGTACCCCAAAATTGAACAAATAAAGTCCCTTGTAAAAATTTATTAGCGATCGCGCCGCGATCGCGCCGCGATGACCGCGATCGCGGAGCGATGGCAGCGATCGCGGCGCGATTGTGCATATCGCGGCGCGATTTAGATTAATCGCGCCCGCGATAGCGACGCGGTGATCGCGATCGCGGCGAGGTTATAGCGATCGCGGCGCGGTGATCGCGATCGCGATGCGATGATCGCGATCGCGACGCGGTGATCGCGATCGCGACGCGGTGATCGCGATCGCGGCGCGATGATTTTGATCGCGGCGCGATGATTTTGATCGCGGCGCGATATCAGCGATCGCGATGCAATTGAAGTAAATCGCGCTTGCAATAGCGACGCGATGATCGCGATCGCGGCGTAGTGATCGCGATCGCGGCGAAGTTATAGCGATCTCAACGCGATGATCGTGATTGCGGGAAGATGATCGCGATCGCGGCGCAATTTTGAAAAATCGTATCTGCGATCCCAAGGTCAGGATTGCGATGCTGGCGATGAAATCGCGATCGCGGCGAAGTTTTAACGATCTCAGAACGATGATCGTGATCGCAGGAAGAAGATTACGATCGCGGCGCGATTCAGAAAAATATTATCCGCGATCTCAGAGTCAGGATTGCGATCCTGGCGATGAAATCGCGATCGCAGCGGTATTGTACTTATCGCGGCGTGGTGAACGTGATCGCGGGAAAGATAGAGCGATCGCGGCGAAATTATAGCGATCTCAACGTGATGATCGTGATCGCGGGAAGATGATCGCGATCGCGGCGCAATTTTGAAAAGTCGTATCTGCGATCCCAAGGTTAGGATTGCGATGCTGGCGATGAAATTGCGATCGCGGCGGAGTTATAACGATCTCAGCCCGATGATCGTGATCGCAGGAAGAAGATTACGATCGCGGCGCGATTCAGAAAAATATTATCCGCGATCTCAGGGTCAGGATGGTGAAGATAGAGCGATCGTGGCGAAGTTATAGCGATCTCAGCGGAATGGTCGTGATCGCAGGGAGATGATTGCGATCGCGAAGACAGACAGTTTTTATTTTAGCTCGATGATATTAAACGCTAAGCAGCTGATGGGGTCGTGCAATTTTGAAAAATAGTATCCGCGATGGCAGCGACATTGTACTTATCGCGGCTTGATTTAGTAAAGTCAAATCCGTGATTTATATGTCAGGACTACGATCCCGGTTTGGTAATCGCGATCGCAGGGGCATTGTACTTACTGCGAAGCGGTGATTGCGATCGCGGTGCGATTTAGTTAAGTTGTAATCGGCGATCGTCGAGTGCCATATTGCTCGCGATCGTGGTGCAGTAATCGCGATCGCCAGGTGGTGATCACGATCAATTCTAATTAAGTTCGCGTCCGCAATCTCAGTGCCATTTACATCGCGAAGGAGATAACCGAGGATCACAGTTATCGTCGCGATTTCTGTTATAAGTTAGTCGTATGGTTATTATTCTGTTTGAGCTCTCACGTCTTTTACGCCCCTTTTAGTCTGGTTACTAGCTCGTCTTGTTATTCCTTATCGTTCGTGACTCGTTAGTTGTTTTTTTTTTATAACTGGCTATATTTAATTTGGTGTTATCAGGGACCGCCTTTCCCGTTCGTTATGGGCCGTAATTCGCACTGCGTTTGCCTTTGCACCCTTTTTTTCCACACGTTAGTTGATTCACACAGTGCATTGACTCTAAGGTTTCATAATGAAAGCACTTAATATTTTCGTTATTGCTTTGGAAAACTAATCGAGGCCAGTATGTATCCTTTGGCTTACTAACAGGCTTTCTAACTTTCCAGATGGCTTTCAAACTGCCAGATATTTAGCCTGTGCGAAAACGTACTCGTGAGTCTCGAATGTTTCTAAGTGTCGAAACGGCGTCGACTCTCAGGCTCTATGCCCAAGAAACCACAAACGCTCTACTGCTAAGCCATTCCTGTTTTCCTAATCCCTTGGTAATTCTAAACGAAGATATAATACTTTCAAACGATTATATTTAGAAAAAAAGATTTTGAAGAAAATCAAAAAAACATTCTGACTGCCGTGCAGCTTAGACCCTTCCCGGCTGCCGGGCATATTATTTTATTTTTATATTCCATTATGTTGTTCTTCAAAACTTGCGATTGTGAAAATTATTAGGGCAGGCAAAATAGTAATAATATTATAATAAAACACTGGAAAGTTAAGTAACTAAAAGACTACAGAAATATATCAATATCGGGAGGTCGAACATTCGGAAAAACTATAAGCTTATAATAACAGTCATTTTCAGTTTGTTAGAACTTTATCGGTTTCTAGAGAAGGCACGGTTTTCCTTGTGTTTTTGACCAGAGTTACATTAGCAAAAAGCTAGGAAACCTTTTCTCGCTCACCTCTAATTGAGTCATTTTAAGCCCAAGGATGAATTTCTGTTACGCTCCAGGCCTTAAGCTGCTGTATATAAGGATGTAATCAACATGATTTTTACTTAATGGTCCTTAATAACAGAAATGAATCCTGCATGTACGTGACGGTTTAATGCAGAGTATTGGGGTGCGATCCATTCAACCAAAATTCCAACCGGTCCGACCGGGAAAATTGGTCCACCTAAAAAGGTGGACCCGTTTTTTCGAAACTTTTCCGGTTGGACCGAACCGATCCATTGAGTTTTGGACCGAAATATTCCGGAAATTTTGGTTGAATGGATCGCGCCCTTGGGGACTGGATTCCAAGATCCGATTTCCCGCCACTGCGACGCGGGTGGCCAAGATTCAAGGCTGACGCGTACCTTGAAAAAGAAAATTGCTCTCAATTTCACTTGTCATGCAATTGGCAATGGCCGTTTATTGCTGTTTAAACATTGGAAAATTTTTCTTCATGATTCTTTTGACATGTTGAAAGTTCAAACAAAGAAACATACTTAAAAAGGTAAGTCTACTCACTTCTTATTATCACTAAGTTTAATTTTAAACCTAATTAAGGTTAAGCTTGATATTCATTCGGTGTTGTCGATTTTATACTTTCCGGCACTTTTCATAGTTTATAACACAATTAAGGTTAGCCTTTTTATTAGGCTTCTCAAACAAACAAAAGCTAAAAAAAAATCGAGCTACCTTTTAATAGTTCGAGAAAGCAAAACTTCTGATTTTGGGGCCTTCGTTTTTTAGCTCATTTTTTTATATCCTTCGAGGGGTGTAAGTCTTAAGCTACTTGAGCTGGACAACTCAGTGATTTGTCTTAATTTGAATATTTCAATACTCTGATTTCGGGAATAACTCTCTTGGTTAACTGGTTTTAATTTCTCAACAGGAAAACCGCTCTGGACGTACTGTGGGGCATAAACATGGCAATATACCAAGAGCCATGATGGCCTCTTGAATATTCTGCAGCAACAATTAATCTGGCAAAGACAACAGTTGTGAGTACTCAGTTTGTACATTATGTAAATTTCAAAGTTAACGTTTAGGCTGAAGACAAAACATGTGGGACGTCACATTAAATTGGCTTAATAAAGAAGTATGGAGAATTTCGGTGAGAATATTTAAGCACGGTAAATGAACATGAAACATATCATTAGCGTGAGGAAAAAGGAAAAAATATTTTTATCCCTAATAGGATGAACCTATCTGAAGACATGGACAAGTGGATCAAAAGAAAAGAAATCAATGCATATAGGCGGTTTCATTATCTCAATACTTCAGGATATAAAACGTTTTACTCTGCTCACACTTAGCTAAAAATAAAAAACACGATTCACTGAACTCTCACATAAGACCTTTCTTTTGAAAATTCATTCCCTATTTAGATCCGTTTAAGTTGAAAATTTAGCTTTATCTTGACATGATTTATACTACCCTGCTTGCAGACTGAGTAGCTTCGATCTTTCCTAGATAAGTTCGGATAAGTTCCGGCCCGTTTTAATTTGTGATGTACGTAATTTTCGGGAAGAAAATAAGGTTAAACTACAAACGAAACTTTCCGATTTTTTATTGATCTGTTTGCCTTCTGAAGCTCGATTGTCGTAGGTGAATTTTGTTCTGTTATTTTTGCTTTTTTATGGCGCCTTAAATTACTTGTATGCATTTTTAGTTCAGGTATGCAATTAAGTGTTAAGAAAGCTAATTTTTGGTGTACACGGCGTACAAGAAATGTTCTTTCGATTTGCAAAAAAAAAAATTCCGTCGACTGGTTGAATTTTAAAACCAAAGTTTAGATAATATTCCAAAATAAATTTTGCGTACTATGTCCTTGGTCCGGCCAAACTAGCCAAATAGTGATTGAAAAGGGAAAGCCTGTTTGAAAATTTCCCAGTAACACTGCACTTTATTTATTAAGCAGTGATATAGAAGGCCATAAAATGAAACTTATATTTCATTTGGGAGCTGTAGCATTTAGCAAAGTCAAAAAACTTGGCAAGCAATGGCCTAACAAGGAAAACATTACTCTGCACGTCCTGCACGGGGTGTCTAGAAAACGACGACCTAGAAAACGAAGACCTACGACCTAGAAAACGACGACCTAGAAAACAACGACCTAGAAAACGACGACCTAGAAAACAACGACCTAGAAAACGACGACCTAGAAAACGAAGACCTAGAAAACGACGACCTAGAAAACAACGACCTAGAAAACGACGACCTAAAAAAAACCGCGGGGAGGGGTGGGGGGGGGGGGGGGCTTAATAGAAGTGTGCGAAATGCCCCATCCCCGCACAAAACCAAAATAGTATATTCATAGCAAATCTCAATGTAATCTTATGAAACGTGCCAAACACCCACGCAAATCGCTCATAGCCGCTAGTTACCCGGGGCTGGTTATAAGTAATGCAAAGGTCAATAGGTCTAATATGCACGTGCAGCACACTTTTTTGCACGTCGCAGTACGTGCAGACGATTCTCTCAGAACCAAAATTTCTTGGATGCATTTTGGGCGCTTTCCATTCACCCAAAACTTAAGAAACTTTGGAAACAGCGGCAATTGGTACAGTATTTTCCCGGAAAAGTTCCCAGACTTCCGGAAAAGTTTCCGAAATGCGAACCTTTAAACCAGATATTTTAGACATTCGGGAGCAAATTTGAATGCGGAAAGAAAACTTCCCGATGATAATTTTCGAAAATTTGGGTATATATTGCGAAAATGCTGTTCCATTCGGTACTGCAAGGAAGTTGCCGAAAATTTAAACCAGACGTTTTGATTGAATGGAATGGCGCCCATGCAAAGGTAACCAAATTTGTTGTCAATTGTGTGTCCTTTACGCGCGCGCGTGAGAGCTCCTCTAAAAAAGTTTCTCAAGTCAAATTTTCCTTTAGGATGGTCAATGAAGTCATGATTCAACCTGACTGACTACTGGAAGCAAAAGCTTTGCTTTGACCTATTTATTATCCTGATATCAATTTAAACAAATTTCCATCAAATCTTACTGACCTAAATAATATACACTGCTTCACTGGCGCGTCGTTTATGCACCTATCAATGTAATGCCGGCGGGGGGGGAGGCAGGGCATAGGGTGGGGATTTGACTTTTTTCAAAAATTTGCAATCAAATTCCCTGCCCACGGGCAAATCATTCCAGTCAAATGCAACCAAATTTCCCCACCCCAGGCTGCACATTGTTGTCAATCCCAAGGCAGAACCTAAGAAAGGCACAATAAAAATATCTCCAAATAAAACTCTGCAATCTTTTATAAACGTTGCTGCATCACCAAAGATACATGTTCCTGTTACAGCTGCAATTATACGTTTTAACCATAATCCGTGTCACACTGGGTAGAATACATAAACCTTTAGGAGAAAGTCCACATTTTGTAAGTCTAGATATACCGTTCTTAGTAAAGGGTACAAACAAAGTCAGTTTTATCAGTGATTGTAGCGAACGAGCCATACACTAATCAACTGTACTTGCAAAAATCGGCTCGGTTTCTCTTTACTTCCGTTTACTTTGATACCACATTATATTAACAGGTTCAATTGATCAAAAACACCCTAAAACAAACGAAATTTGAAGACAAAACAGTGAAGTCCACTCAGCCTTCGCTTGCTCTCATTGGCCTCCATGACTTACTGATCTTTTGAAACCGTATGGCGCGTGCGTGAAGCGTAGAAGCGGGAAACACATGTTCGGTCTCAGTCTTTTTCGTGCGAGTCGGCAGTCAAATATCTCCACGTCGGGCGAAGAAAGATTCAAGTATCCCCCTCCCCCGGCAGCATACCGGTAACGAGAATTGTGAAATATTATGTGGGGCACAATGAAGGTTGACATGTCATCAGATTTGAACTGTATTTGAACTGTAAAATTTGAATCGTATCATCCTAGGAGTTTCTGTTTCCTCACAGGTCCGATAGCGTGGTATATATGCCGTGAGATCTCCGGCAGAACTTTTAAATTGTTCAGAAATAAATTATTACATCATGAGAAATAGAGACAACGCCGCAGAGCAAAATTAAAAATTTCACTTCGGTTCATTTTTAATTCTTCCATCACTTTCACGCAATGCACATTGCAATGTCCAAGACAAAACAATAGCTCCTGCGACGATAGGCACTCTGTAACTGCTGTTTAAAAATGCGAGAGACGGTTTTATAAACCGCGTTATGAAAATAACGCAAGAACAATACTGATGTAGGTATCTCACGGGGTACATGTAACGAAGGTTTACGTAAATCAATAAGTCAATCGAGCATCTCCGCCTAAACGTGAAAATTTCCCAAATTTGACTTTTAGAAATTCTTCGTTCCCCAAACCTCTTTTTATTAACACACTCCGGGATCGCTCATGAAACTAACCCGATATACTTTTAATCAGTAAACACCAAGAGAGGTTATCCTCTCTTGGTAAACACTTTATTGTCCACCATCCCAGCCAGCTCTAGAGTTGGAGGGTGTTTCCTTAGGAACTGGTTAGCTCCAATGACCACCAAGCTTTAATAATTTTTCGATCTAAAAGAAATACATTTATAATTCGCAATCAGAACAAACACAAATCGTCTTAATCTCGTAGTTAAATTCAGAAAACTTCAATGTTAATTATAACTTACTTCTCTGGCGGGTCGTTACAACAATCGCACTTTACAGGTTAGCAAATTCTTTTAACAGATTCTTCAGGTAAGCGGATTTATAGACAGACTGTAAATTATTTTCTTTCTCACCTCGATTCTACTGAAAAACTGGTTTGAAACACAATCAGCTAATACAATTCTTGTCATCAAATAAATCTATCCAATAGCAAACAGGCAACGCTTGTTTGATAAACGAAACGGAGGGGAGACCTCGCGTACCTTGCATTTCCAATTCCACCGTTTCATTCCTTGGCTTCATACCCTTCGCCGGTATAAATAATATTTACCATTTTTCTGTAATTTTCCTTCTTCGCCCACCTCTCACCCCTTCATAATTCCCTCCTATCGTCCTCTTATTTCCCGCCTTCTGTACCCTTCTAACCCCTTAATCCTTCGAGCTACCCCTTCCTTGTCGTCGTTTTCTAGGTCGTCGTTTTCTAGGTCATCGTTTTCTAGGTCTTCGTTTTCTAGGTCGTTGTTTTCTAGGTCGTCGTTTTCTAGGTCGTCGTTTTCTAGGTCGTTGTTTTCTAGGTCGTCGTTTTCTAGGTCGTCGTTTTCTAGGTCGTCGTTTTCTAGGTCGTTGTTTTCTAGGTCGTTGTTTTCTAGGTCGTCGTTTTCTAGGTCGTCGCTTTCTAGGTCGTCGTTTTCTAGGTCGTTGTTTTCTAGTAGGTCGTCGTTTTCTAGGTCGTAGGTCTTCGTTTTCTAGGTCGTCGTTTTCTAGACACCCTCCTGCACGTGCATTATGACGCACGCTTTTCGGTCGCGGCATGACTTAGACAACATTTTGGTGATGGGAGGTGTTTCTTGAGGACGTAAACAAGCGACGACAAATATTTTTTCCCTCTAAACTTTGATTGAATTCATTTAAAATAGTGGCGAATTGACCTTTTCACGGTTTAGTTTCTTCGAGAGACCAAACGTTAGCTCTTTACACAGAAATCTCAGTTTGGTTTCGAATTTTAAGTGAGCAGCCTATAAAAATTATACAGGAATTTAGATCAGATGGTGCTTGGAAGGTTTCTTTTTACGCACTTTTGATGTCGGCTTCCAATTAAAGTAGCCAAAGTGGCCGGAATCACTGGCCGGACCAGGAGCTTTCAAACGGAGCGGTCATTTTCTATGATGCACGATTTTCGGCAAAGCTCAGAAGCTCTCCGTTTGTCACAAGTTAGTAAAATGTTACTGCAACTTTCAGGACAAATTTCAGCTCACTACTCTTCTTCTGAGATAAGAAATACTCATTTATGTCTTTTTCGTTCGGACCGTGATCGCAACGAGAAATTCGGCCGAAAACCATCTGCGATCAATGACAGCGATCGCGGCGCGATTGCTCCAATCGCGCCGCGAACTTCGGTCAAAAACGCTAAGCGATCGAGAACAGCGATCGCTGAGCGATCACTGCCATCTCGCCGCGAAATTCGGCCAAAAACGCTAAGCGATTAATGACAGCGATCGCGGCGCGATCGCTCTCATCGCGCCGCGAAATCCGGCCAAAAACGCTAAGCGATTGATGACAGCGATCGCTCAGCGATCGCTCTCATCGCGCCGCGAAATCCGGCCAAAAACGCTAAGCGATTGATGACAGCGATCGCTCAGCGATCGCTCTCATCGCGCCGCGAAATCCGGCCAAAAACGCTAAGCGATCGACGACAGCGATCGCTCAGCGATCGCTCTCATCGCGCCGCGAAATCCGGCCAAAAACGCTAAGCGATTGATGACAGCGATCGCTCAGCGATCGCTCTCATCGCGCCGCGAAATCCGGCCAAAAACGCTAAGCGATCGACGACAGCGATCGCTGAGCGATCGCTCTCATCGCGCCGCGAAATCCGGCCAAAAACACTAAGCGATTGATGACAGCGATCGCGCCGCGATCGCTCCCATCGCTCCGCGAATAACGCAGCGATCGCGCCGCGAAATCCGGCCAAAAACGCTACGCGATTTTGACAGCGATCGCGCCGCGATCGCGGCGCGATCGCTAATAAATTTTTACAAGGGGTGTACTGCATTCAAGTTAACTATCTCAGATCTCAGTAGACAAGCCCACACACAAGCTTTCATATGACAGGGCTTAGTCTTTAACGTACAATAACCTCAACACATCCAAGGTGTCTATATTCTATCCATCACTTGGCACCTTACTTAAAGGTGAGAAGTAATTCACCCTTTAAAACCGTAAGATCAAAATTAAAATTCTCATTTGTTGCCCCTCTTCATTTCCTACAGAAGTAGTGGGGAGAAGTTGATAAAATATCAAGCAAATTCATCTTGTGTGATCATGTTTGTAGTTCTCATGACCACTCTGTTTCACAAAGCATTGATATTACGAGGGGAAATTTGATGCTGGGATTGCCATCACTATTAAGAGAGACCCTGGGTCAAGGTTTCTGTATCTAATCAACTGCATCAGGCAGCTGTGATAAAGACAATTAATGCAAAGTCAAATGAGAATGAGAAAGCAAATTGAAAGGACTGAACATATTAGCTGCAGAACTTATTTGTTGCGGCATGATTCTACAGGTAGATGTATATCCAATACAGAGGCTTTTTAGTTACCAGTATTCCTCCAAGATGTCATTTTTCTGTTATCATAAATTAAATAAAATATTCAATTTTCAGCCATGTCATGACTGTCTTGCCGTGGGCTACAAACGATGTTACAAGTGCTGTGGCAGAGGAAGGGTGCGTACATTATATAACTGATGATGGTCTTAATAAGCTTGTATGAAACTGGCTGTATCTTTGTCATGTAGTAGTTCACATAGGATTCCTGTGATAAAGTTTATTATTTTATTTGTTTGTCTTTGTCTTAAACTGCAATCCATCTCCATCGACAGCAAAAGTTTACTTGGTGCTCTTTTTGTCTCTTCCCCGTTTTCCACTCAGTTTTGAAACTCCTCTGCCTAAGTGCACGCGTTGCCTGCAAAAACAGCCGTGCCTTCTTGCTCCTCATGGCAAGGTGAGAGAAGATGAGGCTGTTTTCGCAGGCTACGATCCCATCAGCTACTCAGGCTTGTAATCACAGCTACTATAACCTAACCAGTTTTTTAAAGGCTTTGGTTACGTGATACACGAACTCTGCTTTAATATCTCTTACAATTGATTGAAATGTTTCTTTCTGTTGCCATTATGATGTTAAGTTGATTTTGTTTGCTTGTAGCTACGATGTTCCAGATGCCAAGGCTCTGGTTTTGTACAAGAAGGAATGGAGCAAGTCCAGTGTAACATCTGTTTTGCCAGAGGATGGAAAATGTAGGTGACATCAATTTAGTTGGGTAAAGATAAAGTTATTTTCTTTCTTTAAATCCAAAACTGTAACTTTGCTTCTTGGCTAATTTTTGTCAACAGGTGTGATTTATGTAATGGACATGGGCGTGTGAAGTGTTGGACCTGTATGGGAAATGCCCAGTTAAAAACTTTCATTGAGCTGACTGTTAAATGGTGAGTCATCTTAATTTTTACATTATGTAATTTGTTTAAATTAGAAGTGACATAAATTATTACTATTTTGCTGACACGGAACCGAGAGTTGGGTTCTAGTGTAGCGCGCGAGGGATTGCGGTTAAGGGGTTTGATTTAGTGACTGTTTAGTTATGCGTGTCATTCTCTGGTCGGCCTCGCCGCGTCAACTTGCTTTGTTTGGTTTAGTTTTTGCTTAATTCTGTTAGCCTTCATTTCGTTACCATCTGTACTGGTCCCTATGTTCCTTAGCTATTTTATTTAGCATCTCATTTTCTGCTCGTATTTTATTAGGCTTTATTTTATTAACAAATTTTGTTTTGCCTTGTAACCCTAAAGGCGACGCCATAGCATAGGTTGAGTCCCTTTTTTTCCAGTACTTGGTTGTTTTGGGTTTACGAGTCTGGCTGTGGTGTGTTCTTAGAATAATTACTTTAATAGGGGAGTTTTTCATGTGAGTTAATAAAGTATTTCATGGGCCTGGCTGACAGATGCACCCATGCCTCCAAGTGTTGTTTTGTGTGTTCGGTTGTGTTGTGGAGGCAAAATACTTTAGATTTGCTTTCCAGTCTTTTTAACTTCATTTCACTTCCTTAAGTAGCCGAAGCAAAAATTCAACAATATTTAATACACTTTCCAAAATGCTGAAAAACAAACAGTTCCATGTGAACATACTGCTAAGGAAGCTTCATTTGAAGGGTGACACTTACAGGATTTTGTTGAAAGACTCAAAAGTACGAGCCTCTTTGTAGAGCGTAATTAACAGTACCATCGGAAAGTATTGGCAAAGAGGTTTTCATTTGGATGGGCACACTACAGGAATTATTTTCACAGTCTCAAAAAAATAAGAACCACCTTGTACACCATAATAAACATTACCATGACCGGAAAGTACTGCTCAGTAGCTTTCATCTGAATGGTAGCACTTTAGGATTTCATCCATAGACCCAATAGTAAGAACCACCTTGTACAGCATAATAATTAAGTAAGTGAACAGTACCACAGGAAAGTACTGCTCAGTAGTTTATTTTTTATTTATTTATTTATTTATTTTTATTCCTCCAATTCCTAGCTGATACATAGTTATGTAAATATAACTGACAAAAGTAATATAGTAACAGATAAAGATTTACAAAGGAAAAAAAAACGCGTAAAATAGAAATTACAACACTTAAAATGAATTACATTGTATATTGGAAGGAGAGGAGAGGGGCACATGTAGATAAACTAATATTGTGCCCCTTAAAGTTATGTATAAACAAAGGACTTAAGATTATTAAAAGAAAGTGAAGGAAAATTGACAAAATAGCTCAGAAAGTTATAAAAGGGATATTGATTCATTAGTATTGAGCCAGGTACCAGCGTAAAAGTGCTTTTTTAAACATTTTTTAAGATGGTTTGTCTCTAATGGATTGCGGAACATATCGTTCCAAAAGAAACTTCCAATAATGCTGGGGCAAAATCTCCTAAGATTAGTTTGAAATAAAGGTATTGCAACTTGATTGGATGATGCACTGCAGGTACTGTGATATTATGTAGTTCAGATACTAATGAAACAGGTATATTAGGAAACTTTTCATGGTGGACATAATCATAAAAAAGCATACATGTGTTCAGTTTAACAATATCAGGAAATTTCAGAAGGCCTAAGAATGTGTAGTGTGGAGTTATTGATTCCATTAAAGGAACATCATTTATAACACGAACCACTTTGTTTTGTAACAACTGCTCAGTAGCTTGCATGTGTGAGGCACTCTTCTGCTAAAATTCCGACAAGCAACATGGCCTTGAAACAGCGACATAGGACAGCAGAAATAGCGACAAAACGAAACAAAGAAGGATTGAAACTGTTCCTGGGTAGGGAAACACAATTATCACTAGTGATATGTGTTTCCCTACCTAAGAACATAATAAATTTTTGCTTGTTTTTGTTTACATTTTTACAGGGAAAACAACGTGTCGCATCATGTTGTTGGTAGAACAGAACAGCTTCCTAGTGAACTCATCGTCAATTCCCAAGGAACGGAGATATTCAGTCAAGAGCTTCCTCGGGTCAGTTGTGCTTATTATTTTACCCAACTGGACTCAGCTGCTTCGAAGGTCGATAATGCTGTGTACTGGATTAACCTCCATTTTGTGGATTGGTCTTTAGCTAGGTGCCAGTAGACGAAACAAAGTCCCAACATTGTTGAGCCAACAGGTTGTGTCCGTTTGCATACGTTTGACTGGTTTCAAACTTTGCACAACAACTCCCAACAACACCCAACAGCATGTAACAGTGTGTGCAAATGGAACAACATGTAACATCCAACAATGTTGGGAGTTGCTGGCCAACAATGTTGCATCCGTTTGCACCGATGACAACAGGATTGTCTTAAAAGCAATAGGTTTAAATTCGAGACAACAACAAATCTTTGCACATGTATCGCCCCTTTTTTCTACATTTCTTTACTGTCGTTGCACGTTTTCTCGAGGATTCTGCAGAACGTGAACACATGACGACCATTTTCATTTTTTTGTAAACTGACATACAGTCCTTTAGAATTCAGTTCCAGAAAAATTCATCACTGAACATTTGACATATTGGACGACATGGAACATGGCGGAACACATATCACTAGCGATATGTGTTTCCCAGGTAGGGGAACAGCTATCACTAGGAATATGTGTTTCTCAGGTGGGGGAACACATTTCACAAGAAATATGTGTTTCCCAGGTGGGGGAACATGTATCAGTAGGGCTATGTGTTTCTCAGGTAAGGGAAACACATATCTCTAGAGATATGTGTTTCCCGAGTGGGGGAACACATATCACTCGGGATATGTGTTTCCCAGGTGGAGAAACACATATTACTAGGGATATGTGTTTCCCAGGTAGGGGAACACATATCACTAGGGATATGTGTTTCCCAGGTGGGGAAACACATATCACTAGGGATATGTGTTTCCTAAGTGGGGGAACACATATCACTAGGGATATGTGTTTCCCAGGTGGGGAAAAACAAATCACTAGGGAAATGTGTTTCCCGAGTGGGGGAACACATATCACCAGGGATATATGTTTCCCAGGTGCGGGAACACGTATCACTAGGGATATGTGTTTCCCAGGTGGGGGAACACATCTCACTAGGGATATGTGTTTCCCCGGTGGGGAAACGTGTATAACTAGGGATATGTGTTTCCCAGGTGGGGAAACACGTATCACTATGGATATGTGTTTCCCAGGTGGGGGAACACATATCACTAGGGATATGTGTTTCCCAGTTGGGGAAACACGTATCACTAGGAATATGCGTTTCCTAGGTGGGGGAACACATATCACTAGGAATATGTGTTTCCCATGTGGGGGAACACACATCACAAGGGATATGTGTTTCCCAGGTGGGGGAACACATATCACTAGGGATATGTGTTTCCCAGGTGGGGGAACACATATCACTAGGGATATGTGTTTCCCAGGTGGGGAAACATGTATCACTAGGGATATGTGTTTCCCAGGTGGGGGAACACATATCACTAGGGATATGTGTTTCCCAGTTGAGGAAACACGTATCACTAGGAATATGTGTTTCCTAGGTGGGGGAACACATATCACTAGGGATATGTCTTTCCTAGGTGGGGAAACACGTATCACTAGGGATATGTGTTTCCCAGGTGGGGAAATACATATCACTAGGGATATGTGTTTCCCAGGTGGGGAAACACATATCACTAGGGAAATGTGTTTCCCGGGTGGGGGAACACATATCACCAGGAATATATGTTTCCCAGGTGCGGGAACACGTATCACTAGGAATATGTGTTTCCCAGGTGGGGGAACACATCTCACTAGGGATATGTGTTTTCCAGGTGGGGAAACATGTATCACTAGGGATATGTGTTTCCCAGGTGGGGAAACACTTATCACTAGGGATATGTGTTTCCCAGGTGGGGAAACACGTATCACTATGGATATGTGTTTCCCAGGTGGGGGAACAGATATCACTAGGGATATGTGTTTCCCAGTTAGGGAAACACATATCACTAGGAATATGTGTTTCCTAGGTGGGGGAACACATATCACTAGGAATATGTGTTTCCCATGTGGGGGAATACACATCACAAGAGATATGTGTTTCCCAGGTGGGAGAACACAAATCACTAGGGATATGTGTTTCCCATGTGGGAGAACACATATCACTAGGGATATGTGTTTCCCAGGTGGAGGAACACATATCACTAGGAATATGTGCTTCCCATGTGGGAGAACACATATCACTAGGGAAATGTGTTTCCCAGGTGGGGAAACACTTATCACTAGGGATATGTGTTTCCCAGGTGGGGAAACACATATCACTAGGGATATGTGTTTCCCAGGTAGGGGAACACATATCACTAGGAATATGTCTTTCCCATGTGGCGGAACACACATCACTAGGGATATGTGTTTCCCAGGTGGGGGAACACATATCACTAGGGATATGTGTTTCCCATGTGTGGGAACACATATCACTAGGCATATGTGTTTCCCAGGTGGGGAAACACTTATCACTAGGGATATGTGTTTCCCAGGTGGGGAAACATGTATCACTAGGGATATGTGTTTCCCAGGTGGGGGAACACAAATCACTAGGGATATGTGTTTCCCAGTTGAGGAAACACGTATCACTAGAAATATGTGTTTCCTAGGTGGGGGAACACATATCACTAGGGATATGTGTTTCCCAGGTGGAGGAACACATATCACTAGGTATATGTGTTTCCCATGTGTGAGAACACATATCACTAGAGATATGTCTTTCCCATGTGGGGGAACACACATCACTAGGGAAATGTGTTTACCAGGTAGGGGAACACATATCACTAGGGATATGTGTTTCCCAGGTGGGGCAACACATATCACTAGGGATATGTCTTTCCAATCTGGGGGAACACACATCACTAGGGATATGTGTTTCCCAGGTGGGGGAACACATATCACTAAGAATATGTGTTTCCCATGTGAGGGAACACATATCACTAGGGATATGTGTTTCCTAGGTGGGGAAACACGTGTCACTAGGGATATGTGTTTCCCAGTTGGGGGAACACATATCACTAGGGATATGTGTTTCTCAGTTGGGGAAACACGTATCACTAGGGATATGTGTTTTCTAGGTGGGGAAACACATATCACTAGGGATATGTGTTTCCCTTTTCGGGGAACACATATCACTAAGGATATGTGTTTCCCAGGTGGGGAAACACGTCTCACTAGGGATATTTTTTTTCCCATGTGGGAGAACACATATCACTAGGGATATGTGTTTCCCTTTTGGGGGAACACATATCACTAAGGATATGTGTTTCCCAGGTGGGGAAACACGTCTCACTAGGGATATTTTTTTTCCCATGTGGGAGAACACATATCACTAGGGATATGTGTTTCCCAGGTGGTTGAACACATATCACTAAGGATATGTTTTTCCCATGTGGGGGAACACCCATCACTAGGGATATTTGTTTCCCAGGTGGGGGAACACATATCACTAGGGATATGTGTTTCCCAGGTGGGGGAACACATATCACTAGGGATATGTCTTTCCCCTGTGGGGGACCACACATCACTAGGGATATGTGTTTCCCTTGTGGGGGAACGCATATCACTAGGGATATGTGTTTACCAGGTGGGAGAACACATATCACTAGGGATATGTGTTTCCTAGGTGGGGGAACACATATCACTAGGGATATGTCTTTCCCATGTGGGGGAACACACATCACTAGGGATATGTATTTCCCTTGTGGGGGAACACATATCACTAGGGATATGTGTTTACCAGGTGGGAGAACACATATCACTAGGGATATGTGTTTTATAGGTGGGAGAACACATATCACTAGGGATATGTGTTTCCCAGTTGGGGAAACACGTATCACTAGGGATATGTGTTTTCTAGGTGGGGGAACATATATCACTAGGGATATGTGTTTCCTAGGTGGGGGAAGACATATCACTAGGGATATGGGTATCCCATGTGGGGGAACACATATCACTAAGGATATGTGTTTCCTAGGTGGGGAAACACGTATCATTAGGGATATGTGTTTCCCAGGTGGGGGAACACATATCACTAGGGATATGTGTTTCCCAGTTGGGCAAACACCTATCACTAGCGATATGTGTTTTCTAGGTGGGGGAACACATATCACTAATTATATGTGTTTTCTAGGTGGGGGAACACATATCACTAGGAATATGTGTTTCCCAGGTGGGGGAACACATATCACTAGGGATATTTTTTTCCCAGGTGAGGAAACACGTATCACTAGGGATATATGTTTCCCAGGTGGGGGAACACATATTACTAGGGATATGTGTTTCCCAGGCGGGGGAAGACATGTCACTAGGAAAATGTGTTTCCTATGTGGGGAACACATTTTACTAGGGATATGTGTTTCCCAGGTGGGGGAACACATATAACTAGGAATAAGTGTTTCCCAGGTGGGGAACACATATCAGTAGGGATATGTTTTTCCCAGGTGGGGGAACACATAACACTAGGGATATGTGTTTTCCAGTTGGGGAAACACGTGTCACTAGGGATTTGTGTTGTCTAGGTGGGGGAACACATATCACTAATTATATGTGTTTCCTAGGTGGGGGAACACATATCACTAGGAATATGTGTTTCCTAGGTGGGGGAACACATATCATTAGGGATATGTGTTTCCCGGGTGGGGGAACACATATCAGTAGGGATATGTGTTTCCCAGGTGGGGGAACACATATTAATAGGGATATGTGTTTCCCAGGTTGGGGAACACATATCACTAGGGATATGTGTTTCCTAGGTGGGGGAACACATATCACTAGGAATAAGTGTTTTCCAGGTGGGGAACACATATCAGTAGGGATATGTGCTTTTTAGGTGGGGAAACACATATCACTAGGGATATGTGTTTCCCGAGTGGGGGAACACATATCCCTAGGGATATGTGTTTCCCAGGTGGGGGAACACACATCACTTGGGATATGTGTTTCCCAAATGGGGGAACACATATTACTAGGGATATGTGTTTCCCAGGTAGGGGAACACATATCATTAGGGATATGTGTTTCCTAGGTGGGGAAACACATATCACTAGGGATATGTGTTTCCCAGGTGGGGGAACACATATCACTAGGGATATGTGTTTCCCAAGTGGGGGAACACATATCACTAGGGATATGTGTTTGCCGATTACGGAAACACATATCACTAGGGATATGTGTTTCCCAGGTCAAGGAACACATATCACTAGGGATATGTGTTTCCCAAGTGGGGGAACACATATCACTAGGGATATGTGTTTCCCGATTACGGAAACACATATCACTGGGGATATGTGTTTCCCAGGTCAAGGAACACATATCACTAGGGATTTGTGTTTCCCAGGTAGGGAAACACATATCACTAGGGATATATGTTTCCCAAGTGGGGGAACACATATCACTAGTGATATGTCTTCCTTGACCTGGGAAACACATATCCCCAGTGATATGTGTTTCCCAACCTGGGAAACACATATCCCTAGTGATATGTGTTTCCGTAATCGGGAAACACATAACAGCATTTCACACGGTAAGTTTAAATCAATATTAATTTAATATATAAATTTAGCCAAGCTCCTGTAAAAAATTATAATTTACTTCGAAATCATTGCAAAGAATTCAGTTGAGCCCGCAATTAGTTGAAAACTTAAATAACTTGTCAGCAAAGACCTTAAAAAAACAATTAATCTTAATGGGTCAACATTTGAACCTGCAATATGGTCATGTGATACTGGGCAGTGGATGCCCTGTTTTGACAGCTGTCAATTGACACCAAGATGGATGTGGAATATCAGGTTGCAGGCTCCCACACTAGCTACAATCTTGGAAAAAGATGTTGGGAAAAATGGACGTTACCATGTCTAGTTTCAAGATAAAGCTCTTGAAAGCCCTGGCAACGACAAATACTCCCCCCTTCCCCCTAAAAGATAATGTTGAATTCTGGCTGGATCATTTCTGATCCCGACTAAACAACTTTGACCAGGGTGGCGAGTGGAGGGACCATAGTGGTACCAAATCTGCAGGGTAGGCGTTCTGTTGGTAAGAAAGTGCAAAATTCTCAACACTTTTTGCCCAAGATGGTAGAAATTGTGACATTTCACCTTGGTTTTGCCGTGGTATAGACACACAGACCAGGACTGTCACTGTGTTTTTAAGTTGCCGGGTGACTATGCAATTAGTAGGTGGGGAACTGAGTTGCCAGCAAGTTGTTTAGTTCTATTTTCCTGTTGTTACATACGAAAATAGGCTGAGGTTATGCTCATACTAGACAGGGGAAATAGCTGCATGGTATATTCTACGCTTAGTTAAAGGCTACCCACCTTAGTAACAGGCTATTTCTGTTATGATGTCTTAACAGAGCTACATCCATAAGTGAAGAAGAAGCAAGAGATGCACTGCTTGCCTTTGTAGGTGAGCACTGTTTTTATGGCAAAGGGGCTGCAGAGGATATGGACATAAAGGACATCAGTCCTTCAAGTGCTTATCATGTAAGTACAGTTGAACCTCCATTAAGCGGCAGCCACCCTTGGGGTCATGGAACTTGGGACCTTGTGCACCAAAGGACGTCCACTAACCAACTGTGCCACCTCCCTTAGTGCTACCAAAGCTAAGTGAGCTTAAAAAGTTACTTGCCCCGCCAGAAAAATAATCTACTTGTCTCAGACCAGCAGACAGGACATTGTTTCAGCCCTGTGAACCCTGGAACAGTCTCAGTCAAATCGACTGATGACTGTAGATGATTTTTTTCTCTATCTGTATGTTAAAATAATTTCATCCACTGATACATTTAGTGGTAAATAATAATGCTGCTACTTTATATCATAGCATTATTGCTTTTAAAATTTCTTTGAGCATAATTTTCTGATTCAAGTGTTAATTTCCTATAATACTAGCAAATATTTTTTTATACGTACTTTTAATTGTAGTACAATTTTGTGAGTTTCTGTGAGTCAAGGTCAACTGCTTGGAAATATGAGCCCTACAGAGGTATGTGGGTCTTTAACTAAAACAGTCAAACCTTCCTTTATATTGGGCTCCTCTCAGTGGCCGATCCAGACCTTGGGAGGGGGGGGGGGGGGGTTGGGTGGTCATCCAGACCCTGAAATAAGGGTTTGGGGAGTGGTCTCAAAAAAAATACATTGGCCCTTCTGGCCTCAGTTTGGTCTAAAAATAGGGGGGCTGCCCCCATGGATCTGTCACTGCCTCTATGAAATGAACAGCTCTGTTACAAACATTCACGTGATCTCAAAGGTGCCAAAACCCAAGCAATTCTACCTGTGCAATGCGGATAATACCCCGAGTCCCTTTGGAATTCAGCAATGAGCTCCAAGACTGAGCTGCCTCGCTGAAAAGATCTAACCTTGGTTAGTAATGTCAACAAAGCAGTGCTGAGTTGTTGATCCTTGTTCTGGCCCTCCCAATGAACAATGAACTCAATGAATTTCTAGAAGTGTGTATCAAATTTCCCTTTAACCTGACTAGGCAACTGAACAATAGCTTTTTATCATGGCCAGCCATGGCGGGTACTCAAATCCTGGTACATAACTGGCGCCCCAGAACATGTATTTCAGTGCTGCTTTTCAGTTGGACTTAGCCAGATGTTTAGTTTTGTCTGTGGTGCAGGCTATGTTGTCTAGACTACTAGAGAAATCTCATAATTCGCCTCACAATACAGCTGGAGAACTGTGCACCTTACAGATGTATGTCCCCTGTTCCACTCTACCCAACCCCTCCCCCCACCCAATTACTCACTGCACCACTTACCCTACCCTACTTGAGGGCCACAAGTTTATCATTTTTTTCAAAACGGTCACGTGTTTACCCTCTTTAAATATAGGCGTTACCTTTAGTTACCCTACCCTATGTATGATAAACTGTACTCTGGGTTGCTAACAACAGCTAGCTAGCCCTGTTGGCTTTCTTCTGCAGTAGTTTATCACATGCTTTCTTTGTTATTTTGTTATCAAAGGTCAGCAGATTGATGGCCCACAAAATGGCCCTGCTCCACAACCATGGGATATTCTTGCTCAGCCAAGTCAGCTATTTACACCCCAAGAGGCGCGTATTGAAGTTCCACACACAGCTTCTGTTAAGGTATCATACTGACTGTATACAATGTACAGTCAACCTTCTATTTCAGATTTGGAAGATGAACTAGTTTGGTTTGACTCAATAGAGAGGAGACCTGTGACGTAACGTTACCATAGTAGCAAAATTGGATTGACTCAATTGCCCGGGGGGGGGGGGGGGGTACTTGGGTTAATGTTTGCTGGGTATGTGCCGCTGGCCCCTTAGAGCCCCTACCCCATTATAGTCTATTTTTTGGCCAATTATAGACCCCATCTTAGTCACTTTTTGGAAAATGTAATTTTCGCGATCCCAACTTAGTCACTTTCTATTTATGCATCCTGACCTTATCAATGTGGTTTCAAGCGGCGGAATGTAATGCGGTCAGTGCGAGCTTATAGTTAAATTTAATAAACAACAACTTTCTGATTTTATAACCGAAAATCTTCCCATTTTGAATCCCTCCTTACCCCCAAAATCCTAAAATTTGCGACCCCATTCTAGTAAATCTATTGAAAATGCGACCCCATTATAGTCACTCCAGTCGTGAAAATGCGACCCCATCCAGCGGCACATCCCCATTAGCCTCTTGTAAGGGAGTACCCCCCCCCCCCCCCGGGCTCAATTGCAGAGTAGAAAGCAAAGTGTGTGTGTGTTTTTTTGATGGATCGCTTCAAGTCTGAAGAAAGAATACATCCTAAATTCCCCTTTTACACGGGTCCGGGTAAATTTTTGAATGGACAAGAACTTACACGGATCCGCTTTTCGTTTACAGTATGGAACCCAAGGAAGCGTGCAAGTTTTTGAACGGCGACGTTTCTGGGAAAATCCCCACCTACCCCTCCCCTAGGCCAACATCTACACTTACTTCTCACTTGGGAGAAAATGTTGCCCTAAGGGAGGGGTAGGTGGGCAGTTTCCCAGAAATGTATAATGATCCTAAACAGTACTGCAATTTGTAACAGAATTTGGACGGTTCCGTGTTACCGCGTTTCTCAGGTAAAAGAAATCGTCCGTTCAAAAATTTGCCTAGATTCGGGTAAAAACCCCAGCATTCCCGCGAGATACCGGTATGCCTCAGTCTATAATATTATCGCTAATTGTAGTTTGCGATTTTCTCCTGAAAGTAGGAAATGTCTAACATTTCTTTTTTTTTGTCAGCCATGCCA
The DNA here is from genome assembly GCA_964035525.1 of Porites cylindrica. NCBI lineage: Eukaryota > Metazoa > Cnidaria > Anthozoa > Scleractinia > Poritidae > Porites > Porites cylindrica. Next base: position 24,168,415 of record OZ037786.1, on the reverse strand, counting down.
TGAGTGTATGGCTATAGGTTACAAGCGCTGCTACAAATGTTACGGTCGAGGAAGGGTAAGGATCGCACACAGTTTTTCACATTAGTTGCTTCCGCAAGAAAAATTTGAAAAGATGAGGTTATCTTGAGTTTTCCCTTTTGCTTGCTCGTAAAATATACTTGTCTGTGCGACAATCCTGCTAATAACTGCTTGCAGTCAATAAAATAATACAATCAATTCTGTTCATAACATTACAAAACCTTCGTGTTTTTCTAGACACAAGAATCGGGAATTATGCTGTAAAATTTTAGCATAAACGAAACAATGAAAAAGAACGATATCATTTGTTGCACAAGGGCGACAGTCAATAAACACATGAAATACGAAAACTGGAAGTCCAAATTTTATACTTGAGTGTCAACAGGGTACCCAACAACGAGATAACTAAATAGGCCTCTTAGGGCCCATTATGGTATCTGGTTGCTAGGCTACATTTATTGAAAGGAAATTTTTTGCATCAAAATAAGGATCACGATTGTTCTAAGTATTATGAACCACAAAGTACGTTGGGATTGATATTTACAAAAAAAGCTTTCCCATACTCAGTTAAAGCGCGATTTTCTGACTTGGGTCACGTTGTATTGCATGTGTCCTGGTGACGTCATAATCAGAACGACTTCACCGGTCACTAAGGAATCACTATTCAAATCTGGTCCAAATATGGATGAAATTGAGTGTTTGTCTATATCTCGTAGGTTCGTTGCACATGGTGTCACGGTTCAGGTCACCGCACGGAATACAGGGACGGTCATCATCATCGCACGTGTTGCACGTGGTGTCACGGATCAGGAAGAAGAATGTAAGTACCATGAGCTAACCACGTACGGTTCAACCTCTTTACAACGGCCACCTTGGGGACAGAAGAAACCCGGGGGGGAGTACTCCCTTACAAGAGGCTAATAGGGATGTGTCGCTGGATGGGGTCGCATTTTCACGACTGGAGTGACTATAATGGGGTCGCAGTTTCAATAGATTTACTACTAGAATGGGGTCGCAAATTTTCGGGTTTTTAGGGTAAGTAGGGATTCAAAATGGGAAGATTCTCGGTTAAAATATCAGGAAGATGTTGTTTATTAAATTTAGCGATAAGCTGGCATTGACTTGATAAGGTAGATGCATAGAAAGTGATTAAGTTGGATCACGAAAATTACATTTTCGAAAAAGTGACTAAGATGGGGTCTATAATTGGCCAAAAAATAGATTATAATGGGGTAGGGGCTCTGAGAGGCCAGCGGCACATACCCAGTAAACATTAGCCCAAGTTCCCCCCCCCCCCCCCCCACCCGGGTGAGGAAAGTGGCCGTTGTAGAGAGGTTTTCAACAAGACTCTATGTATGGATCTTTTGTCCGCCGGGACGAAAAAAAAGTAGCCGGTGTAGAGAGGTGGCCGTAAGCGGAGGCTCGACTGTAATCCAAAACAGTCTTGGATTCTGGACTTCACGCTGTGGATTCCGGATTTGAGGGATTGAATTCCGGATTCTTTTTAGTGGAACTTGGATTCGGGATTCCAGTCGTTTGCGGGATTCCGAATTCGTTGAGTTTAATTCTGGATTCTTAAGCCCGGATAATAATAATAATAATAATAATAATAATAATAATAATAATAATAATAGAGAATATAGAATATAGTTAGAGAATTTGAAGAACACGCCATGGCATCAGGCCACCAGTCGCTCGTAAAGGAAGCAGCTAAGTACGCTGAAGAACTCAACATCACCCTTCAGCTTGATACCCTAAATCCCGTGTGTGTTACAACAGATGGAAAGGTGGTAACTGCAGCAAGAGCTGGGAATCTGTTGAAGCAATCTCAAGAGAAGCAGTTCTTGGAGAGCGCTAAAGACAAAAAGTGGCAAGGAAAGTTATTCCGTATCAGATGGGAAGATGAGAGCCTAAGCATAGCCAGCTGCTTTGCATGGTTAAAAGGTTGGGCTACATGCCCTACACATACCATCGCGGGCATGTACGAACTGTAGGAGCAGTTGTTACCTACGAAGCTCTACACAAAGGAGAAGACGCAAACCTCCACCGACGGCGAAGTTCTATGCAGGTTATGTGGGAAGGTAGCTGAGAGCGTTGCACATGTACTGGCTGGATGTTCCTCCCTGGCACAAACCAAGTACCTATACAGGCATAATGCAGCTTTGAAGATTCTGTTTTTTGAGCTCCTGCGAGAGCATGGGTTTATGGAAGAGGTTCCACCATGGTACTCACCGGTGATGCCAAAACCAGCCTACCAGAACACCACGAGTGAGGCGTTTTGGGATATTCCCATCTATGCAGAGCACAACGAAGTTAGAGCAAATCGGATCGACGCGCGACTTGTCAACCACGAGAGGAAAGAAGTCTGCACAATTGAAATGAGCTGCCCATTGATTGAGAGTAGAGCTAAGAAAGATGAGGAAAAGACACTCAAGTATGGGCCCATGATGTGGGAGCTGAAGCAGAGATACAATGGTTACAGGGTTGAACAGTACAACGTAATAATTGACGTACTGGGGGGTTACTCTAAACACCTAGAGAAGTCGGTGAGGAAGCTACTTGGAGCGAGAGCACGGAGCGTACTTCAGCGAATGCAGAAGTCGGTCATCTCAAACACTTTAAACATTGCCAGAACATTTAAGATAAATACTTAGTTAGGGCGCTATGGACTTCAGTTTTTAGGTTTTTGTTTTTTCTCTAGAAATCTAGAAACACAAGCTTGCTGACGTTTTTATTTAGATTTTCTAGAACATTAGAGTGTGATATTATTATAAATATGTTTTTAGTAGAGATAGCGAAGGTTTTACAGAGTATCAGAATTTAATAATATTCTAAATTGGCTTTTTAAGTAGAGAGATTTATATCACTATGTATAAGCTTTTAGTAGAGATAGCGAAGGTTTTACAGAGTATCAGAATTTAATAATATTCTAAATTGGCTTTTTAAGTAGAGAGATTCATATCACTATGTATTTTAGGATTGTATTAGGTTTCGTATCGACCTTTTTTTACTTCTAAGTATAGCTTCTCAAGTGGTGTAGGTTACGCTATGCGCCCTATACTACTCATAATGTGGTCAGCATTCCAAAGTTTCATACTGCGACATAATAATAATAACTTTATTAATCTCCTCAAAAAGGCTTTTCAGCTTCATTTACAATGTCAAATATCTAAAACTTAGTTTTCCAAAAATACCCTTGATAAAATGCTGTTCTATTTTAACTTTAAATACATCTAAATTAGTGACAGACTGAAACTTTCTGGATTCCATAAGCAAAAGTTTATCGGATTCCGGATTCCAAATTGTCGGTTCAAACTCACAGAAATAAAATAAAATAACTAAATAAAGGGAAAAAAAGTTCTGTAGAGTGTTTTCACATGACGTCAAGTGCGGCCATATTGGTCTCCCAAAACAATGAAACGGCGGCCATGTTGGTGTCCCAAACCAGTCCCGTGGGAGTTGAACTCTTTTCTTATGCAAATACTTTCTTTTGTTCCAATAAATTTGCATAGATGCTGACCACGTGAGTGAAAACGCTCTACATATTAAACGAGTCGACCTTCGTTATTCGGTTTTGTTCGATTTGGTTAAATGTGGGAATAAGTAGCCTGCGTAGCAAGCGTTTCCGTTTGGTTTCGCAGCAAAGAAAGAAACGGGATTCTCGGTTTTGGCCACGCGAGAAATGAAACGAGCCAAAAAATGAAACACTTGCGCCATTTTTCGCGCGGTCTTTGACTCTCGTTCCTCGTTCTTTGCTCCTAAACCGCACGGAAACGCTGGCTACGCAGGCTAGGGAATAAGTACCTAATTTTACCTTTTTGTTTGCTTGTTTTGTAGCTGTAATACTTGTCATGGCCACGGCCGGGTGATGTGTTGGACTTGCCAAGGTCAAGGTCACCTAAAGATGTATATTCAACTGACTGTCAAGTGGTAAGTAACGTCTTGTTTCTATCTTAACCTCATGCACCATAATCTGGAGAAATTTGAAAATACATCACTTTACCTTCCGTTTCGTCTACCTTCCATACGAACCGGCGTTTTCCTTCACCTAAATTGGTCTCCTGAGACCAGAAATTTGGAACCGGTCGGTGAGATGGCAGGTGTGGACTATGCTTGTTCCCAGGGTTCTCTCTCTTCTTCCAAGAGTGAGGATCCTGGGAACGATGTTAGGTGAGGACGGCTGAAAACAGGCTCAAGTGAATGATTTATGCATGCTCTATTGGCTTCTAAACACTGCGACAGGGTCACGTTTTCAAACTGGGTTAGTGTGATGCGAAATCGATAGCGCGGCCGGAAAATATATCATTTTTTGCGAACCAAGCTAACGATAGAGGGTGACACTTAACAGTTCCAAGAGTCGATAAACCTGTGGCCCTCTATTAGCTTCTAACTAAATGGTCATGGGGACACTTAAAAGATCAAATTTTGTGCAATGTTAGTTTTTTGAGGAAAGGATTAAAGCAGAGTATTCAGATAAAAACTTTTCTAGATCGGAGCAGGGAAGGAGACAAACAGCAAACTCAACCCTTACATAGCGTCAAGGATCTTTAGGTTTCTATCTACCGTTAGAACCACTTTGTACAGCATGATACGCAAGAGAATGGGGAAGTGTTTCTTGGTTTCTTACTATAAGCTTTAGTTTTAGTTTGAATGCACACACTTCAGTTAAAACTCTATCCAAGTGTAAACACAAGAGTTCTGTCATGAGTTTCAACTCAAAATCTCATTAAAATACCCGAAAGGCTGTAAGAGTAGAGAGGAAAGCCAAAACTAGTTCTCTTAGTCAGTGCGGTGGAACCTCGATATAACGAACCTTGTCTAACGAAGTCCTCGGTATAACGAAGGATTTTCTTTACCCCAATAGTGGTAAGATATGAAAAAGTACTTTCGTTATATCGAGGTTCTACTGTATTTTGCCTCCATGATCACGCAATATCATAAACAAATGGTTAATAGGGTTTTTGACTTTTTCAGGGAATGTCACATTGACAACCACGTCACAGAGAGAACAGACCTGCCCGATCATCTCATAGTGGGATCACAAGGAACGGAAATTTTTACTCAAGAATTTCCAAGGGTAACAGCTAGTTTTTGTGTGCTTTTGTGTTCGGGTAGCCTCAGAAGAATGGAAGTGTTTTATACCGTTAAATGAAATTTAACGTAGTTAAAGACCAGGAGCAAGAGCGTTGTCAGAAGCGTTTCGGGTTGTGTAGTGTTTTTATTGCGTTTGGTAACATTTGTGTTGGTGTTGGAGCACTGGGGCGGGCCCTTGTTCAGCCGTATCCGAGGTCAGCGCATGCATTACGTACTTCCAAATGTGCTTGCAGGTTTACTTGCGAGTACTTTTGGGCGCGATCCATTCGACCAAAATTTCTGGAATTTCGGTCCAAAACTCAATGGATCGGTTCGGTCCAACGGGAAAAGTTTCGAAAAAACTGGTCCATCTTTTGAGGAGGACCAGGTCGGAATTTTGGTTGAATGGATCGTGCCCTTAGTCACGGTCGGGGGCTCGGTTTGGGCAGACCACTCGGGTTTTCTATCGCCTTGCCATGGGGGTTGTGATTTGGGGAAAATGGTTGTTGTCCCCAGTCCCCTTGGGCATCTCACTTCCACTCGCAACTTGGGCGTGAACCCTCGTTTTCGCTTGCTACCACTCAGTAAGAAAGACTGCTTCCTTCTTTTCTGAGCTTGTCAAAATTACAACTTGTTCACCGATTATCAAGTGTGATATAACTTTTCTTCTCGGTCATTCAGTGATAGGCTATCCATGCTTTGCCAGCTATAGCTACCCTCAAAAGCATGGCAGGAAAAAAAATTATGTCGCTCAGAAATTTTGTATCGATGACTGATCATTTGAATTTCATCCTGCTTGCCGACGTCGTATTTTTTTTTCTTTGTAGGTTTATCCAATCACAACGTTCCATGACCCGGATGTTAATCGCGGTTCCCAGGCCCTCGTTGATGCTCATTCCCGTAACTGGCCTACTAAACGAATCGTTATGCAGGTAAGAACACCTTCAGGTAATTTACAGGTCGCCACTTTAGAAATGAGAAGGAAGCTGAGCCGCGTTAATTTTCTCAAAGATTTCTGAGACGGTAACGCTTTTGTCTCGTCACGCAACGCTCCCTTCTGGGACGGTTACTGGGGACAGAGGAAAAATTGGCCATTAACTGACCGGCGCTTTCCCAGAGACGATCCTAGAGGTTTTGGCGAAAATTAACTCCGCCTAGTTTACTCCTCGTTTCTAAAGTGGTGAATGTCTTTTTAGATTATACAGTCGAACTGTTACTTCGCGGCCACCATTAATTGGGGATGGAAAACCGTTAGTTCTGTTCAAAGGCAGTCCACTGCTTTCCTTAAATATAACTTCCTACTACTCTCACGTTTCAAAATGGCGCGTGACAGGGCGTGGTACCCAGGGGGTGAACAGAAATCCATTCTGTGCCTTTATCTAGGCACCATTACTCGGGCACCAAGTGTGACATTGTCATAGTGTGAGCTTATACCTGTATGGATTAATAAAAATGAACTTTATTTGTTGATTTATTTCAGCGTCACACGTTACGAGCTGTGCCAGTATCTGAAGTGAAGTATGAGTGGAAAGATAAAAACACTCGCTTTTGGGTGTACGGCCTGGATCACAGAGTGCACGCCCCAGACTACCCCCAACAGTGCTGTTGTGGTTGCACTATAATCTAGAGTAGTCAAAGAATAATGTATAGCATCGGCCAGTTTTTACGTGAAATCCAGACTAATCGCTGGGCGTTCGCGTTTTGTGCTAGCCTGGGACCAGGTTTTTTAATAATCATCTTTATTGAGGAAACTTTTTCATAAAAGATATGGTTTTCAAAAAGGACCTCAAAACTAGATATATATTATAAAAACAAAAAAAAGCTATAAAATTGCAAAGGGATTAAAAAGATACAAAAAATGCATAAAAAATTAAAAATAAGTATAAGTAAAAATTAAACGTAAGTAGCTATATCAAAAACTTAAAAACATTACGTTTAAAACTATTTACATTCCTTGAGTCTTTGATCGTCTGACTGAGGGAGTTAAAATCGGAAACGGCATGATATTGGGTTCTTTGCTTCCCCCAATTTCTTTTGACACGTGGTAATCTAAAATTGCCTTTGTTACGTGTATTATGCCTATGAAGTACGTCTTGTCTAATCAAGTCCATATCGTGATTAATTAGGCCATTGATGCATTTGTATACGTGTACACACCTTCTTTGAAATCGCCTTTTCTCTAGAGGCAGCCACTTGAGAACGGCTAATGCCTCAGTGGAGGATGAGTACAATGGTCTATTTAAAATAACTTTAGCGGCCTTATTTTGCAAAACTTGCAAACTAGACATAAGGGTAATATTATGTTTATCGCCCCATACTAGATCAGCATATTCAAAAAGGGGCATAACAAGACTTTTATAGAAAAGTAGACGAGCCCTGAAAGGCAATAAATGCTTTATACGCTTGAGAAGCCCAAGCCTCTGATTGATTTTCCCAGTTAGGTGTTCAATATGATCAGTCCATGTGAAATCCGAAGATATATGTATACCGAGGTATTTAAAGCTGCGAACATTACTTATACTATGATCTAAAATTGAAACAGTCAAATCTACTTTGCTTTCGCGTTTCCTATTACTACCGATGAGCATGCATTTAGTTTTGTCCAAATTTAAAGTCAGTTTGTGATCATGAAGCCATTTCGCCACACCCAGTAGATCGTTATTTAACTTATCACTCGACTCCTTTGAGGATGTACCATAGCAATAAATTACAGTGTCGTCTGCATAAAGTGACGCGTTGCAGGAGTTAAGCACATTTAGCAAGTTATTTATGTAAATCACAAACAACAGAGGCCCTAGAATGCTACCCTGTGGTACCCCATGCGTGACTGGAAGTTCCTCAGATAACTCATTAACTCCGTTAAATCGCACCTCCAAATATAAGCCCGCCTGGTGGCTTGTACTTGGAAATTGCCCTCAAATACAAAGTAAAACAAAGCAAAAACGGTAAATTTCCTTCCAACTATGTGGCTAGCCCAATCGATTTTGAAACGCAAATTTCCCCCCGTAGTTAAGCCCCTCAAGAAGGGCCTTCGAAAAATACAAGCCCCGGGGGCTTATTTTCGGATTTTTACGGTAACTAACAAAGTAACTAAAGAGCGATTAATTAGGGTAAAAAGATGTAACGTAAGCAGTTCTGTAATATATATATAGCTGTTTTTAGATTAGGACGTATGTCCGACCAGGTCAATCGGCCTATGTAAGGGAATCGGGATTCCGGATTCCGAGAATTTTTGCTTGTGGAATCCGGAGTCTTCGGCTTTGGAAAAGCCGGAATACAGTTCAAGGAATCCGGAATGCCATTTATGATTGGAATCAAGAATCCAAATTTCCACTGACAAAGTCACGAATCCATTACCTGAAATCAGAAATCGAGAGCGTGGAATCCGGAATCCAAGCCGGTCTCGAGTTAAGGGGCAACCGTAAAATTCCGAAAATAAGCACCTTCATAGGGCGAAGGTTGTCTCCAAGGGTTTATATGTTTCCATTTGCAACGAGGTCGACCGTAGACTTTAATACGTTTCTTTTTAGAAGGTACTGAATTGTTTTTCCGAAACCAAAGCCGTACATTTTGTTAGCTACCGCGCTTTTAATTAATTATATTTCTCGCCCTAGGATGATGACATGACTGCGTGAAAATTGACGCCTCTATCATATTAGATGCGAAATACGATCAGAGATTAATGGGATAGGGAATGTTGCAAGCTACCGGGTATCCAGCTGAGATAGCTGACTTTTACTCAGCTATCTCAGCTAGATACTGAGGGGTTTTTTTGGTTGCTAAGATAATGCGGGTCGGTTGTTCACTCCTCCCCCCTACTCTTTTATTAACGCCACGGTTCGAATACCCGTTACCCGTTCACACTGCGACGAAGAGTTGTACAGAAACCTATCCGATATGAGACGATCCACTTTCTAGATCGGTGCTGCTTCAATTGAAAGTGGCAAGATTGCTTGGATTAACGATGAAATTCTAGTTTTGATAAATATGGACAAGTTTCCGTTGTTAAAGGTACATCCCTGGGTGTCGAAAATTGGTTTGAACACGTTTTTGTTTTACTGATTCATTTGGCTGCCAAGAGATCCGTGGGTCACTACCATGGTACTCTTTGAAAAGATAATGGAATGAGTTTTTGGTGCCTCTATGCTTCTTATGACGTTGTATGGCGAAACAAGGTCAAATGGTTTTCATCAAACATCTGCTCGAAAGTTGGCTTTTCTTGCTTGAAAGCGGGATAATTTGATGACAGAATCAGAAAGGTGCCTTAAAATATGTGAACAACGTCCTTGAATCGAAAAATGTTTAGCGCCTCTCAGGGAGTAGTGGTTTGTTAATCAAAGACTGACTATTTCAGTTCTAGGAGAAGTAGGTTTAAAATGGCTTAAGGCATCGAAGAGATCAGCAATCACAGTAAACATCTCGTTTTCTTCAGGTTTAATACAACATTACTTATCTGAAGGTAACATCAGAAACTAAACATTGTATCGTGCATGCAACGTGTTGGGATCAAGTAGAAGCAGTTCAACAAGCCGACCTATAAGTCGCCCCATATAAGGCAATCCAAGATAGCCTGGGATTCTGGATTCCACGTCACGGATTCCGGATTCTAGGTACTCGATTCCAGTCTTTGTCAGTAGAATTCCAATAGCTAGTGGGATTCCGGATTCTTTGAGCTGTACTCCGGACTCCACAGCCCAGGATTCCGGATTCCACAGGCAAATTTTTCCCAGATTCCGGATTCCGTTACATGGGGCGGTATAAGGGATGAACCATTAGCAAAGTAAAGGGGCTGGGTGGGATTTTTGGGAGGTCTGCATGAAAGTTTTCTCTTTACCCCTGAGGTGGAAATCTATTTTTCCTCCTCGAACAGTATTTTTGATCATGGTGCGTGTGGAGATTTTTTTTTCTCACTAATGTGTTTGCCTTCCCCCAACCTCCTATCCTTTTTTTCTAATGGTGACATCCCTAAATTAAAGCAGCTTCTTTAAATAACTGAGGGATGGCTAAAAGTCAATGGCCTAGAGAAGAGCAGTCTGGAAGCAGTAAAAATAGGTCAGATTCTCGATAGAATGATGATAGCTTGAACGATTGCTGTAATTTCCTAACGCCAAAGCTCAGAACGTTTCTGTATACGTGTTCTGGAACTGATCTATTTGACTAAAAGCCCAACTTTTACAACCTAGCACAATTACAACAAAACATCATTAAGTTATTGGAGCGTCCAAAATCTTAATCTAATCTCTTCCACTGTTTGGGTACTTTAAAGTCGACATCAATTAAAGCTGTTGGACCACTAACGCAATAGTCCGCGAAAACGTTTTTTTATGATTGAAATGACTCGCATTAATTAAGAAACAAGATTAAGAGTTAAACCTAGTTTAATGGCAGAACAAATAGTCTACGAGTGTAGAGACAGAGGCGGACTCAGCTCTGCAAGGAAGTGGTGGTGAGAAAATACAGAAGGAAATTAAATCTTGATGAAAATTTGATTGCGGGCCCTTATTCCTTTGTTTACTTGCATGGAAGGACTATCTGGCAACGCTTTTCCTAAAATAAAGCAAAAGTCACTCTAATGATTCTCAGACGGTCCAATTTGCCAGCGGTCACTCGCTTCTGTCTCTGCGCAGGCTATTCAGTGTATCGTTAAAAACTTACTGTTAAAACTACGAGCATATTCATTCCCAAACGTGGAAGGCAAAATGTTTACTCTTTGTATGAAACGCTAATAATTTATCCATATAAGTTAAACTCGTCCCCGAAATCCCATTTTACTTGAATTTAAAAGCAGTTTTAATTAAGTGGCACAATGTGTGTCCCAATATATAACATAAGTACAAAATGAAGACTGCAGACTGCTCTCAGTGCAAAACATTGTTTTCACCATGCAAATGGGAACGTGACAACAATAGTCCCATTGACAAATGCATATGAAATAAATCATATATGAGAACTGCAGAAATGAAATCAAATGAAGAATGATCATCACAGTTGTGAACGCGATTTATGCAGTTGCGTAACAAGGCTGAAAAAAATACCGGTGCGACGCTCTAACCAACTAAGCTATGAAGCCACTGATAGTCCTATTGTTTTCTAACCCTGAAAACAGTGGTCTGCATTCAGTCTGCAGTCTGCATTTTGTACTGTCCACCAATTTATACATTAAGGATCAACAAGACATGAGCATATTAATTTTTTGGTTTAAAAAATATAACTAGTTCAGCTGGGAAACCGGGGATCAATCATACAAAACGTAATACACCCTTTTAACCCAGACCTTAAATCACTGAATTGTAACCAGCGGTTAAGAATCACGGTTCAGAATGCACAAAATACTTACAGTGCATACGTAGAATTTTTAAAATTATCTGATTAAAATCAGAATCACCCTAGTGAAACCATGGCCACGCTTGTATATAGTTAATTGTTAATTTTAACCTGATTTCTAATTCTTGGTGAGATTCAAGATGGCGACCATTGTTGGTGACGTCACAGGCCTCCAGCAGCGCCACCACCCATTAAAAATAAACCTCATCTTGTTGAGTAGATCAAAGGCTTTCCACTGAAGGCAAAATCGTTTCGAAATACTGCAAATTATCATGATCAAGAACTCTGGGGACGGGTTCCATCCACCCCTGCCCCTTATACCACGGTTGGGGTATGAATTTGCGTGTATGTCCGAGGGTTAACCCTGTTAGATTAATTTGAATTATTTGTTTCAGTCATTTGCTTTAAAGCCGAGGGGAAAAAACTGAAAAGGAATTATTAAGATTATGATGATGGTGATTATTATTGTCATCAATATTACGATTATTACAATGCAATTTTCCTTTGTCAAATTACAATTTGCCGGTTTAATAAGGCAGGTTAGACGATAAAAGGGGCAATCATCTGTACTACGATTCAGTCAGTTTCGCGGGAGTAATGAAATACTTCTAAACAACGTTAAGTTCTTTCCCCACGAAAATTGTTCGTCTGTTTCCTAAGTTAAAATTGATAAGTGTAGCCGTGGCTAATATAGAGCTCCACAGTATACAGTATGCCCTTTTATTTACAAGGTTTTTTTGATGTTATTAATTGGAGAGATTTAGAGTTACCTTTACGGCAAACCGTGGATTTGCACCACGTGAATAAGTGTTCCCTTTACTTCTCGAGCTTTCTCGTTTTCTGTTAAATAAATCTACAAAAAATTGTTAGTTTCAAGTTAGTTTTATCCATAAGAATTGCTTTGAGCTTTTTTCATTTTATCTGCATATTTTCTATTTTGAGAAATTCTCAACTTGAATCTGTAGACGTTTGCGATTTGCCGTTAGCGCGACAATAAATCTCTCTATTTAATATCTTCTGACAAAAAATGACTAAAATGAAAACACGCGTTTTTACCAAACGCCCCATTGAGGACAGCTATTAAATAACGCACTTCTTTCTTTGGGGGAAACCAGATATATGCACGCTACTTCAGCAGTTGTGTTGACATCAAACTTCCAGTGCATCCCTGTAAAGAAAGTAACAACTGATACATTAATTAATCTTTCATTTGAAAGCAAAATAAAGGTCAAAGCGTTCAATTTTAGGATGCCATGGATGACGATATGAAAAATAGCAAAATGAAAAACATTTAACATGTTGGACATATTTGTTCGTTTTGAAGCTATGAATTTCTCTACATATAGTGCTAGTCGTGTAGAAAAACGAAGGAAACTTATTCCCTATGTATATCTTTTATCCACACCTGACCTAAACTATTTAACAATTGAGAACATAAGGCAAAGCCTAGTGTTCAATTGATTTTTGAACTGATGTGTTGGTAGCCGGTTAGGAATAGCATTTACTTGAGTGAATCCATAATAATTTAACACTTACCACCCACCCCATCCTTACTTTGTACATATTTTTATTCTTTTTATTATCAAGTCTGTCATTTTCCTCTTATCTGAATTTGACAAGAATGGTTCTGGATTTTCTTTTTAAGCCTTCTGTTACTAGAACAGCAAGAAAAAAAATCTCCACTTACGACTTGCTGAATGACTCTTTTTCCAATTCAATCTTAACGTCATCGCCCATCAGAACAAATGGAGCCCAGTACTTTGGAGCAGAATAATCGTGGGAGTCTCGAAGACATTTCATGGCCCTCTGAAGAGCAACACTTGCACTTTCTCCTCTTCCAAGTTGTTGGTAGAAAGATTTCATAAACATCATTGTGGCTTCGTCATCAATTGCCCAGAGTGATGCCAGCACGGAACGAGCACCAGCAAACAAGAAAGCACGTGCCATACCGACCACACCCTCAGACGAGACCGGTCCTTGACCACTATGGCAGCAACTTAACACAACTAGCCTTGCTCTCAGCTTCACAGCTTGTATATCAGACATTTTCAAAATATAGTCCTCCTCCGTAGGAGTCTTGGATCCCCATCGGGGGTCTGGAGCTAAAACAATTTCTCCAGTTTCCTTCCTTCCGTGGGCTGCGATGTGAACCAAAGCAACTGACCCGATTCTCTGAAGTACCGCCTCTTTGGTTGCATCTTCACCTATCAAAGGTTGACTCTTTAGAATTTTTCCAATCGTCTCCACTTCCATTCTTGCGTACTTCAGAGGATCATAAATAGGCTTCCCCCGTTTTGTAACTTTCTCCAAACATGGATCTCCGACAAGTAAGGCTCCACTTTTACTGTGGTGTCCAGATGGAGAATCTATGATGAGTTTCAAACTTGTCAGTGAGGGAACAGTACGGATCCTTAAAGTTTCACTCAGGGCTACCCAAGGAGCATTAGACAAAGCGCCGTCAGGAACTACAATTAGTTCATCACCATCAAGCAACTCTTCAATGGGACGAATAAGTACATTATATAATAGCTGCAAACAGTCGGTGGCCTTCTGTGATGGCTCCGATGTTTGATGTTCGTCTCGAGTAGTTGAAGTTGTTGTACTCACCTTATCCATTGACCGATTTTCGCACCTGATACCGACGCCAGCCCCAATGTATTCCAAAACAAAGTCTAAAAGGAAAGTAAAGAAATCTTTGTGCTCACTTCTAATTGCTGGTAACGCCAATCGCGCCAAGATAGGGTTGCCTTCTTTTCGCAATACCCACACATTGAATGTGTTCTTTTCCAGGGCAAGAAAAACTGTTAACACAGTTGTCATCTTTGAGATACTTGTGACTTCTTCTTCAGATACAATTGACCCGGGAGAAAGCGATGTAAGGCCATAAGTTACTTTTAAGGCATCGACCAAAGCCTGTGCCCGTCCCCTCTCAGCAGCGTATAAAGCCTCACCATCCCTTTGAAGACTTAATAAAACTTGCCATAAATGAGTATAGGCACATCGATGACGCGTACGGAAACTTATTTTCAATTGGTCTTCCGAGATATAATTGGCTCTAATAGTGTCATAGATTTTAACACAGCATCTAAAATGTTCTAAAGCCTCATTCAAAGAATGTGATGCCCAAAAAGAGTGACCCAGACCTTCATGTGCACATGCTTCTGCCATCCTGTCACCGATTTCCTTAGCAATGCTCAGGCGTTGCTTGTAACACTCTATTGCTTCCTTCAAGTCGTGGAGAAGTCTATAACAACCTCCGAGGCGGCAATAGGCAGTTCCTTGATTATTCTTGTCACCGATTTCCTCGGCATTGCTCAGGCATTGCTTGTAGTACTCCATTGCTCGTGGCAAGTCGCCGAGGGAACGATGAACGTCGCCGATGTTTAAATAGGCCCATCCTTTTCCGTTTCTGTCACCGACTTCCTCGGCAATGTTCAGGTGTTTCTTGTGGCACTCCATTGCTCGTTGGAATTCTTGAAGCCAGTTATAAGTAGCGCCAAGAATGGAATAGGCTTTGCCTTCCCATGCCCTGTTACCATCTTCCTTGGCAATGATGAGGCTTTTTTTGGTGTACTCTATTGCTCGTTGGTATTCCCCGAGAACTAAATGAATACTGCCGAGCTTGTGATAGCCTTCCCATTGCATTGCCCTGTCACCAACTTCCTTGGCAATGATGAGGTATTTATTGTTGTACTCTATTACTCTTTGGAATTCATAAAGATCGTCATAAGTAGTGCCGAGATTGTAATAGGCTTTGCCTTCCCATGCCCTGACACCAACTTCCTTGGCAATTCTGAGGGCTTGATTGTGGTACTCTATTGCTTGTTGGAATTCTTTATACCTGTGATAAGTAGCGCCGAGATTGCCATAGATACATGCTTCTCCTGTCCTGTCACCAATGTCCTTGGCAATGCTGAGGTGTTGATTGTAGCACTCTATTACTCGCTGGAATTCTTCGAGGCTGTCATAAGCAAGGCCGAGATCGCCATAGGCACGTCCTTCACCTGCCCTGTCACCAACTTCCTTGGCAATGCTGAGGGTTTGATTGTAGTACTCTATTGCTCGTTGGAATTCTTTAAGGCTGTGATAAGCACGGCCAAGATGGCCATAGGCACATCCTTCACATGCCCTGTCACCAACTTCCCTGGCAATGCTGAGGTGCTGATTGTGGTACTCTATTGCTCGTTGGAATTCTTCAAGGCTGTCATAAACATTGCCAAGTTTGGCATAGGCCCGTCTTTCACCTGCCCTGTCACCAACTTCCTTGGCAATGCTGAGGTGCTGATTGTGGTACTCTATTGCTCGTTCGCCGAGAAGGGAATAAATATTGCCGAGATTGCGGTAGCCTTTTCCTTGCGCTGCTCTGACACCAACTTCCTTGGCAATGATGAGGTGTTTTTTGTTGTACTCTATTGCTCTTTGGAATTCTTTAAGGCTGTGATAAGCAAGGCCGAGAAAGTAATAGGCTATGCCTTGACCTGCCCTGTCACCAACTTCCTCGGCAATGTTGAGGTGCTGATTGTGGTACTTTATTGCTCTTTGGGAGTCACCTTCTAATCGGTAAGCACAGCCGAGAATTGTATAGATACGTCCTGCATCTGCTCTGTTACCGACTTCCTCAGCAATGCTCAGGTATTGCTTGAGGTACTCTATTGCTCGATGGAACTCCTTGAGGGAGAAATAAGCTATGCCTAGATTGTAGTAGGCATCTGCTTTCTCTTCCGTGTTTTGATTGATTTGCGCTATTTGAAGACGCCTTTTTTGTTCAGCTATATCTTGTAGTATTCTTTCTGCCATTTGGAAGTTTTAGTATTCAAAGTGGAACTGTTTCTTGGGGGTAATGCTTCTTTAAAGGAGCGTGGAGGTAGAGAAAAACAAAAATAATTCTCATTAATGCATTTGAAGTCTTAGAATATGTTCCCATCAGACCGATAAGTTAGCTAGAACTTTCCACTCCTTCCACCCTAGATTTACTCTAAGTGACAAATCTTCTGAATTTTTTTGTCAATTTCTGAATGTTGGTGTTATAACACAATATTTCAAGCAGATTCCTTTTAAACCTCTTTCTATAAACTTAGTTGAAAGTAAAAAATCTCCTTTGTACCCTACTTAAATATTCAGAAAACAAGAAAGGTTTTATTAAGTACAAAAACTAAACATGATATTTGAAACTCCTGTGATACCAAATGAAAATATAGTTGAGAGCTTCTGTCTGAGGGAGGACTGGAAATAGGTGTCGGCCGATTTTGCTCAAATTTGGTACACTTAGTTACTCTCATGGAGACTTATACATTATGCCAATGTTTTAGCTCGATTGTCCCTGTTTTGGTGTGAGGTATATAGATCGGCCTTTTTGGGCCGGGTTTTCTGAGGTCGATTTTTAGGTCAATTTTGAGGGTTTTGAATAATTCACCTTTAATGTAAGGATCGGAACATTTCTATCCCTAAGGTTTTTATGGCAGAATATGTAGCACATAGAGGATATTACATGGCCGTGCGGAGATACGAAATTTCTCTTCGAGTGTTGAAATATCTTCAACACGAGGAGAGGAGAGAAATTTCGTATCTCCAAGCGGCTATGTAATGTTCTATTTATGTATATAAACACCAATGAAATAAAAAACCATTTCAGTTAGACATTTTTTTCCAGCGAAAGGCGCGATTTATTATGTAGCCATAGCAACGGTGATCTTTCCACTTGTGAAGTTTCACATGTGAAGATTTTTCTTAATTTTTGATATATATCATTGGTACACGATTGATTGAAGTGGAACACGAAATACGGTTTGCTGTTTTCATATGTTTATGCTACATATTAAGTAACTGGCTGCGCAAAAAGAGTTACTAGCCAAAAAACGGAATCTTTGTTATTCGGTTTTTGTTACTACTGGTAAACGATTCAATTTATGTACAAAAACTTAAGTGAAGTTCGAAATACGGTTTTGCCTTTGTTTAAAATATTAGCAGCTGGCTAAATATAACAATAAACGTTACTAGCCAAAAAATATATTTTCGTAAAATGAGGTTATATAGAATTGAAAATAATGAGATCCGCAACTATAAAATAAGATTACAGCAAATTTTAAATTGTTTACCTTACATAGAGCAGAAATAAAAGCGATTTAATTCATAAACCGTAATTTTCCTGAAAACCTTTCTGACAATACAATTTACATAGTCCCAATGCACATTGAAAAATTTAAAAGGCAGCTGTTTGAGGAAAGATGTCTTGACTAAGTTCATGACCTCAATTTCTTATTAATCGATGCAAGACTTAGTTTCACAAATTTATGTACAAAGCAGGTCTTTCTTCGTTAGCTATTGTGATATAAATGAAAATCATTTTAAATCTGTGACGTCTATAACATGAGAGATCCACATTTAACACAAATTATCCTCAATATCCGGCGTTGCTTGTGTGAGGAGGGGTAGGTGTAGGGGGTTTGGAGGGGCTGGGGGGTGGAAAGGAAGTTGAAGAGAGAAGCAGACAAGGGAGACAGCGAAAGGAGAGAAACACAAATCGGCCAAAACAATATTCTAGTGGGGCATTTTGCTTAACATCGAACAAACATACTTCGCTTCGCGGTCGCAAACCGGTCTAAGCTTTTTATTTATTATTTCTAAGTAAAAAAGACAGGGAAGAAAACCACAGCAGGAGATCAAAATAAACCTTGCAGAAATATCTGATTAGACAAATTCCAAGTTAAAGGAGATTATTTCTTACCTGGAAAATTTGATCTCTGTGAAGAAATTTTCAACGGAGTTTTGAAGTGTTCTCCAGTGGTTGGATTTAAATGCAGAGGACTATCAAATATATAGGGTGGCTGATAGACACAAAAAAACCACAAGACAACAACAACAACAAAAATAGGAAAGAACCAACCCAAAACAGAAACACATAAGACAAAACGGAAACCCAAAACAGAAAAACACTACCAGAAAACAGAAACACAAATCCCAAAACGGAAATAAGCATCTCCAACAGGAAACACACTCAAAAAAATACAAAATTAAACCGCAAAACTGAAACAGAATCCAAAAATACAAACCACAGCCACAAAAGACGAAAACAGAAACAAGGAAATAGTGTAAAGCTATAGTTTCTCATGTTTCATCGTCTTTTTTTGAGCACGCGTTTTACGTTTTTTTTTTAGGGAGACCATGACGCAGGCTATTATTATCTAGAAACATCAAACTATAAATCAGTCTCATTCCCAGGCTATTTCTTCTCCCCGTCGCCTCTCGCTCCAAGTTACAAGAATTTTTGTCTCCAAGGTATCCTGTCCCTTTTAGCCCGCCGAGGCCTCCGTGCAAGGACCGGAAGGCAAAACCACTTGATCGTACCGGTACCTTTTCTAGTCCAATGCAGACAACTGAACGTATGGCGGGAAAACGTGATAGCCGTCTTCATTCTACTACGAGTTTTGCCGAGAATGTCGTTGTGACGAAAACAAGTTATGAAATGTTAGAAGCTAAGTTTTATTATTTTCGGTCGGGAGGGGGCTCAAACTCCTTCAATAAATAACAGTGCTAACTTTTCTGGTGAATCAAAAGTACAATAAAGCTTTCCTGGTGTCTATTTCCCTTTTTGAGAAGAGCGAAAGTCGCACTCCTAGTTCTCGTCCTCCAATCTAAAGGTCTCTTTTAACCAAGCGTGAGGTACAGATAGCTGAATATTGACCAAGTTCGTTTTGTTTTGTTTTTTTTCTGGCGTTTTTATATATGGAACAATCACTGCTGTATTAATTTTGCACCCCCACCTAGAAGACAAGGTTAAAAACTTGACTCGTGATAAAATAATCACCTATTAAAATAATCATCATATTCCCTTCCCTCCGCCACTAAAACTGTATAAAAAGTTCGTTTCGACTAGTGATTAATCAGATATTTATGTTTAAACAACATGTGAATTGACTATAAAAAAACTGCTGCCCCTGCAAATATTTCACACCTAAAAACTGTTTTATCTCACTCTGCATTAAAGCTACGGTAAAACGGACAATAAAAACGTGAAACGTGTTTTGCGAAATTGTTGGGAAACTAGTTCAAAAGTGATGTTGCGCATTGTACTACCCACGAATGAAGCCTCTCTTGCAGCAAATCAGGTTTAAACAAGTTGCGAAAAGGTTGTTGCGGGAACTAGAGAGAAGTTCTACTTTCGGCATCAAAATCTGTCAATGTTGTGCGTTTTAATTACCGACCCAAAGCAAACTTGTTTTGCAGCAAGTGACGTAACTCCTGTGTATGACGTGACTCCTGCGTAATTTTATCCAATTAGGAGTCAGTATTTACGCAACTTGCAACACTGAATCTTATTTGCTACAAGACAGGCTTGATTTATAATTATGGGCAATAAAACGCGCAGCATCGCTTTCGGACTCGTTCTGCAGCAATTTGTTGCCCGTTTTACTGTACCTTTAGCCTCGTTTTTAAAGCGAGAGTTTTTGGAACTCGGAAATCGGCTATTATAGCCTGTGATCATGACTTCCCTATAAAAAAAACCCGCCTGATCAAGGGTTAAGATAATTAAAAGACGATGAATCATGAGAAACTGTTGTTTTACATTATTTCCTTGTTTCTGTTTTGGGGTTTTTGATCATGGTTTGTATTTTTAAATTGTCTTTCAGTTTTGTGGTTCAGTTTTGTATTTTTTTTGTACGTGTTTCCGCTTTGGGATGTTTATTTCTGTTTTGGGATTTGTATTTCTGTTTCCTTAGGTACGTAGTGTTTTTCTGTTTTGGGTTTGCTGTATCCTGTTTTTGCGTTGACGGTACCCTAAGAAAAGAGAAACAGTCTTTGCATTGTGTTTTCGTTTATTATTTGTAGCAAATAGAGCAATAAATTACCGTGCAAGGATTGGCATCCACGTTTATGCTTGGTGCACTAAAAATAGCACCCGCAAAGAAATAAGGTCTTTACATAATACTAAGAACAGCTATTGTACCACCCTAAAAAGAACAATGTATAATATTAATAATATCATAACATGAAATTTTCAAGGTGCAGTTAAACCTCCCGTAGCTGACCACTGTAAAGGCTAAGACTTTGTGGTCACTTGCAGAAGATGGTCGCTTACGACACTTCCTTGGAGTAGATTTCCGGGCACATCTACTTTAAAGCAGATAAATTACCGCACCGATTTCTTTCTCAGTTACATGTTGTTACTTAAGTTCTTCGTAAACTCCTAGTAGCATACAGCGAACATAAGAGTTCAGACAAATCGTTAAGGGGTCGCCTTTTAGGAGGTTAAAAACAATGGGAAATCTCTCTAACGCGGTCGCTTAAGGATGGTGATCTTTTACGAGAGGTGGTCGCATATGGAGGTTCGACTGTATCAGTGTTTTGATAATATGTGATTTAACTGCATTGCAGCCAGACTTGAAAAGAGTTAAAAATAAGAAAACCTGAAATTCACAGGCTATCTATGTTATCCAGACAAACCGGCAAGAGCGCGACATTACGAAACAACCGCAAAGCATGATCGGCTTGGGGTCTTTATCGTAATTAACATATACTTGTATTCCTGTGATTGACTCGGTTAGGGGACCCGAGAACCTAAAAAACAACAACAAAACAAACAAACAAACAAACAACAACAACAACAAAAAAGAAAAAAAGGGGCAGAGTTCCAATAACGTTTTTATAACAGTACATACCATTTAGTGGCCAAACATAAATATTGGTATGCCTGTGTTGTCTGCTGTGACTTGGTCAATGGGTTTAAAAACATCTCTGACGTAAAAGGAAAAAGCTGATATTTGGACTCTTTCTCCTTCACTCTGACCATGACCAACTAATAGAAAGACTTATTGTCAAAAATTACCTCTTGAAGGGTTATATCACACTATTTCCTGTCTTTCTTTGTATTCGCCAGGTGCCCATAACATCATAAATTGAATTCCAAAGATAATGGTCCAGTTTTCTACTCTATCTTTATTCCTCCCTCCCAGTCCCATCCCTAGCATTTTACAGCCACTCTGTAAGAAAGACTGCTGTCTTCTATACTGAGCTTGTCAAAATTATAACTTCTTCACTGATTATGAAGTGTGATATAACTTTTCTTCTCGTTCAGTCAGTGATGGGCTATCCATGCTTTGCCAGCTATAGGTACCCTCAAAAGCATGGCAGGAAAAAAAATTATGTCGCTCAGAAATTTTGTATCAATGACTGATCATTTCAATTTCATTCTGCTTCCCAAAGTCATATTTTTTTCCTTTCTAGGTTTATCCAATCACAATGTTCCATGACCCGGATGTTAATCGTGGTTCCCAGACCCTCGTTGTTGCTCATTCCCGTAATTGGCCTACTAAACGAATCCTTATGCAGGTAAGAAAACTGTCAGGTAAATAAAGGTCACCACTTTAGAAATGAGAAGAAGGCTGAGCCGTGTTAATTTTCTCAAAGATTTTTGAGACGGCAGTACTTTTGTCTCGTCACGCAACGCTCACATCTGGGACAGTGATACTGGGGACAGAGGAAAAATTGACCATTGCCGACCGGCGCGTTCCCGTAAACGGCTAGGGGTCTTCGCGAAAATAAACTCCGCCTAGTTTACTCCTCGTTTCTAAACTGGTGAATGTCTTTTTGGATTATACAGTCGAACTGTTATTTCGCGGCCACCCTTACTTAGGGATGGGAAAACTGTTAGTTCTGTTCAAAGGCAATCCACTGCTTTCCTTACAAATAACTTCCTACTACTCTCACGTTTCAAAATGGCGAGTGACAGGGAGTGGTACCCAAGGTGTGAACAGAAAACCATTCTGTGCCGTTACCCAGGCACTGGTATTCGGGCACCAAGTGAGACATTGTCATAGTGTGAGCCTATACCTGTATGTATTAATGAAAATGAAATTTACTTGTTGATTTATTTCAGCGTGACACGTTACGAGCTGTGCCAGTATCTGAAGTGAAGTATTAGTAGAAAGATAAAAACACTCGTTTCTGGGTGTACGGCCTGGATCACAGAGTGCACGCCCCAGACTACCCCCAACAGTGCTGTTGTGGTTGCATTATAATCTAGGTCAGTGCAATCCAGACTAATCGCTGGGCGTTCGCGTTTTGTGCTAGCCTTGGACAAGGTTTTTTGGTCCGGAAGAGGGGCAAAAAATCGACAAGCGAAGCCAGCAGAGCGAGGGACTTCTCCTCTTCTTCTAGCCTGCGTGGCAGGCGTTTGAAAGGGAAAGGAAAGGGAGTTTTAGGTGCGAGAGAAACGCGAGGGGCGCGCGCCCCTCCTGTTTCCCTCGCGCCCAAAACCCCCTTTACCTTCCCTTTCAAACGCTTGCCACGCAGGCTACTCTTCTTCAGGAATCAGGAATCGACAAGGTGGAATCCGGAATCCAAGCTGGACTGTCTGGGACCCTTACATGGAGCGAGGTGACCATTTTAGTCTGACAAAGTAGAAACGTTCTCCAGCGTACATGACATTGATGTACAAAGGAACGTTAGGACAATAAATGATTATTTAAATAATTTGTGAGACCGTGAGTTGTTGCAAAGCTGTCAGTCAGGGATTTTACTGAGAAATATAGAATTTTACTGTGTATTTTCCCTTACAAGGGGGCAAGTATTTATATATCGGATTTTAGCCTACTTTCGTATATGACCATTGAATCAGGGAGCGTGTTTTCAGCTTGTTTTGTAAAAATAGAGACGAGAAAAGTGACTGAAAAAAGATGAAACTAATATGAACTTTCAGCAGAACTGCGCGTGAAGTTTGATTTTCTGGACATTGTAAGAAAACCAAGCACTGTAACTCCCTTAATTTCGAATGCATTATTTAGCAAGTTTTGTCCTCAGTTAGAACAAGACAAAGAAATTCGATGGAAAAGATAGCCAGTCTCTCTCCGCCGCGCCCACTACATGGCGAAACGGGTTAGACTAGGTACTAGATGATCTTTAAGGCTCATGGATTTTTGTCTAAGCTATAATTCGAGGGCTTTTCGGTCTTGTTTCACCAGTATTTTGCTTGGCTTAAAAACAAAAACTGTGCGCAACAGTACAAACCCAAATTTGAATTCCGGTCTCAAATCCTCATCTTCTCCCCAGCCCCTCCCCTTGTCTATTTCACCTGGACCACGACGAGGCCGATGTTCGTTCAACCTTGCAGACCACGGTGTTTATTCCACGGAGTTTGTACAGGTGTGTGATTGCAGACAGTGAGGTTTGATGTAGAGGATAGTCATTTCTGATGAGAAAAATAGATCACCTCTGACCTGTAGGCGTCGAATGCCCTCAGCAGACTTCCAAAGCGGTTCGAAGGTGAAATCGCGCCAATAACTTAATGCTTAATGCTCTGTGTACCGGCTGACGGAAGGTCTTTATTTGAAGGCTTTTAACGTTTGCCTTTGTTGTTAAAGGAACGAATTGGATGTTTCTTATTGACAAAACAGTTTTTCCACGCTAGTAGCTTCAGGAAAATGCTGAGGGTATTGTAATATCAGAGTTTGACACAGGTTTCGTTTACAGATTGCATTATATTGCAGCTTCATTTTACAAGTGGAAAACGAAACAGTATGCGTAAATATGAATATTTATTGGTTTTTGGAGTCTCATCAATATGCTTAGAGAATCGCAGAATTCAATAACGTCAGCTGACAACCTCTCAGCTGAGAATTTTGAAAGGTAATCATTAATTTTCCGATATTCTATTTGCGTGCGCCCGCTAATTTCAAGTCAGATGAACCGTAGAAAATCAATGACATAATTCAAGTTGCCCGAGCTCGTACATATGGTGGAGCTTTATTAATATATCTAAAAACTGAGCTAATCTTGATTAAGTTGCTGAAATAAGGAATCGAGAGATAGAAAATAGGATCCCCAGCTCTATTTAATTCTGAGCATTCATCTACGAGAACACGTGTTGTACCCGGAAAAAGTTGTAGTAGCACTCCAGTTATTTAGCAATTAATGAATGAGGCTGAGTAGGATACGAAGAATTATACAGATCGAGGAGGTGGATAACACCCTCCGCGATCTGCATGGTATTTAACTAGCGTCATGGGCTATTGACTCAGAGGCCATGAGCGGTGAGAAGAATAATTGTGTTGGTAAAATCCAACTAAATGGTAAAAAATATCGAGAATAAAAAAATTTGATCCAGTTAAAGCTAGAGTTTAATCCTTTTTTTGCCGCCAAAAAGCCCGGGCTTTTCGCTATTAGGGGGCTATAACATAATTATAGCCTAGTAGTAGCTCAACCAATCAGAATACAGTATTGATAATAGACCACTAGTTGGATTTTACTAATATTCTTTATATCCTATGAAAGGCAAATTCATTAATTACTTTATTATTCATTCAAAATAATTGCTAGTTTGAAAACAAGCCAAAAGATGCTTACCTTGGTCAATGTTAAGCTCACCTCGATAGTGCATGTTTAGAAGATAAAGGGCTGTTCGGGTCTCCAAATGGCAGATGTTGTCTGTCAAGTTGTCTTCTTGCTATGTTTCTAGACAACAGTTCATTGTGAAATGAGTAAAATGTTCCGCCAACTGTTCGGCCATTTTTTTTTTCACAACCAAAACAACTCAACGTCGTCCCCAGGTCTTCTTGGTTAACGGTGCATTAACCTGCGACAGTGCTGCACTTTTGACGTCATTGGTTGATTAATCACAAAATTCTTCCAAATTTGGTCAACAGTAGCTGGTTATGGTGAATTATGCATGTTGTTTTAGCCAATCAGAAATGGAGAAATATTTTGAATGAATAATAAATCTGTTTCGTGATGACTGCCTATTCATTTCTGGAAATTGTGATCGATAACAAATTTTAGTTGGCGGACATCTATTATGAAATCAAACTGTATTACCTCCATAGTGATTCAATTTTGCCCTGTTCCTAATGCAGATCATTCACAGCAAGAACCTGTCTAAAAAACCATCTAGCACTATGAGTCAAGCCCCTTATCCACCTGGAGGATATGCCTATGGACCAGGACAAGGATATCAACAACCAGGTTATTACATGCCATGCATGACGTCAGGAACAAAATTGAGGCATATATGAACTTACTGGGACTGGCTTAGGCCTTGTTAGCAGTATGCAAAATTTTGTTTGTTTTGCAAAAAAATCTGTCAACAGGAAGCCATTTCTAATGTCAAGCAACTGTGCTCTAGCATTCGCTGTGGCCCTGGTGGCTAACTTTTGCAGCCGGTCAACTAGAAAATCTTAGATTTTTCACAGAAATCATCTGCCGAGCACCCTGGATTTCACAGGTTGAGAGCATTGGGCTCCCTACAATTTTTCTTAGAGCACAGCCATGAATGATTTTTATTCACTATCAAAATTTTCTCAACTGTCGCCAATCTTCAAAGATTCCGTCAAGAACATTTTGGAGGCAGCCAAAAAGCCTACACTGTTTTGTCAGGCAACAAAACAAAATGCTTCATTCCTTGGTCTTCCTTGACAGCTATCCTTCATCAGGGCATGTTATTTCGCGAACATGACCAATTAAAGTTCCTTTAATTGACATTTCTGGTTATACAGAAAATCTTGCTTGTCTCAGATGTGAACAAGGTTGCAACAATAAAAAATTGGTGATGAAAAACTTCCAAATTTTTTGCAAACACCAAATTCCATTTTTAATCGTAGTGTGAACAGGGCTGTATGTGAAAACTTGATTTGTGCTGCTTTTGTAATTTCCTGAATTATACAAGTGGCTGGCTATCTAGTCCCATAAATTATTGTTACATTGTAAATCTTTCCTTCCCCTTGAAGTCAGTCAGTTAATGTCTCCTTTTCCACAAATTTTGGATTTATGCGGGGTCATTTCTTAATGCCATGCCTGCCTTACCTGACCATGTACATTTTGTTCATATTTGTTATCGTTAATTTCCAGGTCAGCCACAAGTTGGTTTTGCCCCTCAACAGGGTTATGGTCCTGCGCCCCCTCAGCAGCAAGGATATGGATCTTTTAATGTTGCTTTTGAGGGTAAAGACAAGTTTCAAGTGCCTTTTAACCATGCCTTAATGTTATGTCAGTGTCTCTAGCACAATTTGTAGGGTGTGAGGGAAGTAGCTTCCAAACAAATACAAATCCCAGGGTTGGGGGCTATTTTGGTATAAGAATTTTGGGGAGGTGCAAAACCTCTTTTTGTGGGTTGGGGATGGGGGCTGTTATCAGGCGCTATGTGGAAAATATCATCCTCTGTTCTGTTCTGTTCTGTCCCCACCTGGCTGGAGGTACGGGGCTGTTGTGAGGGAGTTCTTTTACTCTCAAAAAAGATTAAATTACTAATTATTATTAGTTTTGTCCCTCTGGCTCATGATCCCTTATTTGTTGGGGCAGGGTAGGGGAGGTCCTGAAGCTTCCCCCACCCCCGTCCCAGATCCATTACTGGTTAAAGCATCAGAGAGGTCATGCTAGCATAGAGCTAGCATAGAGCCATGTATGTGTAACTTTTGTCATAATTATCAATAACTTCAGGAAGAGTTGATCGGCCCACATACACTGGATCAGATGTTCCAGCTCAAGACGTGTTTGATAATCAGTTTGGCAAGGCTCCAGTTCCTTCTGCTCCACCTTCTGATATGTTTGCACAATACTCTGGTTATGAAAATACAAGGTTTGGTAAGTAACATACATGGATTCAATCAAGGCGAGAAAACAACCTTTCTTAATATGATTGTTTTATTATGCTGTTTAGTAATTATAACTACATTTGATTAATACCCAGGAATGAAAGTACCGTAATACTGACATGTAATCCTTCAGTCCCTGCAAGCCAGACTGTTTTTTTTTTTCTTTCTTTCTTTGTTTTTTTTTATTATTATTTTCAGGCAGTTCATTTGTGCCACCTCCACCTCCTTATGTTCCTCCGCCCTCCTCTGAGATGCCAGAGCAGCTCTTCCAACAGTGAGTTTGTTTTCTCAGAATACTGTGAACACCTAAATAAAGAGCCATTTACAACAAAGATCAGTAGATGTACAAGCAAACTGCAAACTAATTACTGTACTTGCTTGCAGTTTTGTTTTCTCGTGCCTGATTAGTTTTTCCTAATGCAACACAATAACATTTCAGAATATAAAAAATCATGTAAAATAATAATATTAGTTTAAATTACTTTTCCTTTATTTGGTTTCCAAGTCACAGAATCATTTAGAAGATGCAGAGTCAGAGTGAAATAGAAATGTTCTAAATGCTTTAATTCTTCCAACTGGATCTTCAATTCTGCTGAACTTGTCACTCCACTCACAACTCTATCTGATTTTTCATTCTCACTAGCTCTGACTTCTTCATTAGCAACATATAGTTTTAAGGGATTCAAAGTAGAACAAATAAATTGGCTGTTCCTTAATTAACAGGTCAACTGCTATAATTGATGATCAGGCCCGTGATGCCATGCTTCAGTTTGTTAGTGAACATTGCTGTTATGGAAAGACCCCAGCTCAGGAAATGGTGATTAAGGACATAGTTCCTTCAAGTGCGTACCATGTAAGTTCAATGGAAAACAATAAAATAAATTAAGTACGTATTTATTTAATCCCATTCACAGTCGTTGAGGATGGAAAAGGTGGAACATAATTGAAAGCTATAGCCTTGTGAAGAACGTATGACCCTTACTAATATACTTGCTTTATCTTCAACAATTAAATCACTAAGATTGGAGGTTGTACTTTTTTGTGAATGGTTATTGTATTTATTCTTGACCAGATTTTATGTTTTTAGTATTCTCTTGCAAGCTTCTGTGAGTCACGGAAAACTGAGTGGCAATATGAACCTTACAGAGGTAAGCGTCAAAAAGACTTTATTAATATCATAAATCTCCCCTTCTATTCCTTGTTGGCTACTAAAAAAAAGTTCTGGGCCAGCTCTGGAAGAAACATATTTTCAAAAATAACTGAAAATTTTGGAATGATGTTTTTGGGACTAAACTGTTTTTTCCACAAAGAGCATGTTTTCCTCTCATTGTTGCCTTTTTCAGCTCTGGTTGTAGGCTAATGGAATTCTTTGGAGGTGAACAATTTGACATTATTGAACAATCCTTGCTATTGTTATCCTTGTACCTTAGTTTAAAGTATAAGATTCAGAGCAAAATAAATGAGCACCTTTCTCAGGGAGGATGTTTATATCCACTGAGGCCAAATATATTTTTGTTGATAACCTGTTCACTTTTGGGTCTATGAGTGTTTTAGACACCATGTCATTGTTAGTTTTCAAGTACCATTTTGATTTACTTTCAGGACAACCTATTGACAGTCCAGTCAATGGCCCCGCCCCTCTCCCATGGAACATTCCAGCTCAACCACAACAGATGTTTTCTGATTTTCAAACCAAACTGGAGGTTCCTCACACTGCAAATATTAAGGTACTAATGTGTAATTCCTCTACAGACACTTTCAAATGCAAGCCCCCAAAAATAAACAATTCTGTTAATTTTTATTACATGTACCCCAAAATTGAACAAATAAAGTGTACTGCATTCAAGTTAACTATCTCAGATCTCAGTAGACAAGCCCACACATAGCTTTCATATGATAGAGCTTAGTCTTTAACGTACAATAACCTCAACACATCCAAGGTATCTATATTCTATCCATCACTTGGCACCTTACTTAAAGGTGAGAAGTAATTCACCCTTTAAAACCGTAAGATCAAAATTAAAATTCTCATTTGTTGCCCCTCTTCATTTCCTACAGAAGTAGTGGGGAGAAGTTGATAAAATATCAAGCAAATTCATCTCGTGTGATCATGTTTGTAGTTCTCATGACCACTCTGTTTCACAAAGCATTGATATTACAAGGGGAAATTTGATGCTGGGATTGCCATCACTATTAAGAGAGACCCTGGGTCAAGGTTTCTGTATCTAATCAACTGCATCAGGCAGCTGTGGTAAAGACAATTAATGCAAAGTGAAATGAGAATGAGAAAGCAATTTGAAAGGACTGAACATATTAGCTGCAGAACTTATTTGTTGCGGCATGATTCTACAGGTAGATGTATATCCAATACAGAGGCTTTTTAGTTACCAGTATTCCTCCAAGATGTCATTTTTCTGTTATCATAAATTAAATAAAATATTCAATTTTCAGCCATGTCATGACTGTCTTGCCGTGGGCTACAAACGATGTTACAAGTGCTGTGGCAGAGGAAGGGTGCGTACATTATATAACCGATTATGGTCTAAAAAAAGCTTGTATGAAACTGGCTGTATCTTTGTCATGTAATAGTTCGCATAGGATTACTGTTATAAAGTTTATTATTTTGTTTGTTTGTCTTTGTTTTAAACTGCAATCCATCTCAATCGACAGCAAAAGTTTACTCAGGGTTCTGTTTCTCTTCCCTGTTTTCCACTCGGCTTTGAAACTCCTCTGCCTATATTAGTGCACGCATTGCCTGCCGAAAACAGCTGTGCTTCCTTGCTCCTCATGGCAAGGAGAGAGGACATGAGGCTGTTTTCGCAGGCTACAATCCCATCAGCTACTCAGGCTTATAATCACAGCTAGCATTATAACCTCACCAGTTTTTCAAAGGCTTTAGTTGGTGGTACACAAACTCTGCTTGTCTCTTACAGTTGATTAAAATGTTTCTTTCTGTTGCCATTGTGATGTTAACTTGATTTTGTTTGCTTATAGCTACGATGTTCCAGATGCCAGGGCTCTGGTTTTGTACAAGAAGGAATGGAGCAAGTCCAGTGTAACATGTGTTTTGCCAGAGGATGGAAAATGTACGTGATATCAGTTGAATTGGGTAAAGATAAAGTCATTTTCTTTCTTCAAATCCAAAACTGTAACTTTGTTTCTTGGTTATTTTTTTGTCAACAGGTGTGATGTATGTAATGGACATGGGCGTGTGAAATGTTGGACCTGCATGGGAAATGCCCAGTTAAAAACTTTCATTGAGTTGACTGTGAAATGGTGAGTCATCTTAGTTTTTACATTATGTAATTTGTGTAAATTAGAATTGACATAAATTACTATTTTGCCGACACGGAACGGAGAGCCGGGTTCTAGTGTAGCACGCGAGGGATCGTGGTTAGGGGGTTTGATTTAGTGACCATTTAGTTATGCGTGTCATTCTATGGTCGGCCTCGCTGCATCAACTTGCTTCGTTTAGTTTAGTTTTCACTTATTCTGTTAGCCTTAATTTCATTACCATCTGTACTGGTCCCTATATTCCTTAGCTATTTTATGTAGCATCTCATTTTCTGCTCGTATTCATGTTAGTAGGCTTTATTTTATTAGTTTTGCCTTATACCCCCCAAAGGCGACGCCATAGCATAGGTTGGGGTTACACGGTCCCTATTTTTCCAGTAGTTGTTTTTTTCGGGTTTACGTGTCCGGCTGCGGCCTGTTCTTAGAATTACTGTAACAGTGGAGTTTTTCATGTGAGTTAATAAAGTGTATCATGGGCCTAGCTGACTGATGCGCCCATGCGTCCAAGTGTTGTTTTGTGTGTTTGGTTGTGTTGTGGAGGCAAAATACTTTAGATTTGCTTTCCAGTCTTTTTAACTTCATTTCACTTCCTTAAGTAGCCGAAGCAAAAATTCAACAATATTTAATACACTTTCCAAAATACTGAAAAACAAACAGTTCCATGTGAACATACTGCTAAGGAAGCTTCATTTGAAGGGTGACACTACTGAATTTTGTTGAAAGACTCAAAAGTACGAGCCACTTTGTACAGCATAATTAACAGTACCATCGGAAAGTATTGGCAAAGAGGTTTTTATTTGGATGGGCACACTACAGGAATTTTTCACAGTCTCAAAAAAATAAGAACCACCTTGTACAGCATAATAAACATTACCATGACATGAAAGTACTGCTCAGTATCTTTCATCTGAATCGTAACACTTTATGATTTCATTCATAGACCCAGTAGTAAGAACCACCTTGTACAGCATAATAATTAAGTGAACAGTACCACAGGAAAGTACTGCTCAGCAGTAGCTTGCATGTGTGAGGCACTGTTCTGCTAAAATTCTGACAAGCAACATGGCCTTAAAACAGTGACATAGGACAGCAGAAATAGCGACAAAACGAAACAAAGAAGGATTGAAACTGTTCCTGGGTAGGGAAACACATATCACTAGTGATATGTGTTTCCCTACCTGGGAACATAATAAATTTTTGCTTGTTTTTGTTTACATTTTTACAGGGAAAACAACGTGTCGCATCATGTTGTTGATAGAACAGAACAGCTTCCTAGTCAACTCATCGTCAATTCCCAAGGAACGGAGATATTCAGTCAAGAGCTTCCTCGGGTCAGTTGTGCTTATTATTTTACCCAACTGGACCCAGCTGCTTGGAAGGTTGATAATGCTGTGTACTGGATTAACCTCCATTTTGTGGATAGGTCTCTAGCTAGGTGCCAGTAGACGAAACAAAGTCCCAACATTGTTGAGCCAACAGATTGTGTCCGTTTGCATATGTTTGACTGGTTTCAAACTTTGCACAACAACTCCCAACAACACGCAACAGAATGTAACAGTGGGTGCAAATGGACACAGCATGTAACATCCAACAATGTTGGGAGTTGCTGGCCAACAATGTTGTGTCCGTTTGCACCGATGGCAACAGGATTGTCTTAAAAGCAATAGGTTTAAATTCGAGACAACAACAAAAACTTTCCAAATGTATCGCCCCTTTTTTCTACATTTCTTTACTGTTGATGCACGTTTTCTCTAGGATTCTGCAGAACGTGAACACATGACAACGATTTTAATTTTTTTTTAAACTGACATACAGTCCTTTAGAATTCAGTTCCAGAAAAATTCATCACTGAACATTTGACATATTAGACAACATGGAACATGGCCGAACACATATCACTAGCGATAAGTGTTTCCCAGAAAGGAGAACACATATCACTAGGGATATGTGTTTCTCAGGTGGGGGAACAAATATCAATAGGGATATGTGTTTCCCAGGTGGGGGAACACATATCACTAAGGATATGTGTTTCCCGGGTGTAGGAACACATATCACTATTAAAGGATATGTGTTTCCCGGGTGGGGAACACATGTCACTAGGAATATGAGTTTCCCAGGTGGAGGAACACATATCACTAGCGATATGTTTTTCCCAGGTGGGGGAACACATATCACTAGGGATATGTGTTTCCAAGGTAGGGAAACACATATCACTAGGGATATGTGTTTCCTAGGTAGGGGAACACATATAACAAGGGATATGTGTTTCCCAGGTGGGGAAACACATATCACTAGGGATATCCGTTTTGCAAGAGGGGGAAACACATATCACTAGGGATATGTGTTTCCCAGGTGGGGAAACACATATCACTAGGGATATGTGTTTCCCAGGTGGGGGAACACATATCACTAGAGATATGTGTTTCCAAGGTAGGGAAACACATATCACTAGGGATATGTGTTTCCCAGGTACGGGAACACATATCACTAGGGATATGTGTTTCCCAGGTGCGGGAACACATATCACTAGGGATATGTGTTTCCCAGGTAGGGAAACACATATCACTAGGGATATGTGTTTCCCGAGTGGGGAAACACATATCACTAGGGATATGTGTTTCCTAGGTGGGGGAACACATATCACTAGGGATATGTGTTTCCCAAGTGGGGGAACACATATCACTAGGGATATGTGTTTCCCAGGTAGGGGAACGCATATCACTAGGGATATGTGTTTCCCGAGTGGGGAAACACATATCACTAGGGATATGTGTTTCCTAGGTGGGGGAACACATATCACTAGGGATATGTGTTTCCAAAGTGGGGGAACACATATCACTAGGGATATGTGTTTCCCAGGTAGGGGAACGCATATCACTAGGGATATGTGTTTCCCGAGTGGGGAAACACATATCACTAGGGATATGTGTTTCCCCACCTGGGAAACACATATCCCTAGTGATATGCATTTTCCAGGTAGGGGAACACATATCACAAGGGATATGTGTTTCCCAGGTGGGGGAACACATATCACTAGGGATATGTGTTTCCCAGGTAGGGGAACACATATCATTAGGGATATGTGTTTCCTAGGTGGGGAAACACATATCATTAGGGATATGTGTTTCCCAGGTGGGGGAACACATATCACTAGGGATATGTGTTTCCCAGGTAGGGGAACACATATCATTAGGGATATGTGTTTCCCAGGTAGGGGAACACATATCACTAGGGATATGTGTTTCCCGGTAACGGAAACACATATCACTAGGGATATGTGTTTCCCAAGTGGGGGAACACATATCACTAGGGATATGTGTTTCCCGATTACGGAAACACATATCACTAGGGATATGTGTTTCCCAAGTGGGGAAACACATATCACTCGGGATATGTGTTTCCCAGGTCAAGGAACACATATGTCTTGGGATTTGTGTTTCCCAGGTAGGGAAAGACATATTACTAGGGATATGTGTTTCCCAGGTGGGGGAACACATATCACTAGGGATATGTGTTTCCCTGGTGGGGGAACACATATCACTAGGGATATGTGTTTTCCAGGTGGGGAAACACCTATCACAAGGGATATGTGTTTCCCAAGTGGGGGAACACATATCACTAGTGATATGTGTTTCTAAGGGTTGGGGACCCATAGCACTAGGGATATGTGTTTCCCAGATGGGGAAACACAGATGACTAGGGATATGTGTTTTCCAGTTGGGGGAACACATATCATTAGGGATATGTTTTTCCCAGGTGGGGAAACACATATCCTTAGTGATATGTGTTTCCCAGGTGGGGGAACACATATCACTAGGGATATGTGTTTCCCGATTACGGAAACACATATCCCCAGGGATATGTGTTTCCCGAGTGGGGAAACACATATCACTAGGGATATGTGTTTCCCCACCTGGGAAACACATATCCCTAGTGATATGCGTTTCCCAGGTAGGGGAACACATATCACCAGGGATATGTGTTTCCCAGGTGGGGGAACACCTATCACTAGGGATATGTGTTTCCCAGGTGGGGAACACATAGTACTAGGGATATGTGTTTTCAGGGGGGGAAACACATATTACTAGGGATATGTGTTTCCCAAATGGGAATGCCTATTTTGCCTGTTGTTACATTCGAAAATAGGCTGAGGTTATGCTCATACTAGACAGGGGAAATAGCTGCATGGCATATTGTACGCTTAGTTAAAGGCTACCCACACTTAGTAACAGGCTATTTCTGTTATGATGTCTTAACAGAGCTACATCCATAAGTGAAGAAGAAGCAAGAGATGCACTGCTTGCCTTTGTAGGTGAGCACTGTTGTTATGGCAAAGGGGCTGCAGAGGATATGGACATTAAGGACATCAATCCTTCAAGTGCTTATCATGTAAGTACAGTTGAACCTCCATTAAGCGGCAGCCACCCTTGGGGTCCCGGGGGGGGGGTACTCCCGTACACTACCTATACGGGTATGTGCCGCCCAACGGGGTCGTGATTTTGAAGCTCCTGATTTAGAACGGGGTATCCATTTCAGAGGCGTTTTCTAGAACGGGGTATAAAAAATTGTGGATCACGGCTTTATCTTCTGCTTAAAATTGTTGCTGATTATGAAGAAGCATTTATTTGATGTATAAGTCGAACAAATAAAGAAATATCTTTTTTTAAAAACGGGGCTATTTCAATTTACAAACTTTCTAGAAGGGAATATAAAAATTTGGCCCATCTCTAGAACGGGGTATCAGTTTTAGGGCGAATTCTAGAAAGGGGTATAAAAACTTGGCCCATTTCTAGAACGGGGTATCAATTTTAACGGAAAGTTTTTTCAGAATGGGGTGCCAATTTGGAGTCCCGGGCGGCACATACCCACCCAAAAAATACCCAAGTGCCCCCCCCCCCCCCCCCGGGCTTGGGGTCCTGGAACTTGGGACCTTGTGCACCAAAGGACGTCCACTAACCAACTGTGCCGCCTCCCTTAGTGCCACCCAAGCTAAGTGAGCTTAAAAAGTTACTTGCCCCGCCAGAAAAATAATCTACTTGTCTCAGACCAGCAGACAGGACATTGTTTCAGCCCTGTGAACCCTGGAACAGTCTCAGTCAAATCGACTGACTGCATATGATTTTTTTCTCTTTCTGTATGTTAAAATAATTTCATCCATTGATACATTTAGTGGTAAATAATAATGCTGCTGCTTTATATCATAAAATTATTGCTTTTAAAATTCTTTTAGCATAATTTTCTGATTCAAGTGCTAATTTCCTATAATACTAGCAAATATTTTTTTATATGTACTTTTAATTTGTGAATTGCAGTACAATTTTGTGAGTTTCTGTGAGTCAAGGTCAACTGCTTGGAAATATGAGCCCTACAGAGGTATGTGGGTCTTTAACTAAAACAGTCAAACCTTCCTTTATATTGGGCTCCTCTCAGTGGCCGATCCAGACCTTGGGAGGGGAGGGGGGGGGGGGGGGGTTGGGTGGTCATCCAGACCCTGAAATAAGGGTTTGGGGAGTGGTCTCAAAAAAAATATATTGGCCCTTCTGGCCTCAGTTTGGTCTAAAAATAGGGGGGCTGCCCCCCGGGATCTGTCACTGCCTCTATGAAATGAACAGCTCTGTTACAAACATTCACGTGATCTCAAAGGTGCCAAAACCCAAACAATTCTACCTGTGCAATGCGGATAATACCCTGAGTCCCTTTGGAATTCAGCAATGAGCTCCAAGACTGAGCTGCCTCGCTGAAAAGATCTAACCTTGGTTAGTAATGTCAACAAAGCAGTGCTGAGTTGATCCTTGTTCTGGCCCTCCCAATGAACAATGAACTCAATGAATTTCTAGAAGTGTGTCTCAAACTTCCCTTTAACCTGATTAGCCAACTGAACAATAGCTTTTTATCATGGCCAGCCATGGTGGGTACTCAAATCCTGGTACATAACTGGCGCCCCAGAACAGGTATTTCAGTGCCGCTTTTCAGTTGGACTTAGCCAGATGTTTAGTTTTGTCTGTGGTGCAGGCTATGTAGTCTAGACTACCAGAGAAATCTCATAATTTGCTGCTCAATACAACTGGAGAACTGTGCACCTTACAGATGTATGTCCCCTGTTCCACTTCACCCAACCCCTCCCCCCACCCAATTACTCACTGCACCACTTACCCTACCCTACTTGAGCGCCACAAGTTTATCAGTTTTTTCATAATGGTCACGTGTTTACCCTCTTTAAATATAGGCGTTACCTTTAGCTACCCTACCCTTAATGTATGATAAACTGTACTTTGGGTTGCTAACAACAGCTAGCTAGCCCTGTTGGCTTTCTTCTGCAGTAGTTTATCACATGCTTTCTTTGTTATTTTGTTATCAAAGGTCAGCAGATTGATGGTCCACAAAATGGCCCTGCTCCACAACCATGGGATATTCTTGCTCAGCCAAGTCAGCTATTTACACCCCAAGAGGCGCG
Source organism: Porites cylindrica (assembly GCA_964035525.1). Lineage (NCBI taxonomy): Eukaryota > Metazoa > Cnidaria > Anthozoa > Scleractinia > Poritidae > Porites > Porites cylindrica. The sequence goes on along the minus strand of OZ037786.1, from coordinate 24,131,674 downwards.
TATTGAGGTTCCACACACAGCTTCTGTTAAGGTATCATACTGACTGTATACAATGTACAGTCAACCTTCTATTTCAGATTTGGAAGATGAACTAGTTTGGTTTGACTCAACAGAGAGGAGAACTGTGACGTAACGTTACCATGGTAGCAAAATTGGATTGACTCAATTGCAGACTGGAAAGCGAAGTGTGTGTTTGTGTGTGTGTGTTTTTTTAAAGGATCGCTTTAAGTCTGAAGAAAGAAGACATCCTAAATTTTGCGCACACAGACCACATTTACACGGGTCCGGGCAAATTTTTGAATGGACAAGAACTTACACGGATCCGCTTTTCGTTTACAGTACGGAATCCGCGGAACCGTGCAAGTTTTTGAACGGCGACGTTTCTGGGAAACTCCCCACCTACCCCTCCCCTATTAAAGTCAACATCAACACTTACTTCTCTCTTGGGGGAAAATGTTGCCTTAGGGGAGGGGTAAGTGGGCAGTTTCCCAGAAACGTCTTATGATCCTAAACAGTACTGCAATCTGTAACAGAATTTGGACGGTTCCGTGTTGACTGGTTGCTCAGGTAAAAACGTCGTCCGTTCAAAAATTTGCCCAGATCCGTGTAAAAACCCCAGCATTCCCGAGAGAGATGCCTCAGTCTATAATATTATCGCTAATTGTAGTTTGCGATTTTCTCCTGAAAGTAGGAAATGTTGACTTTATTTTTGAGTCTAACATTTCTTCACTTTTTCTTTTTTTCTTCTTCTTGTTTTTTTTTTTTTGCAGCCATGTCATGAGTGTATGGCTATAGGTTACAAGCGCTGCTACAAGTGTTACGGTCGAGGAAGGGTAAGGATCACAGACAGTTTTTCACATTAGTTGCTTCCGCAAGAAAAACTTGAAAAGATGAGGTTATCGTGAGTTTTCCCCTTTGCTTGCTCGTAGCATATACTTGCCTGTGCGACAATCCTGCTAATAACTGCTTGCAGTCGATAAATACAATCAATTCTGTTCATAACATTACTATACCTTCGTGTTTTTCTTGACACAAGAATCGGGAATTATGCTGTAATATTTTAGCATAAACGAAAAAAAAAAGAACGATATCATTTGTTGCACAAGGGCGACAGTCAATAAACACGTGAAATACGAAAACTGGAACCCAAATTTTATACTTGAGTGTCAACAGGGTACCCAACAACGAGATAACTAAATAGGCCTCTGAGGGCCCATTATGGTATCTGGTTGCTAGGCTACATTTATTGAAAGGAAATCTTTTGCATTAAAATAAGGATCACGATTGTTCTAAGTATTATGAACCACAAAGTACGTTGGGATTGACATTTACAAAAAAAGCTTCCCCATACTCAGTTAAAGCGCGATTTTCTGACTTGGGTCACGTTGTATTGCATGTGTCCTGGTGACATCATAATCAGAACCACTTGACCGGTCACTAAGGAATCACTATTCAAATCTGGTCCAAATATGGATGAAATTGAGTGTTTGTCTATATCTCGTAGGTTCGTTGCACATGGTGTCACGGTTCAGGTCACCGCACGGAATACAGGGACGGTCATCATCATCGCACGTGTTGCACGTGGTGTCACGGATCAGGAAGAAGAACGTAAGTACCATGAGCTAACCACGTACGGTTCAACCTCTTTATAACGGCCACCTTGGGGACAGAAGAAACCCGGGGGGGGGGGGTACTCCCTTACAAGAGGCTAATAGGGATGTGTCGCTGGATGGGGTCGCATTTTCACGACTGGAGTGACTATAATGGGGTCGCATTTTCAATAGATTTACTACTAGAATGGGGTCGCAAATTTTCGGGTTTTTAGGGTAAGTAGGGATTCAAAATGGGAAGATTCTCGGTTAAAATATCAGGAAGATGTTGTTTATTAAATTTAGCGATAAGCTGGCATTGACCGCATTACATTCCGCCGCTTGAAACCACATTGATAAGGTAGATGCATAAATAGAAAGTGATTAAGTTGGATCACGAAAATTACATTTTCCAAAAAGTGACAAAGATGGGGTCTATAATTGGCCAAAAAATAGATTATAATGGGGTAGGGGCTCTGAGAGGCCAGCGGCACATACCCAGCAAACATTAACCCAAGTTTCCCCCCCCCCCCCCCCCGGGTGAGGAAAGTGGCCGTTGTAGAGAGGTTTTCAACAAGACTCTATGTATGGATTTTTTTGTCCGCCGGGACGAAAAAGAAGTAGCCGGTGTAGAAAAGTGGCCGTAAGCGGAGGTTCGACTGTAATCCAAGACAGTGTTGGATTCTGGACTCCACGCTGTGGATTCCGGATTTGAGGTATTGAATTCCGGATTCTTTTTTAGTCGAACTTGGATTCGGGATTCCAATCGTTTGCGGGATTCCGAATTCCCTGAGCTTAATCAGGGGCACACAACGAGAATATAGTTCAAAACCACTTAAACATAGCATTGTTAAACGTATTTTAATATTTAAACGGTAGATATAGGCATATTTTTATCCCCTAAAAATTTTTCGTCTCTTCGGATTTCCTAGCTGAAAGTTTAGTGATCCGAAAATTATAGAGATCGAAACTTACCTTTTCGAAAGTTTTAGCCAGAAAAAAGACTCCCGAAAATTCTAGGTGACCTTTTTAGGGTAAAAATCCGTTAAAAATGGGCAATTATACCATTTTTAGACGTCCCAAAATCCTAGGAAGGTAAGCAAGCAAGAATTTTACATTTTAAAATTTTTTCCGAAAATTCTAGATCACAAATCGTCTTCCGAACAGATATTTTCCGAAAATTGATGTTGGGTGCCCCTGCTTAATTCCGGATTCTTAAGCCCCGGATTCTGGATTCTATAAGCAAAAGTTTCCCGGATTCCGGATTCCAAATTATCAGTTCTAAATCACAAAAATAAAATAAAATAACTAAATAAGAATGTTTTTACGTGACGTCAAGGCGGCCATATTGGTGTCCCAAAACAATGAAACGGCGGCCATGTTGGTGTCCCAAACCAGTCCTGTGGGAGTTGAACTCTTTTCTTATACAAAGACTTTCTTTTGTTCCAATAAATTTGCATAAATGCTGGCCACGTGAGTGAAAACGCTCTACTTGAACGAGTCGATCTTCGTTATTCGTTTTTGTTCGATTTGGTTAAATGTGGTAATAAGTACCTTATTTTGACCATTTTTGTGTGCTTGTTTTGTAGCTGTAATACTTGTCATGGCCATGGTCGGGTGATGTGTTGGACTTGTCAAGGACAAGGTCACCTAAAGATGTATATTCAACTGACTGTCAAATGGTAAGTAACGTCTCGTCTTGATCTTAGCCTCGTGCAAAGTAATCTGGAGAAATTTTAAAATACTTTTCTTTACCTTCCGTTTTTGGTTACGTTCCATACAACACGGCGTGTTCCTCCACCGAAATTGGTCTCCAGAGAACAGAAATTTGGAAACATCGGTGAGATGGCAGGTTTGGACCATCGTTGTTCCCAGGGTTCTCTCTCTTCCTCCAAAAGAGAGGATCATGGGAACGATGTTAGGTGTGGACGGCTGACAACAGAACTAACAATGGCAACGAGACCTCGGGCTCAAGTGAATGATTTGCGCATGCTCTATTGGCTTCTAAAGACTGCGACAGGGTCACGTTTTCAAACTGCGCGGCCGGAAAAATAGATCAATTTTTTGCGAACCAAGCCAACGAGAGAAGGCGACACTTTTAAAAACTGTTAAAACAGTGAATAGCCGATAAACCTGTGGCCCTCTATTAGCTTCCA
>OZ037786.1:24077929-24122929 GCA_964035525.1 Porites cylindrica | reverse complement strand
GTGCAAATTTTTCCCAGATTCCGGATTCCGTTACATGGGGCGGTATAAGGGATGAACAATTAGCAAAGTAAAGGGGCTGGGTGGGATTTTTGGGAGGTCTATGAAAGTTTTCTCTTTACTCCTGAGGTGGAAATCTATTTTTCCTCCTCGAACAGTTTTTTTGATGATGGTGCGTGTGGAGATTTTTTTTATTACTAAAGCGTTTGCCTTCCCCCGAACTCCTATCCTTTTTTTCTAATGGTGACATCCCTAAATTAAAGCAGCTTCTTTAAATAACTGAGGGATTGCTAAAAGTCAATGGCCTAGAGAAAAGCAGCCTAGAAGCAGTAAAATAGGTCAAATTCTCGACAGAATGATGATAGCTTGAACGATTGCTGTAATTTCCTAACGCCAAACCTCAGAGCGTTTCTGTATACGTGTTCTGGAACCGATCTATTTGATTAAAAGCCCAACTTTTACAACCTACAATCTTGGACAAAACTGTTGAGAAAATTGCATATTTGGGGGCATTTTTTCTGAACTTCGTAACCGACCGATTCTTCCCTGCCCCCCTCCCCCTGGAAGCAATGTTGTTGGGTCTTCTAAAGAAAGCCGGATCCCTAAGCATTTCTAGGAAGCAACTTTGAATTGGGGGAGGGGGTATTCTTTACGCAAAGCCGTTGATTTGGAGACAGTTTTGTTGCGTTAGGTAGTGTGCATTAATGAAAACATTTTCTCAAGTAGTTTTGTCCAGGATTGTATTTGACCGGAAAAGTCGATTTTGAGCATTTACCGCGGGCACATAAATCTGTTCTTCATATATTTCGTACATTTCACAGAGAAGTAGATAATTAATGGCAAATAAGTCACAACAGAGGAGTTGATGACAAGAAAATCAACTTGTCTGTCTTTCTTGATTCAAGTAGCCAATCGTGAACGTTTGTGAATTTCATTTTCCATGCAGGGTTTTTACGCGCGCTTTGAGTGCAGAGGAGCAGGCATACATTACGTTTTTGGCGGACGAGAAGGACGTCTCCGTCAAGGAGATTAGCCACAAAACGGGAATTTCACCGGCTATGATTCGACCAACAAATAACACATGAGAGTTTTGCTGAATTTTCAGAGCGCGTGACCCATACTTTGAACAATTTTCCCATCGCCGAAATAGATAAAACAATCAAAGTCAATGAACAAGCGCTTGCCATTAATAACAGCATCAAATGGAGACAGGATTAAATATTAACAAAACTTGTATTTTTACTCTCCCAATTTGAAAGCTTACTTTTTGACATTGTAGCGATGTCCAGTGCAAAAAATCACACTATAAAAACTAGAAATGTCACGCGCGGTAACGTGACAAGATGTACTATCGTGTGACTGTAAGAGTGCATGTTTTGCCCTAGGGCTATTTATAGCTACATATGACTGGAAGAAATTATGAGATATATTCATCATTTGTAAAGCAAGAGATAGTAAAAATTGCCACAGTTGTCTTCTAATCTCTTTCTCTCCACAATATCTAAGATTCGGAACGATTAACAAGGCATTTTTAAAGTGCTACCAAGATTAGCAACGGTTAACAACGGTTAACAAGGACGTTTCATAAGAATTCAGAAGATCATTTACTTTTAAAAACGAAATGGTGTTAACCGTTTCAATGCTTTGTTAATCGTAATATTATTCTATCCATGGAATTATCATAAAAAGTTAACCGACTTGTCGCAAACGAGGTTTCTGTAACCCTCATAGTTTAGCCAATTTTAAGATCTGAGAAGCAGTTTCCACGTGGCGGGATACGTTTCCATATTGGCTTCACTATACGCCACTAAATAAACACTACGAACTTCTTTTCTTCTAAGAAAACCGTCATCCAAGTCTTGTTCCGACTGTTCTGAAAACTATAAATCACTTTCCAGACTTTCCAAGCCTGCCAGGTTTAAACAACACGAAAACATGTAACAATGAGCACGCGTTCTACGGATACTGCAAAATCTTACTGTTTTAAGAGGGTGCAGCAAAAAACGTATATGAGGTGGTACTTTTCTATGAGAAGATGGTGTGCCGTGAAACTTTGTGCTCAAAACAGCTTCTGTAAAGTGCTTTTTATTGGTAGGTTTTCGTTTTGTCCATTTTAATATTCTTGCTAAAAAACGCGAATCACCTTATATACAATCTTGGACAAAACTGTTGAGAAAATTGCATATTTGGGGGCATTTTTTCTGAACTTCGTAACCGACCGATTCTTCCCTGCCCCCCTCCCCCTGGAAGCAATGTTGTTGGGTCTTCTAAAGAAAGCCGGATCCCTAAGCATTTCTAGGAAGCAACTTTGAATTGGGGGAGGGGGTATTCTTTACGCAAAGCCGTTGATTTGGAGACAGTTTTGTTGCGTTAGGTAGTGTGCATTAATGAAAACATTTTCTCAAGTAGTTTTGTCCAGGATTGTATTTGACCGGAAAAGTCGATTTTGAGCATTTACCGCGGGCACATAAATCTGTTCTTCATATATTTCGTACATTTCACAGAGAAGTAGATAATTAATGGCAAATAAGTCACAACAGAGGAGTTGATGACAAGAAAATCAACTTGTCTGTCTTTCTTGATTCAAGTAGCCAATCGTGAACGTTTGTGAATTTCATTTTCCATGCAGGGTTTTTACGCGCGCTTTGAGTGCAGAGGAGCAGGCATACATTACGTTTTTGGCGGACGAGAAGGACGTCTCCGTCAAGGAGATTAGCCACAAAACGGGAATTTCACCGGCTATGATTCGACCAACAAATAACACATGAGAGTTTTGCTGAATTTTCAGAGCGCGTGACCCATACTTTGAACAATTTTCCCATCGCCGAAATAGATAAAACAATCAAAGTCAATGAACAAGCGCTTGCCATTAATAACAGCATCAAATGGAGACAGGATTAAATATTAACAAAACTTGTATTTTTACTCTCCCAATTTGAAAGCTTACTTTTTGACATTGTAGCGATGTCCAGTGCAAAAAATCACACTATAAAAACTAGAAATGTCACGCGCGGTAACGTGACAAGATGTACTATCGTGTGACTGTAAGAGTGCATGTTTTGCCCTAGGGCTATTTATAGCTACATATGACTGGAAGAAATTATGAGATATATTCATCATTTGTAAAGCAAGAGATAGTAAAAATTGCCACAGTTGTCTTCTAATCTCTTTCTCTCCACAATATCTAAGATTCGGAACGATTAACAAGGCATTTTTAAAGTGCTACCAAGATTAGCAACGGTTAACAACGGTTAACAAGGACGTTTCATAAGAATTCAGAAGATCATTTACTTTTAAAAACGAAATGGTGTTAACCGTTTCAATGCTTTGTTAATCGTAATATTATTCTATCCATGGAATTATCATAAAAAGTTAACCGACTTGTCGCAAACGAGGTTTCTGTAACCCTCATAGTTTAGCCAATTTTAAGATCTGAGAAGCAGTTTCCACGTGGCGGGATACGTTTCCATATTGGCTTCACTATACGCCACTAAATAAACACTACGAACTTCTTTTCTTCTAAGAAAACCGTCATCCAAGTCTTGTTCCGACTGTTCTGAAAACTATAAATCACTTTCCAGACTTTCCAAGCCTGCCAGGTTTAAACAACACGAAAACATGTAACAATGAGCACGCGTTCTACGGATACTGCAAAATCTTACTGTTTTAAGAGGGTGCAGCAAAAAACGTATATGAGGTGGTACTTTTCTATGAGAAGATGGTGTGCCGTGAAACTTTGTGCTCAAAACAGCTTCTGTAAAGTGCTTTTTATTGGTAGGTTTTCGTTTTGTCCATTTTAATATTCTTGCTAAAAAACGCGAATCACCTTATATACAATCTTGGACAAAACTGTTGAGAAAATTGCATATTTGGGGGCATTTTTTCTGAACTTCGTAACCGACCGATTCTTCCCTGCCCCCCTCCCCCTGGAAGCAATGTTGTTGGGTCTTCTAAAGAAAGCCGGATCCCTAAGCATTTCTAGGAAGCAACTTTGAATTGGGGGAGGGGGTATTCTTTACGCAAAGCCGTTGATTTGGAGACAGTTTTGTTGCGTTAGGTAGTGTGCATTAATGAAAACATTTTCTCAAGTAGTTTTGTCCAGGATTGTATTTGACCGGAAAAGTCGATTTTGAGCATTTACCGCGGGCACATAAATCTGTTCTTCATATATTTCGTACATTTCACAGAGAAGTAGATAATTAATGGCAAATAAGTCACAACAGAGGAGTTGATGACAAGAAAATCAACTTGTCTGTCTTTCTTGATTCAAGTAGCCAATCGTGAACGTTTGTGAATTTCATTTTCCATGCAGGGTTTTTACGCGCGCTTTGAGTGCAGAGGAGCAGGCATACATTACGTTTTTGGCGGACGAGAAGGACGTCTCCGTCAAGGAGATTAGCCACAAAACGGGAATTTCACCGGCTATGATTCGACCAACAAATAACACATGAGAGTTTTGCTGAATTTTCAGAGCGCGTGACCCATACTTTGAACAATTTTCCCATCGCCGAAATAGATAAAACAATCAAAGTCAATGAACAAGCGCTTGCCATTAATAACAGCATCAAATGGAGACAGGATTAAATATTAACAAAACTTGTATTTTTACTCTCCCAATTTGAAAGCTTACTTTTTGACATTGTAGCGATGTCCAGTGCAAAAAATCACACTATAAAAACTAGAAATGTCACGCGCGGTAACGTGACAAGATGTACTATCGTGTGACTGTAAGAGTGCATGTTTTGCCCTAGGGCTATTTATAGCTACATATGACTGGAAGAAATTATGAGATATATTCATCATTTGTAAAGCAAGAGATAGTAAAAATTGCCACAGTTGTCTTCTAATCTCTTTCTCTCCACAATATCTAAGATTCGGAACGATTAACAAGGCATTTTTAAAGTGCTACCAAGATTAGCAACGGTTAACAACGGTTAACAAGGACGTTTCATAAGAATTCAGAAGATCATTTACTTTTAAAAACGAAATGGTGTTAACCGTTTCAATGCTTTGTTAATCGTAATATTATTCTATCCATGGAATTATCATAAAAAGTTAACCGACTTGTCGCAAACGAGGTTTCTGTAACCCTCATAGTTTAGCCAATTTTAAGATCTGAGAAGCAGTTTCCACGTGGCGGGATACGTTTCCATATTGGCTTCACTATACGCCACTAAATAAACACTACGAACTTCTTTTCTTCTAAGAAAACCGTCATCCAAGTCTTGTTCCGACTGTTCTGAAAACTATAAATCACTTTCCAGACTTTCCAAGCCTGCCAGGTTTAAACAACACGAAAACATGTAACAATGAGCACGCGTTCTACGGATACTGCAAAATCTTACTGTTTTAAGAGGGTGCAGCAAAAAACGTATATGAGGTGGTACTTTTCTATGAGAAGATGGTGTGCCGTGAAACTTTGTGCTCAAAACAGCTTCTGTAAAGTGCTTTTTATTGGTAGGTTTTCGTTTTGTCCATTTTAATATTCTTGCTAAAAAACGCGAATCACCTTATATACAATCTTGGACAAAACTGTTGAGAAAATTGCATATTTGGGGGCATTTTTTCTGAACTTCGTAACCGACCGATTCTTCCCTGCCCCCCTCCCCCTGGAAGCAATGTTGTTGGGTCTTCTAAAGAAAGCCGGATCCCTAAGCATTTCTAGGAAGCAACTTTGAATTGGGGGAGGGGGTATTCTTTACGCAAAGCCGTTGATTTGGAGACAGTTTTGTTGCGTTAGGTAGTGTGCATTAATGAAAACATTTTCTCAAGTAGTTTTGTCCAGGATTGTAGCACAATTACAACAAAACATCATTAAGTTACTGGAGCGTCCAAAATCTTAATCTAATCTCTTCCACTGTTTGGATACTTTAAAGTCGACATCAATTAAAGCTGTTGGACCACTAACGCAATAGTCCACGAAAACGTTTTTTATGATTGAAATGACTCGCAGTAATTAAGAAACAAGATTAAGAGTTAAACCTAGTTTAATGGCCGAACAAATAGTCTACGAGTGCAGAGACAGAGGCGGACTCAGCTCTACAAGGAAGTGGTGGTGAGAAAACACAGAAGGAAAATAAATCTTGTTTTCGGATGAAAATTTGATTTCGGGCCCTTTTTCCTTTGTTTGCAGGCATGGAAGGACTATCTGGCAACGCTTTTCCTAAAATAAAGCAAAAGTCACGCTAATGATTCTCAGACGGTCCAATTTGCCAGTGGTCACCCGCTCGTGTCTCTGCGCAGGTTATTCAGTGTATCGTTAAAAACTTCCAGTTAAAACTACGAGCATATTCATTCCCAAACGTGGAAGGCAAAATGTTTACTCTTTGTATGAAACGCTAATAATTTATCCATATAAGTTAAACTCGTCCCCGAAATCCCATTTTCCTTGAATTTAAAAGCAGTTTTATTTAGGTGGCACAATGTGTGTCCCAATATATAACATGAGTACAAAATAAAGACTGCAGACTGCTCTCAGTGCAAAACATTGTTTTCACCATGCAAATGGAACGTGACAACAATAGTCCCATTGACAAATGCATATGAAATAAATCATATATGAGAACTGTGGAAATAAAATCAAATGAAGAATGATCCTCGCAGTTGTGCACGCAATTTATGCAATTGCGTAAGAAGCCTGAAAAAAAAAAAATCAGGACTTCAACGGTATTTGAACCCATGACCTCGCGATACCAGTGCGACGCTCTAACCAACTAAGCTATGAAGCCACTGATATTCCCATTGTTTCCTAACCCTGAAAACAATGGTCTGCATTCAGTCTGCAGTCTGCATTTTTTACTGTCCACCAATTTATACATTAAGGATCAACAAGACATGAGCATATTAATTTTTTTGTTTAAAAAATATAACTAGTTCAGCTGGGAAACCGGGGATCAATCATACAAAACGTAATACACCCTTTTAACCCAGACCTTAAACCACTGAATTGTAACCAGCGGTTCAGAATGCACAAAATACCTACAGTGCATATGCAAAATTTTTAAAATTATCTGATTAAAATCTGAATCACCCTAGTGAAACCATGGCCACGCTTGTATATAGTTAATTGGTTCGTCTCCCTCCCTCCGTCCCTCCCTCTTCTTAACCCTCGGACGACCCCCACCCCTGACGTTTGTTTTTTAGACGATAAAACATCAGCAGCTGACGTTTTCAGAAGCTGTTCGTATACCCCTCCCGCGCATTTTGAGACAAGTTTAGAGATGGTCAGTTACTATGGTTACCACATATGACGTCTTGAAAATGCATGTTCTTTCAACTTTTTTCAACAATAAAAGAAAAACCTGTCAATGAAATGATGTAACGGGCTTATTTAAATGTTATTTTACACGTGAAGTACAGAAAATTATCATTTATCGCGATTTTAACCTGAGTTCTAATTCTTGGTGAGATTCAAGATGGCGACCATTGTTGGTGACGTCACAGGCCTCCAGCAGCAGCACTACCCATTAAAAATAAACCTCATCTTGTTGAGTACATCAAAGGCTTTCCACTGAAGGCAAAATCGTTTCGAAATACTACAAATTATCAAAAACTCTGGGGAGGGGTTCCATCCGCCCCTCCCCCTTATACCACGGTTGGGGTATGAATTTGCGTGTACGTCCGAGGGTTAACCCTGTTAAATTAATTTTAATTATTTGTTTCAGGCATTTGCTTTATACAGCCGAGGGGAAAAAACTGAAAAGGAATTATTAATATTATGATGATGATGATGATGATGATAATCATCAATATTACAATTATTCCAATGCAATTTTCCTTTGCCAAATTACAATTTGCCGGTTAAGGTAGGTTACACGAGAAAAGGGGCAATCATGTGTACTACTATTCAGTCAGTTTCGCGGAAGTAACGAAATACTTGTAGACAACGTTAAGTTCTTTCCCCGCGAAAATTGTTTGTCTTTTTCCTAAGTTAAAATTGATAAGTGTAGCCGTGGCTAATATAGAGCTCCACAGTATACAGTATGCCCTTTGATTTACAACGTTTTTTTTTTTTTGAAGTTAATAATTAGAGAGATTTAGAGTTACGTTTACGGCAAACCGTAGATTTGTACCACGTGAATAAGTGTTACCTTTACTTCTCGAGCTTTCTCGTTTGCTGTTAAATAATTCTACAAAAAATTGTTAGTTTCAAGTTAGTTTTATCCATAACAATTGCTTTGAGTTGTTTCCTTTTTATCTGCAAAATTTTCTATTTTGAAAAATTCTCAACCTGAATCTGTAGACGTTTGCCGTTTGCCGTTGGCGTGACTATAAATCTCTCTATTTAATATCTTCTGAAAAAAAAATGACTAAAAAGAAAACACACTTTTTTACCAAACGCCCCATTGAGGACAGCTATTAAATAGCACACTTCTTTCTTTGGGGAAATCCAGATATATACACGCTACTTCAGCAGTTGTGTTGACATCAAACTTTCAGCGCATCCCTGTAAAGAAAGTAACAATTGATACATTAATTAATCTTTCATTTCAAAACAAAATAAAGGTCAAAGCGTTAAATTTTAGGATGCCATGGATGATGATATGAAAAATAGCAAAATGAAAAACATTTAACATGTTAGACATATTTGTTCGTTTTGAAGCTATAAATTTCTCTACATATAGTGCTAGTCCTGTAGAAAAACGAAGGAAACTTATTCCCTATGTATATCTTTTATCCACACCTGCCCTAAACTATTGAACAATTGAGAACATTAAGCAATGCCTAGTGTTCAATTGATTGTTGAAATGTGTTGGTAGCCCGTTAGGAATAGCATTTACTTGAGTGAATCCATAATAATTCAACACTTACCACCCAACCCATCCTTACTTTATACATATTTTTATTCTTTTTATTATCAAGTCTGTCATTTTCCTCTTATCTGAATTTGACAAGAATGGTTCTGGGTTTTCTTCTTAAGCCTTTTGTTACTAGAACAGCAAGGAAAAAAAACACTTACTGACTCTAATTCCCGCCCAATTCAATCTTAACGTCATCGCCCATCAGAACAAAAGGAGCCCAGTACTTTGGAGCATAATAATCCTGGGAGTCTCGAAGACATTTCATGGCCTTCTGAAGAGCAACACTTGCACTTTCCCCACTTGCGAGTTGTTGGTAGAAAGATTTCATAAACATCATTGTGGCTTCGTCATCAATTGCCCAGAGTGTCGCCAGCACGGAACGAGCACCAGCAAACAAGAAAGCACGTGCCATACCGACCACACCCTCAGAAGAGACCTCTCCTTGACCACTGTGGCAGCAACTTAGCACAACTAGCCTTGCTCTCAGCTTCACAGCTTGTATATCAGACATTTTCAAAATATAGTCCTCCTCCGTAGGAGGCTTGGATTCCCATCGGGGGTCTGGGGCCAAAACAATTTCTCCGGTTTCCGGCCTTCCGTGGGCTGCAATGTGAACCAAAGACACTGACTTGATTCTCTGAAGTACCGCTTCTTTGGTTGCATCTTCACCTGTTAAGGGTTGACTCTTTAGAATTTCTCCGATCATCTCCACTTCCATTTTTGCGTACTTCAGTTGCTTATAAATGGGGTTCCCCCATTTATTTGTAATTTTCTTCAAGCATGGATCTCCAACAAACAGGGCTCCACTTTTACTGTGGTATTCACTTGGAGAATCTGTGATGACTTTCAAACTTCTCAGTGAGGGAACAGTGCGGATCCTTAAAGTTTCACTCAGGGCTGCCCAAGGAGCTTTAGACAAAGCGCCATCAGGAGCTACAATTAGTTCATCACCATCAAGCAAGTCTTCAATGGGACCAATAAGTACATCATATAATTGCTGCAAACAGTCGGTGGTCTCCTGTGATGCCTCCGATGCTTGATGTTCGTCTCGAGTAGTTGCAGTTGTTGTACTCAGCTTATCCATTGACCGATTTTCGCACCTGATACCTCTGCCAGCCCCAATGGTTTTTAAAACATTGTCTAAAAGGAGAGAAAAGGAATCTTCGTGCTCTTTTCCTTCTAGGTCCAACTGCCTATAGATAGGGTTGCCTTCTTTTTGCAATACCCACATACTGAGTAGGTTCTGTTCCAGGGCAAGAAAAACTGTTGACACTGTTGTCTTCTTTGAAATATATCTGACTACTTCTTCAGATTCAATTGACCCGGGAGAAAGTGATGTAAGGCCATAAGTTACTTTTAAGGCATCAAGCAAAGCCTGTGCTCGTCCGCTCTCAGCAGCGTATAAAGCCTCATCATGCCTTCGAAGACTTACTAAAGCTTGCCATAAATGAGTATAGGCACAATGAGGATGCCGCTTACAAAAACTTATTTTCAATTGATCTTCCGAGATAGAATTGGCTCTAATAGTGTCATGGATTTTAACAGAGCATGTAAAATGTTCTAAAGCCTCATTCCAAGAATGTGATGCCATAAAAGAGATACCCAGACTGTGATGGGCACATGCTTCTGCCATCCTGCAACCGATTTCCTCGGCAATGCGTAGGTGTTGCTTGTAACACTCCATTGCTTCCTTCAAGTCGTGGAGGTGTTTATAACAAGTTCCTAGGCGGCAATAGACTTGTCCTTGTAGCTTCCTGTCACCGATTTCCTCGCCAATGCTCAGGCATTGCTTATAGTACTCCATTGCTCGTGGCACGTCGCCGAGGGATTCATGAACGTCGCCGATGTCTAAATAGGCACTTCCTTTTCCTCCTCTGTCACCGACTTCCTTGGCAATGGTCAGGTGTTTCTGGTGGCACTCCATTGCTCTTTGGAATTCTTTAAGGCTCTGATAAGCACTGCCGAGCAAGGAATAGGCTGTGCCTTGCCCTTTCCTGTCATTAACTTCCTTGGCAAAGGTGAGGTATTTATTGGTGTACTCTATTGCTCTTTGGAATTCATTAAGGTTGTGATAAGTAGCGCCGAGATTTATATAGGCTTTGCCTTGCCCTGCCCTGTCACCAACTTCCTCGGCAATGATGAGGTATTTATTGGTGTACTCTATAGCTCTTTGGAATTCATTAAGGTGGTGATAAGTAGCGCCGAGATTTCCATAGGCTTTGCCTTGCCCTGCCCTGTCACCAACTTCCTCGGCAATGATGAGGTATTTATTGGTGTACTCTATTGCTCTTTGGAATTCAAAACAGTTGTGATTAATACCACCGAGATTGCCATAGGCTTCGCCTTCCTCTTTCTTGTCACCAACTTCCTTGGCAATGATGAGATATTTATTGGTGTACTCTATTGCTCTTTCGAATTCTTTAAGGCTCTGATAAGCAATGCCGAGATTGGCATAGGCTTTGCCTTGCCCTGCCCTGTCACCAATTTCCTCGGCAATGATGAGGCGTTGATTGTGGCACTCTATTGCTTTTTGGAATTCATTAAGTTCGTGATAAGCAAGACCGAGATCGGCATAGGCTTCCCCTTGCCCTGCCCTGTCACCATTTTCCTTCGCAATGATGAGGTATTTATTGACGTACTCTATTGCTCTTTGGAATTCATTAATGCTGCGATAAGCAACGCCGAGACTGGCATAAGCTCTGCCTTCCCCTTCCCTGTCATTAACTTCCTTGGCAATGATGAGGCATTTATTGGTGTACTCTATTGCTCTTTGGAATTCTTTAAGGCTGTGATAAGTACCGCCGAGATTGCCATAAGCTTCGCCTTCCCTTTTCTTGTCATCAACTTCCTTGGCAATGATGAGGCATTTATTGAAGTACTCTATTGCTCTTTGGAATTCTTTAAGGGAGCGATAAGCAACACCGAGATTGGCATAGGCTTCGCCTTGCCCTGCCCTGTCACCATCTTCTTTGGCAATCCTGAGGCCTTGATTGTGGTACAATATTGCTCGATGGAATTCTTCAAGGCTGTAATAAGCAAGACCGAGATTTTTATAGGCTGTGCTTTGCCCTTCACTGTCACCAACTTCCTTGGCAATGATGAGGTGTTGATTGTGGTACTCTATTGCTCTTTGGAATTCATTAAGGCTGTGATAAGCAAGACCGAGATTGGCATAGGCTTTGCCTTGACATGCCCTGTCACCAACTTCCTTGGCAATGATGAGGTGTTGATTGTGGTACTCTATTGCCCGTTGGAATTCTTTAAGGCTGTGATAAGCAACGCCAACAATGCCATAGGTACATCCTTCACCTGCCCTGTCACCAACTTCCTTGGCAATGATGATGTATTTATTGTAGTACTCTATTGCTCTATGGAATTCGTTAAGGCTGTAATAAGCAAGACCGAGATTTTCATAGGCTGTGCTTTGCCCTTCCCTGTCACCAACTTCCTTGGCAATGATGAGGTGTTGATTGTGGTACTCTATTGCTCTTTGGAATTCATTAAGGCTGTGATAAGCAAGACCGAGATTGGCATAGGCTTTGCCTTGACATGCCCTGTCACCAACTTCCTTGGCAATGATGAGGTGTTGATTGTGGTACTCTATTGCTCGTTGGAATTCTTTAAGGCTGTGATAAGCAACGCCAACATTGCCATAGGTACATCCTTCACCTGCCCTGTCACCAACTTCCTTGGCAATGATGATGTATTTATTGTAGTACTCTATTGCTCTATGGAATTCATTAAGGCTGTAATAAGCAAGACCGAGATTTTTATAGGCTGTGCTTTGCCCGTCCCTGTCACCAACTTCCTTGGCAATGATGAGGTGTTGATTGTGGTACTCTATTGCTCTTTGGAATTCATTAAGGCTGTGATAAGCAAGACCGAGATTGGCATAGGCTTCGCCTTGCCCTGCCCTGTCACCAACTTCCTTGGCAATGATGAGGCATTTATTGAAGTACTCTATTGCTCTTTGGAATTCGTTAAGGCTCAGATAAGCACTGCCGAGCAAGGAATAGGCTGTGCCTTGCCCTTCCCTGTCATTAACTTCCTTGGCAATGGTGAGGTATTTATTGGTGTACTCTATTGCTCTTTGGAATTCATTAAGGTTGTGATAAGTATCGCCGAGATTTCTATAGGCTTTGCCTTGCCCTGCCCTGTCACCAACTTCCTTGGCAATGATGAGGCATTTATTGAAGTATTCTATTGCTCTTTGGAATTCTTCAAGGTTGTGATAAGCACTGCCGAGCAAGGAATAGGCTGTGCCTTGCCCTTCCCTGTCATTAACTTCCTTGGCAATGGTGAGGTATTTATTGGTGTACTCTATTGCTCTTTGGAATTCATTAAGGTTGTGATAAGTAGCGCCGAGAACGCAATAGGCTGTGCCTTGCCCTTCCCTGTCATTAACTTCCTTGGCAATGGTGAGGTATTTATTGGTGTACTCTATTGCTCTTTGCAATTCATTAAGGTTGTGATAAGTAGCGCCGAGAACGGAATAGGCTGTGCCTTGCCCTTCCCTGTCATTAACTTCCTTGGCAATGGTGAGGTATTTATTGGTGTACTCTATTGCTCTTTGGAATTTATTAAGGTTGTGATAAGTAGCGCCGAGATTTCTATAGGCTTTACCTTGCCCTGCCCTGTCACCAACTTCCTTGGCAATGATGAGGCATTTATTGAAGTATTCTATTGCTCTTTGGAATTCTTCAAGGCTCTGATAAGCACTGCCGAGCAAGGAATAGGCTGTGCCTTGCCCTTCCCTGTCATTAACTTCCTTGGCAATGGTGAGGTATTTATTGGTGTACTCTATTGCTCTTTGGAATTCATTAAGGTTGTCATAAGTAGCGCCGAGATTTCTATAGGCTTTGCCTTGCCCTGCCCTGTCACCAACTTCCTTGGCAATGATGAGGCATTTATTGAAGTATTCTATTGCTCTTTGGAATTCTTTAAGGCTCTGATAAGCACTGCCGAGCAAGGAATAGGCTGTGCCTTGCCCTTCCCTGTCATTAACTTCCTTGGCAATGGTGAGGTATTTATTGGTGTACTCTATTGCTCTTTGGAATTCATTAAGGTTGTGATAAGCACGACCGAGATTTCTATAGGCTTTGCCTTGCCCTTCCCTGTCACCAACTTCCCTGGCAATGATGAGGCATTTATTGAAGTACTCTATTGCTCTTTGGAATTCGTTAAGGCTCAGATAAGCACTGCCGAGCAAGGAATAGGCTGTGCCTTGCCCTTCCCTGTCATTAACTTCCTTGGCAATGGTGAGGTATTTATTGGTGTACTCTATTGCTCTTTGGAATTCATTAAGGTTGTGATAAGTATCGCCGAGATTTCTATAGGCTTTGCCTTGCCCTGCCCTGTCACCAACTTCCTTGGCAATGATGAGGCATTTATTGAAGTATTCTATTGCTCTTTGGAATTCTTCAAGGTTCTGATAAGCACTGCCGAGCAAGGAATAGGCTGTGCCTTGCCCTTCCCTGTCATTAACTTCCTTGGCAATGGTGAGGTATTTATTGGTGTACTCTATTGCTCTTTGGAATTCATTAAGGTTGTGATAAGTAGCGCCGAGAACGCAATAGGCTGTGCCTTGCCCTTCCCTGTCATTAACTTCCTTGGCAATGGTGAGGTATTTATTGGTGTACTCTATTGCTCTTTGGACTTCATTAAGGTTGTGATAAGTAGCGCCGAGATTTCTATAGGCTTTGCCTTGACATTCCCTGTCACCAACTTCCTTGGCAATGATGAGGTATTTATTGTTGTACTCTATTGCTCTTTGCAATTCATTAATGTTTTGATTAGTACCACCGAGATTGCTATAGGCTTCGCCTTCCTCTTTCTTGTCACCAACTTCCTTGGCAATGATGAGGCATTTATTGAAGTACTCTATTGCTCTTTGGAATTCTTTAAGGTCGTGATAAGCACCGCCGAGATTGCCATAGGCTTTGCCTTCACCTGCCCTGTCACCAACTTCCTTGGCAGTGATGAGGTGTTGATTGTGGTACTCTATTGCTCGTTGGAATTCATTAAGGTTGTGATAAGCAAGGCCGAGATTTCCATAGGCACGTCCTTCACCTGCCCTGTCATCAACTTCCTTGGCAATCCTGAGGTGTTGATTGTGGTACTCTATTGCTCTTTGGGAGTCACCGAGGGAATTGTAAGCGCAGCCGAGCTGGCAATAGGCACGTCCTGCACCTGCTCTATCACCGACTTCATCAGCAATGCTCAAGTATTGCTTGAGGTACTCTATTGCTCGATGGAAGTCCTCGAGGAAGCAATAAGCTCTGCCTAGATTGTAGTAGGCTTCTGCTTTCTCTTCCGTGTTTTTATTGATTTGCGCTATTGTAAGACGCTTGTTTTGTTCAGCTATATCTTGTAGTGTTCTTTCTGCCATTTCCAAGTTTTAGTATTCAAAGCGGAACTGTTTCTTGGCAGTAAGGTCTCTTTGAGGAGCGTTGAGGTGGATTAAAACAAAAATAATTTTCATTAATACATTTGAAGTCTTAGAATACACTGTATGTTCCCATTAGACAGATAAGACATGACAGAACTTTCCACTCCTTCCTCTCTAGATTTACTCCAACTGACGCTTATCCAGAATTGTTTTGACAATTTTTTGAATATTGGTGTTATAAGACGATATTTCTGGACTCCCCGCGGACAATTACTTCGAAATAAACATATAATTCCTGTCACAAACATCGCCGAGCTTGTTGAGTATGTGCTACCCCCACACAACAATGACGTTACCAAGCCTCGTGCGCTGAATACGTTTCTAGATGGACTTGCAGAGTTAGGAGTCGATAAAGGTTTAATCAAGAACAAAAAGTTACTAAGCGATTTAATAGAAAAGGAAAAAGGCTACCGAAATGCAGAAAATACTTCCGATAACGAGAATAATAATGAGGAGAGTTCATTGGATATTTAAAATTAGGAGGGGAAGGATGAGGAGGAGGAGGAGGAAGTGGCTTCTGAGAATGGTGTTGAAGTTGACTCCCAAGAGAGCTACAACGACACTGAAAACGACCAGTCAGGAAACAGAAAATAGAACATTGTGAGAATACTAAAGTGTACGTAACATTGATCATGAAATGTCCTAACTGCTTTTGGCACGATTACTTCAAGATTTGTCCAATATGCGATCACCAGATCCCCAAGGAGAGAAATTACATCAAAGAGGGCTTTCTTCGGTGTCACGATTGTGGAGCAATTACACACAAAAAAACGACGACGTTGGAAACCAATTCCCCCTCTAAAGAGGAGAACGAAGAAGAGGATTAATTTTTCATTCCTTTCAAATCGGTGTGTGTCATTGGTTTTCAATAAAGTTTCTAAAACTGTAACTCGTGTCTGGTTTTACTGTGAGCGTTTATTAGTCGCGTGTTTTAATTGATCCTTCTTACGTTTTTTATTGTGTTGTGTTTTTATAATAATAAGTCAAAGTTCAAAAAATGAGTCCGCTGCCCGGCGACAATAACATTACATGCAAATTTCTGAGAGACCACAAACTACAAAACCACAACAAATTTTAAATTGTTTGCCTTACATTATAGAGCAGAAATAAAAGCGATTTAACTTATAAATAGTAATTTTCCTGAAAACCTTTCTGGCAGTACAATTCACATAGTCCCAATGAACATTGAAAAATTTAAAAGGCAGCTGTTCGAGGAAATATGTCTTGACTAAATAAGTTCGTGACCTCAATTTCTTATTAATCGATGGAAGACATAGTTTCACAAATTTATGCACTAAGCAGGTCTTTCTTCGTTAGCTATTGTAATAGAAATGAAAATTATTATAAATCTGTGACGTCTACAACATGAGAGATCCACATTTAACACAAATTATCCTGAATATCCGGCGTTGCTTGTGTGAGGAAGGGTAGGGGTGGGGGTTTTGGAGGCGGGGGAGGGGTGGAAAGGAAGTGGAAGAGAGTAGCGGAAAAGGGAGACAACGAAGGGAGAGAAACACAAATCAGTCAAAACAATATTCTAGTCGGACGTTTTGCTTAACATGGAACAAACATACTTTGCTTCGTGGTCGCCAACCGGTCTAAACTTATTATTAATTATTTCTAAGTAAAAATGAGAGGGAAAAAAAACTACAGTAGGGGATCAAAATAAACCTTGCAGAAATATCTGATAAGAAAAATTCCAAGTTAAAGGAGATTATTTCTTACCTGAACGATTTGATCTCTGTGAAGAAATTTTCAACGGAGTTTTGAAGTGTTCTCCAGTGGTTGGATTTAAATGCAGAGGACCATCAAATATATAGGTGACTGATAGAAACAAAAAAACCACAAGACGACAACAACAACAACAAAAATAGAAAAAAACAAACCCAAAACAGAAACACATAAGACAAAACCGAAACCCAAAACAGAAAAACACTACCAGAAAACGGAAACACAAATGCCCAAACGGAAATAAGCATCCCCAACAGAAAACACACTTTAAAAAAATACAAAATTAAACCGCAAAACTGAAACAGAATCCAAAAATACAAACCATAGCCACAAAAGACGAAAACAGAAACAAGGAAATAGTGTAAAGCTATACTTTCTTATGTTTCATCGTCTTTTTTTGAATAGGCGTTTTACGTTTTTTTTAGGGAGAGCATGATCGCAGGCTATTATTATCTAGGAGCATCAAACTGTAAATCAATCTCGTTCCCAGCCTATCTCTTCTCCCCGTCGCCTTTCGCTCCAGGTGACCGGTATTTTCGACTCTGAGGTCTCCGGTGAATTTTAGCCCGCCGGGTTCAAAACCACGTGGGGTACGTTTCTCGATCGTCCCGGTACCTTTTCTAGCTTAAAGCAAACAACCTAACGTGAGACATAACTACTAACATATGGCGTTAAAATTACAGAGATTGACCCTGAATGAACGTCAGTTGCTCGAGATTAATACGCCTGACATTAGGGAAGCGACGGTAGCGAAACGTCATTTATAAAGCTATTTGGCATACTTTTAAAATTCGTGGAGGCTATCTTAATTGGCTAAGTTGGTCAAATGTAGCTAATTTTTCCGTGGAAATAAAGTTTTAGAGAGCACTGACATCAAAGAGTAAATAGAGAAAAAGAAACTTGTCTTTGGGTGCTTATGTCCTCCATATAGTGATGGCGAATAAAAATTTACAAAAACGTGCCATGCACGTGCAGAGTTATTGTTTTGTTTATTGAACCTATATGAAGGGTCACCCTCCCAGTCCGAAAAATGTAGCAGTTCAGAATAGACTGGGGCCACGGGGCCTAATTGGCTATTTACGCGATGACTTGTTTTTGCTACTAAAGGAATAAATAATTATTCTTTCATATTTAAATTTGGTAATCCCACTGAGGTTTAAAAAACAAAAGCCCTGATTTGCACAAGAAAGCAAAACCCAGAAGGAATCTGGCACAGGTAGTAAAATGAAGCCATCGTGCAAATGGTCCTTTTTAGAATCCTTCAGAATTTGGATTTCTCATGCAAATTAAGGCTTCTGAATTTAACGAATTAAATATGAGAGAAATGAAAAAAAAAAAAAAAAAAACGAAATGATTCTGGTGACATTTGTAGTGACACTATCGTGAAAAGCCCCGTCCACGCAAATCCGGATATTTTTAAAAGCGCGTTTATATATATTTTTCACATGAATCAACCCTCCGTCTTGTATTCCGTCCACACATGAAACCAATGAATCCTCTCACCCAAACATTAGGCAACGACGGGAAAGCGCGCGGAAAGGACTGAACGCGACTTCCGGTGCTCAAGTTGCTGCTCTGCCATTGGTCAAGCCAATTGTTTGATTTGCCCGCGTCGTCGTTAACTGACGTTCCCGTTCTATTGCTAAGTCAGCCTAATGTGTGGTTTAAAGCCTCGTCTACACGAATCCGGGTAAAAAGTTATGCAGTTTCAAAAATTAGTCTGGATTCGTGTGCACGTGGCCCTAAAACAGTTCAAGGTAGCTTTTGCTGAATCCAGTCAAGAATGTCCTTGTAAACCACGCTCGCAGTTTCTTCCACCTCATTCAACAGTTCATGGCGTCCACTTTTGTACACCTGCAAAGCAAGTTTTACAAGCAGTTGTGTTAATAATGAAATAATAACAGGTCGATTTAAAAATGACAACGGGACGGAAAATTGGCCGAAGAGGGAAAACTCTATATTAATCTTTAGACACCCGTTTGGAGACGGAAGTTCCTCTTTGGTGATTATTTTATAAATTATCATAGCCTTTTTCCTTGAAAATGTGGTGAAATTGTTAGGAGAAAATAGATATTGGTCACTCTTGGGGTTAAAAGGGTTTAGACAAATCACGACTTTTGTTGGGATAAGTTCACAATAATTACTTGGAAGAAAGCAGCCGAAACTCCTACCCCAGGCAGGAACAAACGCCGATTTAAGACCGCCTCTTCCTGCTCTTATATACCGGCAAGCGCCCTAACTATTCGTCTGAAATACCCATAGGGAGGCTATTAGTTCGCTCAGTGCTGTCAGTAAAGCAGCTCATTCGTGTACCTTAAAATATCTTGTCGTTACTGGGAGAATTCTCATGTAAGTATCGTGAACCGTCAATCTTCACTAATTGATCTCCATCCGTGACTGCCATGGACAAGTAGATAAGGTGTTGCGAGCTTTGACAAGTTCCTCTGAATTTCATTCATTGCGTCTAATATAGCTCCGACCCATCTCACTTTCATTCCCTCATGCCAGTTTAGGCTATCATTGGCATACTTTTCAACCTAAAACAATAGTAATAAAGAAGGTGCATTGTGTTATTGAAGTCCTAGACTTGCCACAAGTCGACCGCGAAAGCAAGAAGGCGCGAGGGACACCCGGTACTCAAGGAAATTCGACTTTCTGTAAGATTTATGGTTATTAAATGTATGGTGCAAAGAATTGAGTGACATTGAAATTTATACGGGGAGGCTCCAACCCTAAACAAACAAGACGAGCTCCTTCAACGATAAATGTGTAAGGATTTAGGCCTAGGAGTGGAACCTCCCCGCATAAAACATTGTTGAGCCACGCCCCCCCTCCCCCCCCCCCCCACCCCCCATTTCCACCGGGGGTATAATCTTAGGGCTAATTAACTGAACAGGACAGAATGACCCTCGACGAACTCGCCGGCCCCAAGCGTTACTAGTTCATTGCACAATCATGAAGGATGGAAAACATCAATTCCTGACTCAATTCCGAACGACTTGTCATTAACCATTAAACTGAAAAAGTTTTATTCAAACTCTACCCAAAATATTCCAGTCAGTGGTACGGATTGAGGGACTGGACACAGCCTCATTCAGCAACCTCCAGAAATCACCGCAACATGTTCGGAATTGTCTTCGGAAATGTGGATAAAATGCACACGAAAGTCTCCCTCCTTTGACTCAGGAAAAGAGAGTAGATTTCAGTTGTGTATTTCGAGTTTTAGCGAGAATGACGTTGTAACGAAAACAAGTTATCAAATGTTAGAAGGTAAGTTGTATTATTTTCGGTCGGGAGAGGGCTTAAACTCCTTCAATAAGTAACAGTGCTAACTTTTCTGGTGAATCAAAAGTACAATGGAGCTTTCCGGGTGTCTATTTTTCTTTTTGAAAAGAGCGAAAGTCGTACTCCTAGTAGTTCTCGTCCTCGATCGAATCTAAAGGTCTCTTTTAACCAAGCGTGAGGTCCAGATATCTGAATATTGGCCAAGTTCGTTTTGCTTTGTTTTTTGCGTTTTTATATATGGAACAATCACTACTGTATTAATTTCGCACCCCCCCCCCCCCCCCCCGCTCCCCCAGAAGACAAGGTTAAAAACTTGACTCGTGATAAAATAATCTCCTATTAAAATAATTATCATATTCCCTTCCCTCCGTTTCGACTAGTGATTAATCAGATATTTATGTTTAAACAACGTGTGAATTGACTATAAAAAAAAGTGCTGCCCCGGCAAATATTTCACATCTAAAAACTGTTTTATCTCACTCTGCATTAAAGCTACGGTAAAACGGACAATAAAAACGTGAAACGTGTTTTGCAAAATTGTTGGGAAACTAGTCGAAAAGTGATGTTGCGCATTTTACTACCCACGAATGAAGCCTCCCTTGCAGCAAATCAGGTTTAAACAAGTTGCGAAAAAGTTGTTGCAGGAACTAGAGAGAAGTTCTACTTTCGGCATCAAAATTTGTCAATGTTGTGCGTTTTAATTACCGACCCAAAGCAAACTTGTTTTGCAGCAAGTGACGTAACTCCTGTGTATGACGTGACTCCTGCGTAATTTTATCCAATTAGGAGTCAGTATTTACGCAACTTGCAACACTGAATCTTATTTGCTACAAGACAGGTTTCATTTATGGGCAATAAAACGCGCAGCATCGCTTTCGGACTCGTTCTGCAGCAATTTGTTGCCCGTTTTGCAGTACCTTTAGCCTCGTTTTTAAAGCGAGAGTTTTTGGAACTCGGAAATCGGCTATTATAGCCTGTGATCATGCCCTCCCCATAAAAAACCCCGCCTGATCGCGGGTTAAGATAATTAAAAGACGATGAATCATTAGAAACTATTGTTTTACATTATTTCCTTGTTTCTGTTTTGGGGTTTTTGATCATGGTTTGTATTTTTAAATTCTCTTTCAGTTTTGTGGTTCAGTTTTGTATTTTTTTTGTACGTGTTTCCGCTTTGGGATGTTTATTTCTGTTTTGGGATTTGTATTTCTGTTTCCTTAGGTACGTAGTGTTTTTCTGTTTTGGGTTTGCTGTATCCTTTTTTTTGCATTGACGGCACCCTAAGAAAAGAGAAACAGTCTTTGCATTGTGTTTTCGTTTACTGTTTGTAGCGAGTGGAGCAATAAATTACCGTGCAAGGATTGGCATCCACTTTTACGCTTGGTGCACTAAAAATAGCTCTCGCAAAGAAATAAGGTCTTTCCATAACAATGAGAACAGCTATTGTACCACCCTAAAAAGAACAATGCATAATATTAATAATATCATAACATGAAATTTTCAAGGTGCAGTCAAACCTCCCGTAGGCGACCACTGTAAAGGCTAACACTTTGTGGTCACTTACAGAAGGTGGTCGCTTACGACACTTCCTTGGAGTAGATTTCTGGGCACATCTACTTTAAATTAAAGCAGATAATTTACTGCACCGATTTTTTTATCAGTTACATGTTGTTACTTAAGTTCTTCGTGTACTCCTAGTAGCATACAGCGAACATAAGAGTTCAGACAAATCGTTAAGGGGTCGCTTTTTAGGAGGTTAAAAACAATGGAAAATCTCTCTAACGCGGTCGCTTAAGGATGGTGATCTTTAACGAGAGGTAGTTGTTTACGTGAGGTTGTCGCATATGGAGGTTCGACTGTATCAGTGTTTTGGTAATATGTGATCTAACTGCATTGAAGCCAGACTTGAAAAGAGTTAAATATAAAAAGCCCTGAAATTCACAGGCTATCTATGTTATCAAAACAACCCGGCAAGAGCGCGACATTACGAAACAAACGCAAAGTATGATGGGCTTGGGGTCTTTATCGTAGTTAACATATACTTGTATTCCTGTGATCGACTAGGTTAAGGGACCCGAGAACCTAAAAAAAATACAAAACATAAAACAAACAAACAAACAACAACAACAACAACAACAACAACAACAAAAAACAAAAAAAAAGGGGGCAGAGTTCCAGTAACGTTTTTATAACAGTACATACCATTGAGTGGCCAAACATAAATATTGGTATGCCTGTGTTGTCTGCTGTGACTTGGTCAATGTGTTCAAAAACATCTCTGACGTAAAAGGAAAAATCTAATATTTGGACTCTTTCTCCTTCACTCTGACCATGACCAACTAAAAGAAAGATTTATTGTCAAAAATTAGCTCTTGAAGGATTATATCACACTATTTCCTGTGTTTCTTTGTATTCGCCAGGTGCCCATAACATCATAAATTGAATTCCAAAAATAATGGTCCAGTTTTCTACTCTATCTTTATCCCTCCCTCCCATCCTTAGCATTTTACGGGCAACCTCCCCGAGCTCACAACTTAGGCGTGAACACTCGTTTTCACTTGCAGCCACTCTGTAAGAAAGACTGCTTTCTTCTTTACTGAGTTTGTCAAAATTACAACTTTTTCACTGATTATGAAGTGTGATATAACTTTTCTTCTCGTTCACTCAGTGATAGGCTATCCATGCTTTGCCAGCTATAGGTACCCTCAAAAGCATGGCAGGAAAAAAAATTATGTCGCTCAGAAATTTTGTATCAATGACTGATCATTTCAATTTCATTCTGCTTCCCAACGTCATATTTTTTCCCTTTCTAGGTTTATCCAATCACAATGTTCCATGACCCGGATGTTAATCGTGGTTCCCAGGCCCTCGTTGATGCTCATTCCCGTAACTGGCCTACTAAACGAATCCTTACGCAGGTAAGAAAACTGTCAGGTAAATAAAGGTCGTCACTTCTAGAAATGAGAAGAAAGCTGAGCCGTGTTAATTTTCTCAAAGATTTTTGAGATTGCAGTACTTTTGTCTCGTCACGCAACGCTCCCATCTGGGACGGTTACTGGGGACAGAGGAAAAAATGGCCATTGGCTGACCGGCGCGTTCCCGCAAATGATCCTAGAGGTCTTCGCGAAAATTAACTCCGCGTAGTTTACTCCTTGTTTCTAGACTGGTGAATGTCTTTCCAGATTATACAGTGGAACTGCTATTTAACGGCTGCCCTTACTTAGGGATGGAAAAACTGTTAGTTCTGTTCAAAGGCAATCCACTGCTTTTCTTACCATTAACTTCCTACTACTCTCACGTTTCAAAATGGCGCGTGACAAGGCGTGGTACCCAGGGGGTGAACAGAAAACCATTCTGTGCCGTTATCTAGGCACCATTACTCGGGCACCAAGTGTGACATTGTCATAGTGTGAGCTTATGCCTGTATGGATTAATGAAAATGAACTTTATTTGTTGATTTATTTCAGCGTCACACGTTACGAGCTGTGCCAGTATCTCAAGTGAAGTATGAGTGTAAAGAGAAAAACACTCGTTTCTGGGTGTACGGGTTGGATCACGGAGTGCACTCCCCAGACTAGCCCCAACAGTGCTGTTGTGGTTGCACTATAATCTAGAGTAGTCAAAGAATAATGTGTAGCATCGGTCAGTTTTTATGTGCAATCCAGACTAATCGCTGGGCGTTCGCGTTTTGTGCTAGCCTGGGACCAGGTTTTTTGGTCGGGAAGAGGGGCAAAAAATCGACAAGAGAAGCGAGCAGACAGAGAGACCTCTCCTCTTCTTCCTCCACTCCCCCCCCCCCCCCCCACTGCCGTCTGCTCGCGATTTTAAATGAAGAGCCTGTGTATGGGATTGCTTTGTGAAAGGAGGGGATGGGGGAAAGGGAAGGAAAAAGGCAAATACCCCTAGGGTACGACATGTTATCGTTTATTTTAATCCTAATAGTAACTAAAGAAAAAATAATTAATTAACCATCAATTCGCTCTTCTTCCTAAGAGATGAACATTCAGGCAAAAGTTCCGCCAAAGAGATATCATATATTTGAATGGCAACACCATGGGGTTTCGTCTAGCCTGCGTGGTAGACGTTAAAAGGGGAAGAGGTTATCTCTGCATACGGGGCTACCGTAAAATTCCGAAAATGAACCCCTCCATGTATAAACCCCTTCAAATATAAGCCCCCGAAACTCGTAACGCAAAAAACCCACCGTTAAATCGCACCTCCAAATATAAGCCCGCCCGGAGGCTTGTACTTGGAAATTGCCCTCAGATACAAAGTAAAACAAAGCAAAAACGGTAAATTTCCTTCCAAATATAAGGCTAGCCCAATCGATTTTAAAACGCAAACTTCCCTCCGTAGATAATCCCCTCCAAATATAAGCCCCTCAAAAAGGGCCTTTGAAAAATATAAGCCCCGGGGCTTATTTTCGGAATTTTACGGTAACTAACAAAGTAACTAAAGAGCGATTAATTAGGGTAAAAAAATGTAAACTAAGCAGTTTTGTAATAGCTGTTTTAACATTAGGACGCGTGTCCAACCAGGTGACTCGGTACATGTAAGGGAATTGGGATTCCGGATTGCGAGAATTTTTGCTTGTGAAATCCGGAATCTTCGGCTTTGGAAAATCAGGAATACAGTTCAAGGAATCCGGAATCCCATTAACGATTGGAATCAAGAATTGAAATTCCACAGATAAAGTTGGGAATCCAGTACCTGGAATCAGGAATCGACAACGTGGAATCCGGAATCTAAGCCGGACTGTCTGGGACCCTTACATGGAGCGAGGTGACCATTTTAGTCTGACAAAGTAGAAACGTTCTCCAGCGTACATGACATTGATGTACAAAGGAACGTTAGGACAATAAATGATTATTTCAATAATTTGTGAGACCGTGAGTTGTTGCAAAGTTGTCAGTCAGGGATTTTACAGAGAAATATAGAATTGTACTGTGTATTTTCCCTTACAAAGCGGCAAGTATATTTATTTATCGGATTTTAACGTACTTTCGTATATGACCATTGAATCAAGAGGCGTGTTTTCAGCTTGTTTTGTAAAAATAGAGACGAGAAAAGTGACTGAAAAAAGATGAAACCTAATATGAACTTTCAGCAGAACTGCGCGTGAAGTTTGATTTTCTGGACATTGTAAGAAAACCAAGCACTGTAACTCCCTTAATTTCGAATGCATTATTTAGCAAGTTTTGTCCTCAGTTAGAACAAGACAAAGAAATTCGATGGAAAAGATAGCCAGTCTCTCTCCGCCGCGCCCACTACATGGCGAAACGGGTTAGACTAGGTACTACATGATCTTTAAGGCTCATGGATTTTTGTCTAAGCTATAATTCGAGGGCTTTTCGGTCTTGTTTCACCAGTATTTTGCTTGGCTTAAAAACAAAAACTGTGCGCAACAGTACAAACCCAAATTTGAATTCCTGTCTCAAATCCTCATCTTCTCCCCAGCCCCTCCCCTTGTCTATTTCACCTGGACCACGACGAGGCCGATGTTCGTTCATCCTTGCAGACGACGGTGTTTATTGCACGGAGTTTGTACAGGTATGTGATTGCAGACAGTGAGGTTTGATGTAGAGGATAGTCATTTCTGATGAGAAAAATAGATCACCTCTGACCTGTAGGCGTCGAATGCCCTCAGCAGACTTCCAAAGCGGTTCGAAGGTGAAATCGCGCCAATAACTTAATGCTTAATGCTCTGTGTACCGGCTGACGGAAGGTCTTTATTTGAAGGCTTTTAACGTTTGCCTTTGTTGTTAAAGGAACGAATTGGATGTTTCTTATTGACAAAACAGTTTTTCCACGCTAGTAGCTTCAGGAAAATGCTGAGGGTATTGTAATATCAGAGTTTGACACAGGTTTCGTTTACAGATTGCATTATATTGCAGCTTCATTTTACAAGTGGAAAACGAAACAATGTCCGTAAATATGAATATTTATCGTGTTTGGAGCCTCATCCATATTCTTGGAGAATCGCAAAATTCAATAGCGTCAGCTGACAACCTCTCAGCTGAGAATTTTGAAAGGTAATCATTAATTTTCCAATATTCTATTTGCGTGCGCCCGCTTATTTCAAGTCAGATGAACCGTAGAAAATCAATGACATAATTCAAGTTGCCCGAGCTCGTACACATGGTGGAGCATTATTAATATACCTAAAAACTGAAGTAATCTCGATTAAGTTGCTGAAATAAGGAATGTGAGAAAATAGGATTCCTAGCTCTATTTAATTCTGAGCATTCACCTACGAGAACACGTGTTGTACCCGGAAAAAGTTGTATTTAATGCACTCCACTTATTTAGCAATAATGAATTAGGCTGAGTAGGATATGAAGAATTATGTAGATCGAGGAGGGTGCCATCCACCGAGGCCGACGGCCAAGGTGGATAACACCCTCTGGGATTTGCATAATATTTAACAATTATTCCTCGAGCCTGAATGGGTTCTGAGTCAATGGCTTCATGCGGCTGAAGGCCGAATGGGCTATTGACTCAGAGGCCATGAGGGTGAGAGGAATAATTGTTTTAGTAAAATCCAACTAGTTGGTCAAAAATATCAAGAGTAAAAAAATTTTAGCTGGTTAAAGCTAGACTTTAATCCTTTTTTGCCGCCAAAACCCCGCACTTTTCGCTACTAGGGGGCTATAACATATAGCCTAGTAGTAGTGCAACCAATCAGAATGCAACATTGATAATAGACCACTGGTTGGATTTTACTAATATTCTTTATATCCTATGAAAGGCGAATTCATTAATTACTTTATTATTCATTCAAAATAATTGCTAGTTTGAAAACAAGCCAAAACATGCTTACCTTGGTCAATGTTAAGCTCACCTCGATAGTGCATGTTTAGAAGATAAAGGGCTGTTCGGGTCTCCAAATGGCAGATGTTGTCTGTCAAGTTGTCTTCTTGCTATGTTTCTAGACAACAGTTCATTGTGAAATGAGTAAAATGTTCCGCCAACTGTTCGGCCATTTTTTTTTTTCACAACCAAAACAACTCAACGTCGTCCCCAGGTCTTCTTGGTTAACGGTGCATTAACCTACGACAGTGCTGCACTTTTGACGTCATTGGTTGATTAATCACAAAATTCTTCCAAATTTGGTCAACAGTAGCTGGTTATGGTGAATTATGCATGTTGTTTTAGCCAATCAGAAATGGAGAAATATTTTGAATGAATAATAAATCTGTTTCGTGATGACTGCCTATTCATTTCTGGAAATTGTGATCGATAACAAATTTTAGTTGGCGGACATCTATTATGAAATCAAACTGTATTATCTCCATAGTGATTCAATTTTGCCCTGTTCCTAATGCAGATCATTCACAGCAAGAACCTGTCTAAAAAACCATCTAGCACTATGAGTCAAGCCCCTTATCCACCTGGAGGATATGCCTATGGACCAGGACAAGGATATCAACAACCAGGTTATTACATGCCATGCATGACGTCAGGAACGAAATTGAGGGATATATGAACTTACTGGGACTGGCTTAGGCCTTGTTAGCACTATGCAAAATTTTGTTTGTTTTGCAAAAAAATCTGTCAACAGGAAACCATTTCTAATGTCAAGCGACTGTGCTCTAGCATTCACTGCAGCCCTGGTGGCTAACTTTTGCAGCCGGTCAACTAGAAAATCTTAGATTTTTCACAGAAATCATCTGCTGAGCACCCTGGATTTCACAGGTTGAGAGCATTGGGCTCCCTACAATTTTTCTTAGAGCACAGCCATGAATGATTTTTATTCACTATCAAAATTTTCTCAACTGTCGCCAATCTTCAAAGATTCCGTCAAGAACATTTTGGAGGCAGCCAAAAAGCCTACTTGGCACTGTTTTGTCAGGCAACAAAATGCTTCATTCCTTGGTCTTCCTTGACAGCTATCCTTCATCAGGGCATGTTATTTCGCGAACATGACCAATTAAAGTTCCTTTAATTGACATTTCTGGTTATACAGAAAATTTTGCTTGTCTCAGATGTGAACAAGGTTGTAACAATAAAAAATTGGTGATGAAAAATTTCCAAATTTTTTGCAAACACCAAATTCCATTTTTAATCGTAGTGTGAACAGGGCTGTATGTAAAAACTTGATTTTTGCTGCTTTTGTAATTTCCTGAATTATACAAGTGGCTGGCTATCTAGTCCCATAAATTATTGTTACATTGTAAATCTTTCCTTCCCCTTGAAGTCAGTCAGTTAATGTCTCCTTTTCCACAAATTTTGGATTTATGCGGGGTCATTTCTTAATGCCATGCCTGCCTTACCTAACCATGTACATTTTGTTCATATTTGTTATCGTTAATTTCCAGGTCAGCCACAAGTTGGTTTTGCCCCTCAACAGGGTTATGGTCCTGTGCCCCCTCAGCAGCAAGGATATGGATCTTTTAATGTTGCTTTTGAGGGTAAAGACAAGTTTCAAGTGCCTTTTAACCATGCCTTAATGTTATGTCAGTGTCTCTAGCACAATTTGTAGGGTGTGAGGGAAGTAGCTTCCAAACAAATACAAATCCCAGGGTTGGGGGCTATTTTGGTATAAGAATTTTGGGGAGGTGCAAAACCTCTTTTTGTGGGTTGGGGATGGGGGCTGTTATCAGGCGCTATGTGGAAAATATCTTCCTCTGTTCTGTTCTGTTCTGTCCCCACCTGGCTGGAGGTACGGGGCTGTTGTGAGGGAGTTCTTTTACTCTCAAAAAAAATTAAATTACTAATTATTATTAGTTTTGTCCCTCTGGCTCATGATCCCTTTTTTGTTGGGGCAGGGTAGGGGAGGTCCTGAAGCTTCCCCCACCCCCGTCCCAGATCCATTACTGGTTAAAGCATCAGAGAGGTCATGCTAGCATAGAGCTAGCATAGAGCCATGTATGTGTAACTTTTGTCATAATAATTATCAATAACTTCAGGAAGAGTTGATCGGCCCACATACACTGGATCAGATGTTCCAGCTCAAGACGTGTTTGATAATCAGTTTGGCAAGGCTCCAGTTCCTTCTGCTCCACCTGCTGATATGTTTGCACAATACTCTGGTTATGAAAATACAAGGTTTGGTAAGTAACATTACATGTATTCAACCTATTATGTATATTTGTCGATCTATTTTTCTATGATTTTTTTATTATGCTGTTTAGTAACTACATTGTATTTATAGCCAGGAATGAAAGTAGTACTGGCATGTAATCCTTCTTTCACAAGCCAGATTGTTTTTTTTTTCTTTGTTTTTTTTTTATTATTATTTTCAGGCAGTTCATTTGTGCCACCTCCACCTCCTTATGTTCCTCCGCCCTCCTCTGAGATGCCAGAGCAGCTCTTCCAACAGTGAGTTTGTTTTCTCAGAATACTGTAAACACCTAAATAAAGAGCCATTTACAACAAAGATCAGTAGACGTACAAGCAAACTGCAAACTAATTACTGTACTTGCTTGCAGTTTTGTTTTCTCATGCCTGATTAGTTTTTCTTTGCAACACAATAACATTTCAGAATATAAAAAATCATTTAAATAATAATATTAGTTTAAATTACTTTTCCCTTATTTGGTTTGCAAGTCACAGAATCATTTAGAAGATGCAGAGTCAGAGTAAAATAAAAATGTTCTAAATGCTTTAATTCTTCCAACTGGATCTTCAATTCTGCTGAACTTGTCACTCCACTCACAACTCTATCTGCTTTTTCATTCTCACTAGCTCTGACTTCTTCATTAGCAACATATAGTTTTAAGGGATTCAGTCAACTTAGAAATAAGTAGAACAAATAAATTGGCTGTTCCTTAATTAACAGGTCAACTGCTATAAGTGATGACCAGGTCCGTGATGCCATGCTTCAGTTTGTTAGTGAACATTGCTGTTATGGAAAGACCCCAGCTCAGGAAATGGTGATTAAGGACATAGTTCCTTCAAGTGCGTACCATGTAAGTTCAATGGAAAACAATAAAATAAATTAAGTTAGTACGTATTTATTTAATCCCATTCACAGTCGTTGAGGATGGAAAAGGTGGAACATAATTGAAAGCTATAGCCTTGTGAAGAACATATGACCCTTACTAATATACTTGCTTTATCTTCAACAATTAAATCACTAAGATTGGAGGTTGTACTTTTTTGTGAATGGTTATTGTATTTATTCTTGACCAGATTTTACGTTTTTAGTATTCTCTTGCAAGCTTCTGTGAGTCACGGAAAACTGAGTGGCAATATGAACCTTACAGAGGTAAGCATCAAAAATACTTTATTAATATCATAAATCTCCCCTTCTATTCCTTGTTGGCTACTAAAAAAAAGTTCTGGGCCAGCTCTGGAAGAAACATATTTTCGAAAAAAAACTGAAAATTTTGGAATGATGTTTTTAGGACTAAACTGTTTTTTCCACAAAGAGCATGTTTTCCTCTCATTGTTGCCTTTTTCAGCTCTGGTTGTAGGCTAATGGAATTCTTTGGAGGTGAACAATTTGGCATGATTGAACAATCCTTGCTATTGTTATACTTGTACCTTAGTTTAAAGTATAAGATTCAGAGCAAAATAAATGAGCACCTTTCTCAGGGAGGATGTTTATATCCACTGAGGCCAAATATATTTTTGTTGATAACCTGTTCACTTTTGGGTCTATGAGTGTTTTAGACACCATGTCATTGTTAGTTTTCAAGTACCATTTTGATTTACTTTCAGGACAACCTATTGACAGTCCAGTCAATGGCCCCGCCCCTCTCCCATGGAACATTCCAGCTCAACCACAACAGATGTTTTCTGATTTTCAAACCAAACTGAAGGTTCCTCACACTGCAAATATTAAGGTACTAATGTGTAATTCCTCTACAGACACTTTCAAATGCAAGCCCCCAAAAATAAACAATTCTGTTAATTTTCATTTCATGTACCCCAAAATTGAACAAATAAAGTATACTGCATTCAAGTTAACTATCTCAGATCTCAGTAGACAAGCCCACACACGAGCTTTCATATGATAGAGCTTAGTCTTTAACGTACAATAACCTCAACACATCCAAGGTATCTATATTCTATCCATCACTTGGCACCTTACTTAAAGGTGAGAAGTAATTCACCCTTTAAAACCGTAAGATCAAAATTCAAATTCTCGTTTGTTGTCCCTCTTCATTTCCTACAGAAGTAGTGGGGAGAGGTTGATAAAATATCAAGCAAATTCATCTCGTGTGATCATGTTTGTAGTTCTCATGACCACTCTGTTTTACAAAGCAATGATATTACAAGGGGAAATTTGATGCTGGGATTGCCATCACTATTAAGAGAGACCCTGGGTCAAGGTTTCTGTATCTAATCAACTGCATCAGGCAGCTGTGGTAAAGACAATTAATGCAAAGTCAAATGAGAATGAGAAAGCAAATTGAAAGGACTGAACATATTAGCTGCAGAACTTATTTGTTGCGGCATGATTCTACAGGTAGATGTATATCCAATACAGAGGCTTTTTAGTTACCAGTATTCCTCCAAGAGGTCATTTTTCTGTTATCATAAATTAAATAAAATATTCAATTTTCAGCCATGTCATGACTGTCTTGCCGTGGGCTACAAACGATGTTACAAGTGCTGTGGCAGAGGAAGGGTGCGTACATTACATAACCGATTATGGTCTTAATAAGCTTGTATGAAACTGGCTGTATCTTTGTCATGTAATAGTTCGCATAAGATTACTGTGATAAAGTTTATTATTTTGTTTGTTTGTCTTTGTTTTAAACTGCAATCCATCTCCATCGACAGCAAAAGTTTACTCAGGGTTCTGTTTCTCTTCCCTGTTTTCTACCCGGCTTTGAAACTCCTCTGCCTATATTAGTGCACGCATTGCCTGCCGAAAACAGCTGTGCCTCCTTGCTCCTCATGGAAAGGAGAGAGGACATGAGGCTGTTTTCGTAGGCTACAATCCCATCAGCTACTCAGGCTTATAATCACAGCTAGCATTATAACCTCACCAGTTTTTCAAAGGCTTTAGTTGGTGGTACACAAACTCTGCTTGTCTCTTACAGTTGATTAAAATGTTTCTTTCTGTTGCCATTGTGATGTTAACTTGATTTTGTTTGCTTATAGCTACGATGTTCCAGATGCCAGGGCTCTGGTTTTGTACAAGAAAGAATGGAGCAAGTCCAGTGTAACATGTGTTTTGCCAGAGGATGGAAAATGTACGTGACGTCAATTGAATTGGGTAAAGATAAAGTCATTTTCAGCTTTCTTTAAATCCAAAACTGTAACTTTGTTTTTTGGCTATTTTTTTGTCAACAGGTGTGATGTATGTAATGGACATGGGCGTGTGAAATGTTGGACCTGTATGGGAAATGCCCAGTTAAAAACTTTCATTGAGCTGACTGTTAAATGGTGAGTCATCTTAATTTTTACATTATGTAATTTGTTTAAATTAGAAGTGACATAAATTATTACTATTTTGCTGAGACGGAACAGAGAGTTGGGTTCTAGTGTAGCGCGCGAGGGATTGCGGTTAAGGGGTTTGATTTAGTGACTGTTTAGTTATGTGTGTCATTCTCTGGTCGGCCTCGCCGCGTCAACTTGCTTTGTTTGGTTTAGTTTCTGCTTAATTCTGTTAGCCTTAATTTCGTTACCATCTGTACTGGTCCCTATGTTCCTTAGCTATTTTATTTAGCATCTCATTTTCTGCTCGTATTTTATTAGGCTTTACTTTATTAACAAATTTTGTTTTGCCTTATAACCCTAAAGGCGACGCCATAGCATAGGTTGAGTCCCTTTTTTTCCAGTACTTGGTTGTTTTGGGTTTACGAGTCTGGCTGTGGTGTGTTCTTAGAATAATTACTTTAATAGGGGAGTTTTTCACGTGAGTTAATAAAGTATTTCATGGGCCTGGTTGACAGATGCACCCATGCCTCCAAGTGTTGTTTTGTGTGTTTGGTTGTGTAGTGGAGGCAAAATACTTTAGATTTGCTTTCCAGTCTTTTCAACTTCGTTTCACTTCCTTAAGTAGCCAAAGCGAAAATTCAACAACAATATTTAATACACTTTTCAAAATGCTGAAAACAAACAGTTCCATGTGGACGTACTGCTAAAGAAGCTTCATTTGAAGGGTGACACTTACAGGATTTTGTTGAAAGACTCAAAAGTACGAGCCACTTTGTACAGCATAATTAACAGTACCATCGGAAAGTATTGGCAAAGAGGTTTTTATTTGGATGGGCACACTACAGGAATTTTTCACAGTCTCAAAAAAATAAGAACCACCTTGTACAGCATAATAAACATTACCATGACAGGAAAGTACTCCGCCCCAGTGCTCAGTAGCTTTCATCTGAATGGTAACACTTTAGGATTTCATTCATAGACCCAGTAGTAAGAACCACCTTGTACAGCATAATAATTAAGTGAACAGTACCACAGGGAAGTACTGCTCAGCAGTAGCTTGCATGTGTGAGGCACTGTTCTGCTAAAATTCTGACAAGCAACATGGCCTTGAAACAGTGACATAGGACAGCAGAAATAGCGACAAAACGAAACAAAGAAGGATTGAAACTGTTCCTTGGTAGGGAAACACATATCACTAGTGATATGTGTTTCCCTACCTGGGAACATAATAAATTTTTGCTTGTTTTTGTTTACATTTTTACAGGGAAAACAACGTATCGCATCATGTTGTTGGTAGAACAGAACAGCTTCCTAGTGAACTCATCGTCAATTCCCAAGGAACGGAGATATTCAGTCAAGAGCTTCCTCGGGTCAGTTGTGCTTATTATTTTACCCAACTGGACCCAGCTGCTTGGAAGGTTAATAATGCTGTGTACTGGATTAACCTCCATTTTGTGGATAGGTCTCTAGCTAGGTGCCAGTAGACGAAACAAAGTCCCAACATTGTTGAGCCAACAGGTTGTGTCCGTTTGCATAGGTTTGACTGGTTTCAAACTTTGCACAACAACTCCCAACAACACGCAACAGAATGTAACAGTGGGTGCAAATGGACACAACATGTAACATCCAACAATGTTGGGAGTTGCTGGCCAACAATGTTGCGTCCGTTTGCACCGATGGCAACAGGATTGTCTTAAAAGCAATAGGTTTAAATTTGAGACAACAACAAAAACTTTCCAAATGTATCGCCCCTTTTTTCTACATTTCTTTACTGTCGATGCACGTTTTCTCTAGGATTCTGCAGAACGTGAACACATGACAACGATTTTAATTTTTTTTTAAACTGACATACAGTCCTTTAGAATTCAGTTCCAGAAAAATTCATCACTAAACATTTGACATATTAGACAACATGGAACATGGCCGAACACATATCACTAGCG
The DNA here is from genome assembly GCA_964035525.1 of Porites cylindrica. Taxonomy (NCBI): domain Eukaryota; kingdom Metazoa; phylum Cnidaria; class Anthozoa; order Scleractinia; family Poritidae; genus Porites; species Porites cylindrica. The sequence continues at coordinate 24,088,391 of OZ037786.1, read as the reverse complement.
ATAAGTGTTTCCCAGAAAGGAGAACACATATCACTAGGGATATGTGTTTCTCAGGTGGGGGAACAAATATCAATAGGGATATGTGTTTCCCAGGTGGGGGAACACATATCACTAAGGATATGTGTTTCCCGGGTGTATAGGAACACATATCACTAAGGATATGTGTTTCCCGGGTGGGGAACACATGTCACTAGGGATATGTGTTTTCCCTGATGGGGGAACACATGTCACTAGGAATATGAGTTTCCCAGGTGGAGGAACACATATCACTAGCGATATGTTTTTCCCAGGTGGGGGAACACATATCACTAGCGATATGTGTTTCCCAGGTGGGGGAACACATATCACTAGAGATATGTGTTTCCAAGGTAGGGAAACACATATCACTAGGGATATGTGTTTCCTAGGTAGGGGAACACATATAACAAGGGATATGTGTTTCCCAGGTGGGGAAACACATATCACTAGGGATATCTGTTTTGAAGGAGGGGGAAACACATATCACTAGGGATATGTGTTTCCCAGGTGGGGAAACACATATCACTAGGGATATGTGTTTCCCAGGTGGGGGAACACATATCACTAGAGATATGTGTTTCCAAGGTAGGGAAACACATATCACTAGGGATATGTGTTTCCCAGGTACGGGAACACATATCACTAGGGATATGTGTTTCCCAGGTGCGGGAACACATATCACTAGGGATATGTGTTTCCCAGGTAGGTAAACACATATCACTAGGGATATGTGTTTCCTAGGTGGGGGAACACATATCACTAGGGATATGTGTTTCCCAAGTGGGGGAACACATATCACTAGGGATATGTGTTTCCCAGGTAGGGGAACGCATATCACTAGGGATATGTGTTTCCCGAGTGGGGAAACACATATCACTAGGGATATGTGTTTCCCCACCTGGGAAACACATATCCCTAGTGATATGCATTTCCCAGGTAGGGGAACACATATCACCAGGGATATGTGTTTCCCAGGTGGGGAACACATATCACTAGGGATATGTGTTTTCAGGGGGGGGGAAACACATATTACTAGGGATATGTGTTTCCCAAATGGGGGAACACATATCACTAGGGATATGTGTTTCCCAGGTAGGGGAACACATATCATTAGGGATATGTGTTTCCTAGGTGGGGAAACACATATCACTAGGGATATGTGTTTCCCCACCTGGGAAACACATATCCCTAGTGATATGCATTTCCCAAGTGGGGGAACACATATCACTAGGGATATGTGTTTCCCAAGTGGGGGAACACATATCACTAGGGATATGTGTTTCCCGATTACGGAAACACATATCACTAGGGATATGTGTTTCCCAGGTGGGGAAACACATATCACTGGGGATATGTGTTTCCCAGGTCAAGGAACACATATGTCTAGGGATTTGTGTTTCCCAGGTAGGGAAACACATATCACTAGGGATACATAAGTATCCCTACAAGCCTGTTTCGTGGTTGCTTACTCATCAGGGGATTTTAATGAGAATAACTTTACCATTACTTATATACTAGACTGATTTACATAATTTATTCAGTGCGAGGTTCGTCACACCTGCTGTACAACAGCTCAAGCAAACGATGCAACTTATGTCTTAAAGAAAAATTCCTTATCATCTGCCGACCTGAACTCTCTACACTTAACAAACGTAATGAACTCGTGTCTTCCTGCCGCCACAGAAACAAAGCCCTCTTGCGCAACAACTGATGTAACGAACCTCGCACTGAATAAATTATGTAAATCAGTCTAGTATATAAGTAATGGTAAAGTTATTCTCATTAAAATCCCCTGATGAGTGGGCAACCACGAAACAGGCTTGTAGGGATACTTATGTAGTTACTTGTTTTCTTCCGTCAACCATACGTATACTCGCTCTACTTTATGTATTGAGCACTGTTTTACGGATTTCAAGTTATAACCTCTTATCACTAGGGATATGTGTTTCCCAGGTGGGGGAACACATATCACTAGGGATATGTGTTTCCCCGGTGGGGGAACACTTATCACTAGGGATATGTGTTTTCCAGGTCGGTGGGGAAACACCTATCACAAGGGATAGGTGTTTCCCAGGTGGGGGAACACATATCACTAGGGATATGTTTTTCCCGATTACGGAAACACATATCACTAGGAATATGTGTTTCCCAAGTGGGGGAACACATATCACTAGTGATATGTGTTTCTAAGGGTTGGGGACCCATAGCACCAGGGATATGTGTTTCCCAGATGGGGAAACACAGATGATTAGGGATATGTGCTTTCCAGTTGGGGGAACACATATCATTAGGGATATGTGTTTCCCAGGTGGGGAAACACATATCCTTAGTGATATGTGTTTCCCAGGTGGGGAAACACATATCACTGGGGATATGTGTTTCCCGATTACGGAAACACATATCACTAGGGATTTGTGTTTCCCAGGTAGGGAAACACATATCACTAGGGATATGTGTTTCCCAGGTGGGGGAACACATATCACTAGGGATATGTGTTTCCCTGGTGGGGGAACACTTATCACTAGGGATATGTGTTTTCCAGGTGGGGAAACACCTATCACAAGGGATAGGTGTTTCCCAGGCGGGGGAACACATATCACTAGGGATATGTGTTTCCCAGGTGGGGGAACACATATCACTAGGGATATGTGTTTCCCGATTACGGAAACACATATCACTAGGGATATGTGTTTCCCATGTTGGGGAACACATATCACTAGGGATATGTGTTTCCCGATTACGGAAACACATATCACTAGGGATATGTGTTTCCCAGGTTGGGAAACACATAACAGCATTTCACACAGTAAGTTTAAATCAATATTAATTTAAGATATAAATTTTGCCAAGCTCCTGTAAAAAATTATAATTTACTTCGAAACCATTGGAAAGAATTCAGTTGAGGCCGCAATTAGTTGAAAACTTAAATAATTTGTCAGCAAAGACCTTAAAAAAGCAATTAATCTTAATGGGTCAACATTTGAACCTGCAATATGGTCATGTGATACTGGGCAGTGGATGCCCTGTTTTGACAGCTGTCAATTGACCCCAACATGGATGAGGAATATCAGGTTGCAGGCTCCCACACTAGCTACAATCTTGGACAAAGATGTTGGGAAAAATGGACGTTACCATGTCTAGTTTCAAGATAAAGCTCTTGAAAGCCCTGGCAACGACAAATACTCCCCCCTTCCCCCTAAAAGATAATGTTGAATTCTTGCTGGATCATTTCTGATCCCGACTAAACAACTTTGTCCAGGGTGGCGAGTGGAGGGACCATAGTGGTACCAAATCTGCAGGGTAGGCGTTCTGTTGGTAAGAAAGTGCAAAATTCTCAACACTTTTTGCCCAAGATGGTAGAAATTGTGACATTTCACCTTGGTTTTGCTGTGGTATGGACACACAGACCAGGACTGTCACTGTGTTTTTAAGTTACTGGGTGACTATGCAATTAGTAGGTGGGGAACTGAGTTGCCAGCAAGTTGTTTTAGTTCTATTTTCCTGTTGTTACATACGAAAATAGGCTGAGGTTATGCTCATACTAGACAGGGGAAATAGCTGCATGGTATATTCTACGCTTAGTTAAAGGCTACCCACCCTTAGTAACAGGCTATTTCTGTTATGATGTCTTAACAGAGCTACATCCATAAGTGAAGAAGAAGTAAGAGATGCACTGCTTGCCTTTGTAGGTGAGCACTGTTGTTATGGCAAAGGAGCTGCTGAGGATATGGACATTAAGGACATCAGTCCTTCAAGTGCTTATCATGTAAGTACAGTTGAATCTCCATTAAGCGACAGCCACCCTTCGGGTCCCGGGGGGGGGTACTCCCATACATTACCTATACGGGTATGTGCCGCCCAACGGGGTCGTGATTTTGAAGCTCCTGATTTAGAACGGGGTATCCATTTCAAAAGGGGTTTTCTAGAACGGGGTATAAAAAATTGTGCATCACGGCTTTATCTTCTGCTTAAAATTGTTGCTGATTATGAAGAAGCATTTATTTGATGTATAAGTCGAACAAATAAAGAAATATCTTTTTTTTAAAACGGGGCTATTTCAATTTACAAACTTTCTAGAAGGGAATATAAAAATTTGGCCCATTTCTAGAACGGGGTATCAGTTTTAGGGCGAATTCTAGAAAGGGGTATAAAAACTTGGCCCATTTCTAGAACGGGGTATCAATTTTAGCGGAAAGTTTTTTCAGAATGGGGTGCCAATTTGGAGTCCCGGGCGGCACATACCCACCCAAAAAAAACCCAAGTGCCCCCCCCCCCCCCCCCCCCCGGGCTTGGGGTCCTGGAACTTGGGACCTTGTGCACCAAAGGACGCCCACTAACCAACTGTGCCACCTCCCTTAGTGCCACCCAAGCTAAGTGAGCTTATTAATAAAAAGTTACTTGCCCCGCCAGAAAAATAATCTACTTGTCTCAGACCAGCAGACAGGAGATTGTTTGAGCCCTGTGAACCCTGAAACAGTCTCAGTCAAATCGACTGATGACTGCAGATGATTTTTTTCTTTATCTGTATGTTAAAATAATTTTGTCCTTTGATACCTTTAGTAGTAAATAATAATGCTGCTGCTTTATATCATAACATTATTGCTTTTAAAATTTCTTTGAGCATAATTTTCCGATTCAAGCGCTAATTTCCTATAATACTAGCAAATATTTTTTTATATGTACTTTTAATTTGTGAATTGCAGTACAATTTTGTGACTTTCTGTGAGTCAAGGTCAACTGCTTGGAAATATGAGCCCTACAGAGGTATGTGGGTCTCTAACTAAAACAGTCGAACCTTCCTTTATATTGGGCTGCTCTCAGTGGCCGATCCAGACCTTGGGGGGGGGGGGGGGGGGTTTGGTCTAAAAATAGGGGGGCTGCCCCCCGGGATCTGTCACTGCCTCTATGAAATGAACAGCTCTGTTACGAACATTCACGTGATCTCAAAGGTGCCAAAACCCAAACAATTCTACCTTTAAAATGCGGATAATACCCAGTCCCTTTGGAATTCAGCAATGAGCTCCAAGACTGAGCTGCCTCGCTGAAAAGATCTAACCTTGGTTAGTAATGTCAACAAAGCAGTGCTGAGTTGATCCTTGTTCTGGCCCTCCCAATGAACAATGAACTCAATGAATTTCTAGAAGTGTGTCTCAAATTTCCCTTTAACCTGATTAGCCAACTGAACAATAGCTTTTTATCATGGCCAGCCATGGTGGGTACTCAAATCCTGGTACATAACTGGCGCCCCAGAACAGGTATTTCAGTGCCGCTTTTCAGTTGGACTTAGCCAGGTGTTTAGTTTTGTCTGTGGTGCAGGCTATGTAGTCTAGACTACCAGAGAAATCTCATAATTTGCTGTTCATTACAACTGGAGAACTGTGCACCTTACAGATGTATGTCCCCTGTTCCACTTTACCCAACCCCTCCCCCCACCCAATTACTCACTGCACCACTTACCCTACCCTACTTGAGCGCCACAAGTTTATCAGTTTTTTCATAATGGTCACGTGTTTACCCTCTTTAAATATAGGCGTTACCTTTAGCTACCCTACCCTTAATGTATGATAAACTGTACTCTGGGTTGCTAACAACAGCTAGCTAGCCCTGTTGGCTTTCTTCTGCAGTAGTTTATCACATGCTTTCTTTTTTATTTTGTTATCAAAGGTCAGCAGATTGATGGCCCACAAAATGGCCCTGCTCCACAACCATGGGATATTCTTGCTCAGCCAAGTCAGCTATTTACACCCCAAGAGGCGCGTATTGAAGTTCCACACACAGCTTCTGTTAAGGTATCATACTGACTGTATACAATGTACAGTCAACCTTCTATTTCAGATTTGGAAGATGAACTAGTTTGGTTTGACTCAACAGAGAGGAGAACGGTGACGTAACGTTACCATGGTAGCAAAATTGGATTGACTCAATTGCAGAGTAGAAAGCAAAGTGTGTGTGTGTGTGTGTGTGTGTGTGTTTTTTTTTAATTGATCGCTTTAAGTCTGGAGAAAGAAGACATCCTAAATTTTGCTCACACAGACCACATTTACACGGGTCCGGGCAAATTTTTGAATGGACGAGAACTTACACGGATCCGCTTTTCGTTTACAGTACGGAACCCGCGGAACCGTGCAAGTTTTTGAACGGCGACGTTTCTGGGAAACTCCCCACCTACCCCTCCCCTATTAAAGTCAACATCAACACTTACTTCTCTCTTGGGGGAAAATGTTGCCATAGGGGAGGGGTAAGTGGGCAGTTTCCCAGAAACGTCTTATGATCCTAAACAGTACTGCAATCTGTAACAGAATTTGGACGGTTCCGTGTTGACTGGTTGCTCAGGTAAAAACGTCGTCCGTTCAAAAATTTGCCCAGATCCGTGTAAAAACCCCAGCATTCCCGAGAGATATGCCTCAGTCTATAATATTATCGCTAATTGTAGTTTGCGATTTTCTCCTGAAAGTAGGAAATGTTGACTTCATTTTTGAGTCTAACATTTCTTTACTTTTTCTTTTTTTCTTCTTCTTGTTTTTTTTTTTGCAGCCATGTCATGAGTGTATGGCTATAGGTTACAAGCGCTGCTACAAGTGTTACGGTCGAGGAAGGGTAAGGATCACAGACAGTTTTTCACATTAGTTGCTTCCGCAAGAAAAACTTGAAAAGATGAGGTTATCGTGAGTTTTCCCCTTTGCTTGCTCGTAACATATACGTGCCTGTGCGACAACCCTGCTAATAACTGCTTGCAGTCGATAAATACAATCAATTCTGTTCATAACATTGCTATACCTTCGTGTTTTTCTTGACACAAGAATCAGGAATTATGCTGTAAAATTTTAGCATGAACGAAAAAAAAAAAAAAGAACGATATCATTTGTTGCACAAGGGCGACAGTCAATAAACACATGAAATACGAAAACTGGAAGTCCAAATTTACTTGAGTGTCAACAGGGTACCCAACAACGAGATAACTAAATAGGCCTCTTAGGGCCCATTATGGTATCTCGTTGCTAGGCTTCATTTATTGAAAGGAAATTTTTTTGCATCAAAATAAGGATCACGATTGTTCTAAGTATTATGAACCACAAAGTACGTTGGGATTGACATTTACAAAAAAAGCTTTCCCATACTCAGTTAAAGCGCGATTTTCTGACTTGGGTCACGTTGTATTGCATGTGTCCTGGTGACATCATAATCAGAGCGACTTGACCGGTCACTAAGGAATCACTATTCAAATCTGGTCCAAATATGGATGAAATTGAGTGTTTGTCTATATCTTATAGGTTCGTTGCACGTGGTGTCACGGTTCAGGTCACCGCACGGAATACAGGGACGGTCATCATCATCGCACGTGTTGCACGTGGTGTCACGGATCAGGAAGAAGAATGTAAGTACCATGAGCTAACCATGTACAGTTGAACCTCTTTACAACGGCCACCTTGGGGACAGATGAAACCCGGGAGGTGGAGGGGGGTACTACCTTACAAGAGGCTAAGGGATGTGTCGCTGGATGGGGTCGCATTTTTACGACTGGAGTGACTATAATGGGGTCGCATTTTCACTAGATTTACTAGAATGGGGTCGCAAATTTTTGGATTTTGGGGTACGTAGGGATTCAAAATGGGAAGATTCTCGGTTAAAAAATCAGAAAGTTGTTGTTTATTAAATTTAACAATAAGCTAGCATTGACCGCATAACATTCCGCCCCATGAAACCACATTGATAGAGAGTGACTAAGTTGTGATCGCGAAAATTACATTTTCCAAAACGTGACTAAGATGGGGTCTATGATGGGCCAAAAAATAGACTATAATGGGATAGGGGCTCTGAGAGGCCAGCGGCACATACCCAGCAAACATTAACCCAATTATCCGCCCCCCCCCCGCCTTCGCCGGAGAAGAAAGTGGCCGTTGTAAAGAGGTGGCCGTTGTAGAGAAATTTAAGAAAGAGTCAATGTATGGATTTTTTGTCCGGGGGGGGGACGAAAAAAAGTGGCCGTTGTAGAGAGGTGGTCGTAAGCGGAGGTTCGACTGTAATCCACGACAGTGTTGGATTCTGGACTTCACGCTGTGGATTCCGGATTTGAGGTACTGAATTTCGGATTCTTTGTTACTGGAACTTGGATTCGGGATTCCAATCGTCTGCGGGGTTCCGAATTCCTTGAATTTAATTCTGGATTCTTAAGCCCCGGATTCTGGATTCCATAAGCAAAAATTTCGCGGATTCCGGATTCCAAATTATCAGTTCAAAATTACAAAAATAAAATAAAATAACTAAATAGAGGGAAAAAAGTTCTCTGCAGTGTTTTCACATGACGTCAAGGCGGCCATATCAGTGTCCCAAAACAATGAAACGGCGGCCATGTTGGAGTCCCAAACCAGTCCTGTGGGAGTTGAACTCTTTTATTATGCAAAGACTTTCTTTTATTCCAATAAATTTGCATAGATGCTGGCCACGTGAGTGAAAACGCTCTACATGAACGAGTCGACCTTCTTTATTCGATTTTGTTCGATTTGGTTAAATTTGGGAATAAGTACCTGATTTTTACCTTTTTTGTTTGCTTGTTTTGTAGCTGTAATACTTGTCATGGCCACGGCCGGGTGATGTGTTGGACTTGCCAAGGTCAAGGTCACCTAAAGATGTATATTCAACTGACTGTCAAATGGTAAGTAACGTCTTGTTTCTATCTTAACCTCATGCACCGTAATCTGGAGAAATTTGAAAATACATCACTTTACCTTCCGTTTCGTCTACCTTCCATACGAACCGGCGTTTTCCTTCACCGAAATTGGTCTCCTGAGACCAGAAATTTGGAAACGATCGGTGAGATGGCAGGTGTGGACCATGCTTGTTCCCAGGGTTCTCTCTTTTCCTCCAAGAGTGAGGATCCTGGGAACGATGTTAGGTGAGGACGGCTGAAAACGGGCTCAAGTGAATGATTTACGCATGCTCTATTGGCTTCTAAACACTGCGACAGTGTCACGTTTTTAAACTGGGTTAGTGTGATGCGAAATCGATAGCGCGGCCGGAAAATATATAAATTTTTTGCGAACCAAGCCAACGGGAGAAGGTGACACTTATCTGTTCTAAGAGCCGATAAACCTGTGGCCCTCTGTTAGCTTCCAACTAAATGGTCACAGGGACACTTTAAAGATCGAATTTTCTGCAATGTTCGTTTTTTGAGGAAAGAATAAAAGCAGAGTATGCGGATAAAAACTTTTCTAGATCGGAGCAGAGAAGGAGACAAACAGCAAACTCAACCCGTACATAGCTTCAAGGATCTTTAGGTTTCTATCTACTGTTAGAACTACCTAGTACAGCATGATAGGCGAGAGAATGGGAAAGTGTTACTATAAGCTTTAGTTTTAGTTTGAATGCACACACTTCAGTCAAAACTCTATCCAAGTGTAAACACAGGAATTCGTCACTTATTGGCTATCATTTAAATGAGAGTTTCACCTTAAAATCCCGTAAAAAGACTCAAAAGGCTGTAACAATAGTTAGAGAGATGAAAGCGAAAACTAGTTCTCTGAGTCAGTACGGTGGAACCTCGGTATAACGAACCTCTTCTAATGAAGTGCTCGGCGTAACGAACGATTTTCTTTACCCCAATAATAGTAAAATGTGAAAAAGTACTTTCCTTATATCGAGGTTCCACTTTATGTCATCCTCGGAGACCCAGGAGCAGTCAGTCGGGTCAGGAGAAAAGACGGGACGAAAGTTGTCAAGTACGGGCAAAAGAGCCCCTGGGTACCGACTCTCACCGAACCATTTCCAAAAATTCAAGCAGATGCCGGCTCCTGATTGGGCACAAAAAATGCTTTGTATTATTGTGCCCAATCGGCGAACAGTTTCTCCTGAATTTTGTCATTGCTTGTTTACGTCCTTCACAAAACGTGAAATTAGGCATTTTCACGGGTAGTCTTGCAGTTGACGGCAAAAAAATGTACAAAAGAGCGTGATGCACGGGCAAAGTTGTTGTTTTGCCTTGTCAAGCTATTGCTTATTTGACTTTCTCGTCGCCGCCGCATCTTAAACGCCCTATTATTTGCGATACATTTTGATCCGTCAAAAACAGAATATTCTCGGGGCAAATTGAATTGCTCCTGCTGATAGCATCCCAAACGTTTTTTCGACTCATCGGTAGTTCTTTCCTTTCTGGTTTGGAAGGTAGAAAATAAAAGTTTCCCTTGCACGCACAAGCTTGGTGAAAGAACCAGACAAATAGCCGTCGTGTACGAACTCACGAAAAGAACTCAGCAGAAACTGTTCACCGATTGGGCACAATAATACCAAGCTTTTTTTGTGCCCAATCAGGAGCCGGCAACCGCTTGAATTTTTGGAAAAAGTTCGGTGAGAGTCGGTACCCAGGGGCTCTTTTGCGCGTAATTGAAAATTTTCCTCACGCCTTTTCTCCCGACCCGACTGACTGCCCCTGGGTCTCCGAGGATGACTT
>OZ037786.1:24065429-24072929 GCA_964035525.1 Porites cylindrica | reverse complement strand
CCCCCAATCTCCTATCCTTTTTTTCTAATGGTGACATCCCTAAATTAAAGCAGCTTCTTTAAATAACTGAGGGATGGCTAAAAGTCAATGGCCTAGAGAAAAGCAGTCTAGAAGCAGTTATACAAAAACGTCAGATTCTCGATCGAATGATGATAGCTTGAACGATTGCTGTAATTTCCTAACGCCAAACCTCAGAACGTTTCTGCATGTGTACGTGTTCTGGAACTGATCTATTTGATTAAAAGCCCAACTTTTACAACCTAGCACAATTACAACAAAACATTAAGTTATTGGAGCGTCCAAAATCTTAATCTAATCTAATCTCTTCCACTGTTTGGATACTTTAAAGTCGACATCAATTAAAGCTGTTGGACCACTAATGCAATAGTCCGCGAAAACGATTTTTTTATGATTGAAATGACTCGCAGTAATTAAGAAACAAGATTAAGAGTTAAACCTAGTTTAATGACAGAACAAATAGTCTACGAGTGCAGAGACAGAGGCGGACTCAGCTCTACAAGGAAGTGGTGGTCAGAAAATACAGAAGGAAATTAAATCTTGTTTTCGGATGAAAATTTGATTTCGGGCCCTTTTTCCTTTGTTTGCAGGCATGGAAGGACTATCTGGCAACGCTTTTCCAAAAAAAAAGCAAAAGTCACTCTAATGATTCTCAGACGGTCCAATTTGCCAGCGGTCACTCGCTCCTGTCTCTGAGCAGGCTATTCAGTGCATCGTTAAAAACTTACTGTTAAAACTACGAGCATATTCATTCCCAAACGTGGAAGGCAAAATGTTTACTCTTTGTATGAAATGCTAATAATTTATCCATATAAGTTAAACTCGTCCCCGAAATCCCATTTTCCTTGAATTTAAAAGCAGTTTTAATTAAGTGACACAATGTGTGTCCCAATATAACACAAGTACAAAATGAAGACTGCAGACTACTCTCAGTGCAAAACATTGTTTTCACCATGCAAATGGGAACGTGACAACAATAGTCCCATTGACAAATGCATTTATGAAATAAATCATATATGAGAACTGTGGAAATAAAATCAAATGAAGAATGATCCTTGCAGTTTTGAACGCAATTTATGCAATTGCGTAAGAAGCCTGAAAAAAAAAATCAGGACTTCAACGGTATTTGAACCCATGACCTCGCGATACCGGTGTGACGCTCTAACCAACTAAGCTATGAAGCCACTGATAACGTACTGATAGTCCCATTGTTTCCTAACCCTGAAAACAATGGTCTGCATTCAGTCTGCAGTCTGCATTTTTTACTGTCCACCAATTTATACATTAAGGATCAACAAGACAAGAGCATATTAATTTTTTTGTTTAAAAAATATAACTAGTTCAGCTGGGAAACCGGGGATCAATCATACAAAACGTAATACACCCTTTTAACCCAGACCTTAAACCACAAATGAATGCACAAAATACCTACAGTGCATACGCAGAATTTTTAAAATTATCTGATTAAAATCTGAATCACCCTAGTGAAACCATGGCCACGCTTGTATATAGTTAATAGGTTCGTCTCCGTCGTCCCGTTAGGAGACTTGGGATTCTCAACCCTCGGACAAACACCAAACACCCCCCCCCCCCCCAACCCCCGACTTTTTTTTTTTAGACGATAAAACATCAGCAGCTGACGTTTTCAGAAGCTGTTTGTTTATCCCTCCCGCGCATTTTGAGACAAGTTTAGAGATGGTCAGTTACTATGGTTACGACATATGACGTCTTAAGTAGCAGGCGGTCAAGCCATTTTTAAGTGAAAATGCGTGTTCTTTCAACTTTTTTCAACAATAAAAGAAAAACCTGTCAATGAAATGATGTAAAGGGCTTATTTAAATGTTATTTTACACGTGAAGGACAGAGAATTATCATTTATCGCGATTTTAACCTGATTTCTAATTCTTGGTGAGATTCAAGATGGCGACCATTGTTGGTGACGTCACAGGCCTCCAGCAGCGCCACCACCCATTAAAAATAAACCTCATCTTGTTGAGCAGATCAATAGCCTGCGAAAACATCCGTTTCTCCTCGCTCTTCGCCGCTGGGGACGTTTCGCGAGGAGGAACGTCTGCGACTCAGCGACAGAAATTCCATACTGATGACGTAAAATCTGTCCGGAATCCGGTCAGAAGCGCTGATTGGTCGAGGGAGTAGTTACATTGTTTTAGTCATTGTTTACGAATGACAGACAAAAGACAAAAGGCCACAAAGGTCAAATGTAAACGCGAAGAATCTCTAACAAACATTCTATATTTGTGGAATATAGTCTTCTCTAGAAGAAGCATTTGAGTCTTGCTAAGCTCCTTGGCAGATGAACACAACACTTCACCAAAATCGACCAGAAGACACGCAAAATTGGACAAATTTATGTTTGGAACCTCATGACTAACCGGATTCATTATGTAAACATTGATTTGCGTCATCAGTATCGAATTTCTGTCGCTGAGTCGCAGACGTTCCTCCTCGCGAAACGTCCCCAGCGGCGAAGAGCGAGGAGAAACGGATGTTTTCGCAGGCTAGTAGATCAAAGGCTTTCCACTGAAGTTAAAATTATTATGATCAAGAACTCTGGAGAGGGGTTCAATCCACCCCTCCCCCTTATACCACGCTGGGGTATGAATCTGCGTGTACCTCTGAGGGTTAACCCTGTTAAATTAATTTGAATTATTTGTTTCAGTCATTTGCTTTAAAGCCGAAGGGAAAAAATGAAAAGGAATTATTAAGATTATGATGATGATGATGATGATTATCATCAATATTACAATTATTACAATGCAATTTTCCTTTGCCAAATTACAATTTGCCGGTTAAGGTAGGTTACACGAGAAAAGGGGCAATCATGTGTACTACTATTCAGTCAGTTTCAGGACAACGTTAAGTTCTTTCCCCACGAAAATTGTTTGACTTTTTCCTAAGTTAAAATTGATAAGTGCATGTAGCCGTGGCTAATATAGAGCTCCACAGTATACAGTATTCCCTTTGATTTACAACGTTTTTTTTTAAGTTATTAATTAGGGAGATTTAGAGTTTCGTTTACGGCAAACCGTGGATTTGTACCACGTAAATAAGTATTCCCTTTACCTCTCGAGCTTTCTCGTTTGCTGTTAAATAAATCTACAAAAAATTGTTAGTTTCAAGTTAGTTTTATCCATAAGAATTGCTTTGAGTTGTTTTCATTTTATCTGCATATTTTCTATTTTGAGAAATTCTCAACTTGAATCTGTAGACGTTTGCCATTTGCCGTTAGCGTGACTATAAATCTCTCTATTCAATATCTTCTGACAAAAAATGACTAAAATGAAAACACGCTTTTTTACCAAACGCCCCATTGAGGACAGCTATTAAATAACGCACTTCTTTCTTTGGGGAAATCCAGATATATACACGCTACTTCAGCAGTTGTGTTGACATCAAACTTTCAGCGCATCCCTGTAAAGAAAGTAACCATTGATACATTAATTAATCTTTCATTTCAAAACAAAATAAAGGTCAAAGCGTTAAATTTTAGGATGCCATGGATGATGATATGAAAAATAGCAAAATGAAAAACATTTAACATGTTAGGCATATTTGTTCGTTTTGAAGCTATGAATTTCTCTACATATAGTGCTAGTTCTGTAGAAAAATGAAGGAAACTTATTCCCTATGTATCTTTTATCCACACCTGACCTAAGCTATTTAACAATTGAGAACATTAAGCAATGCCTAGTGTTCAATTGATTTTTGAAATTTGTTGGTAGCCCGTTAGGAATAGCATTTACCTGAGTGAATCCATAATAATTTAACACTTACCACCCAACCCATCCTTACTTTATACATATTTTTATTCTTTTTATTATCAAGTCTGTCATTTTCCTTTTAACAGAATTTGACAAGAATGGTTCTAGCTTTTCTTCTTAAGCCTTTTGTTACTAGAACAGCACGAAAAAAAAATATCCACTTACGACTTGCTCAATGACTCTTTTTCCAATTCAATCTTAACGTCATCGCCGATCAGAACAAAAGGAGCCCAGTACTTTGGAGCAGAATAATCGTGGGAGTCTCGAAGACATTTCATGGCTCTCTGAAGAGCAACACTTGCACTTTCTCCATTTCCAAGTTGTTGGTAGAAAGATTTCATAAACATCATTGTGGCTTCGTCATCAATTGCCCAGAGTGTCGCCAGCACGGAACGAGCACCAGCAAACAAGAAAGCACGTGCCATACCGACCACACCCTCAGACGAGACCTCTCCTTGACCACTGTGGCAGCAACTTAGCACAACTAGCCTTGCTCTCAGCTTAACAGCTTGTATATCAGACATTTTCAAAATATAGTCCTCCTCCTTAAGAGGCTTGGATTTCCATCGGGGGTCTGGGGCCAAAACAATTTCTCCGGTTTCCGGCCTTCCGGGGGCTGCAATATGAACCAAAGACACTGACTTGATTCTCTGAAGTACCGCTTCTTTGGTTGCATCTTCACCTGTTAAGGGTTGACTCTTTAGAATTTCTCCAATCTTCTCCACTTCCATTTTTGCGTACTTCAGTTGCTTATAAATGGGGTTCCCCCATTTATTTGTAATTTTCTTCAAGCATGGATCTCCAACAAATAGGGCTCCACTTTTACTGTGGTATTCACTTGGAGAATCTGTGATGACTTTCAAACTTGTCAGTGAGGGAACAGTGCGGATCCTTAAAGTTTCACTCAGGGCTGGCCAAGGAGCTTTAGACAAAGCGCCATCAGGAACTACAATTAGTTCATCACCATCAAGCAAGTCTTCAATGGGACCAAGAGCTACATCATATAATGGCTGTAAAAGGTCGGTGGTCCCCTGTATTGGCTCCGATGTTTGATCATCGTCTCGAGTAGTTGAAGTTTGGTCATCACTCATCTTATCCATTGAACGATTTTCGCACCTGATACCGACGCCAGCCCCAATGTATTCCAAAACAAAGTCTAAAAGGAAAGTAAAGGAATCTTCGTGCTCTTTTCCAATTCCTCCTAAGTCCAACTGCCTATAGATAGGGTTGCCTTCTTTTTGCAATACCCACATATTGAGTATGTTCCCTGTCAGGGCAAGAAAAACTGTTAAAACATTTGTCTTCTTTGAAATATATCTGACTTCTTCTTCAGATTCAATTGAACTGGGAGAAAGTGATGTAAGGCCATAGGTTACTTTTAAGGCATCAAGCAAAGCTTGTGCTCGTCCCCTCTCAGCAGCGTATAAAGCCTCCTCAACCCTTCGAAGATTTACTAAAACGAGCCATAAATGATCATAGGCACAAAGAGGATACTGCTTACAGAAACTTATTTTCAATTGATCTTCCGAGATAGAATTGGCTCTAATAGTCTCATGAATTTTAACACAGCGTCTAAAATGTTCTAAAGCCTCATTCAAAGAATGTGATTCATAAAAAGAGAGACCCAGACCGTGATGGGCACATGCTTCTTGCATCCTGCTACCGGTTTCCTGGGCAATGCGTAGGTGTTGCTTGTAACACTCTATTGCTTCCTTCAAGTCGTGGAGCCTTTTATAACAACCTCCTAGGCTGCAATAGACTTGTCCTTGTACATTCCTGTCACCGATTTCCTCGGCAATGCTCAGGCATTGCTTGTAGTACTCCATTGCTCGTGGCACGTCGCCGAGGGATTCATGAACGTCGCCGATGTGTAAATAGGCACTTGCTTTTCCTTTTCTGTCACCGACTTCCTTGGCAATGGTCAGGTGTTTCTCGTGGCACTCCATTGCTCGTCTGAATTCATCAAGGCTATTATAACAAACGCCGAGAGTGGAATAGGCTTTCCCTTGCTCTGCCCTGTCACCAACTTCCTTCGCAATGATGAGGTATTTATTGGTGTACTCTATTGCTGTTTGCAATTCATTAAGGATTTGATAAGTAGCGCCGAGATTTCTATACGCTTTGCCTTGACATTCCCTGTCACCAACTTCCTTGGCAATGATGAGGCATTTATTGTTGTACTCTATTGCTCTTTGGAATTCAGAAAAGCTGTGATTAATACCACCGAGATTGCCATAGGCTCGGCCTTCCTCTTTCTTATCACCAACTTCCTTGGCAATGATGAGATATTTATTGGTGTACTCTATTGCTCTTTCGAATTCAGAAAAGTTGTGATTAATACCACCGAGATTGCCATAGGCTCGGCCTTCCTCTTTCTTATCACCAACTTCCTTGGCAATGATGAGATATTTATTGGTGTACTCTATTGCTTTTTGGAATTCATTAAGTTCGTGATAAGCACCGCCGAGATTGCAATAGGCTTTGCCTTCACCTGCCCTGTCACCAACTTCCTGGGCAATGATGAGGTGTTGATTGTGGAACTCTATTGCTTTTTGGAATTCATAAAGTTCGTGATAAGCAAGACCGAGATCGGCATAGGCTTTCCCTTGCCCTGCCCTGTCACCAACTTCCTTCGCAATGATGAGGTATTTATTGACGTACTCTATTGCTCTTTGGAATTCATTAAGGCTGCGATAAGCAACGCCGAGATTGGCATAAGCTCTGCCTTCCCCTTCCCTGTCATTAACTTCCTTGGCAATGATGAGGCATTTATTGAAGTACTCTATTGCTCTTTGGAATTCTTTAAGGCTGTGATAAGTACCGCCGAGATTGCCATAAACTTCGCCTTCGCTTTTCTTGTCATCAACTTCCTTGGCAATGATGAGGCATTTATTGAAGTACTCTATTGCTCTTTGGAATTCTTTAAGGGAGTGATAAGCAACACCGAGATTGGCATAGGCTTCGCCTTGCCCTGCCCTGTTACCATCTTCTTTGGCAATCCTGAGGCCTTGATTGTGGTACAATATTGCTCGATGGAATTCTTCAAGGCTGTAATAAGCAAGACCGAGATTTTTATAGGCTGTGCTTTGCCCTTCCCTGTCACCAACAACTTCCTTGGCAATGATGAGGTGTTGATTGTGGTACTCTATTGCTCTTTGGAATTCATTAAGGCTGTGATAAGCGCGACCGAGATTTATGTAGGCTTTGCCTTGACATACCCTGTCACCAACTTCCTTGGCAATGATGAGGTGTTGATTGTGGTACTCTATTGCTCGTTGGAATTCTTTAAGGCTGTGATAAGCAACGCCAACATTGCCATAGGTACATCCTTCACCTGCCCTGTCACCAACGTCCTTGGCAATGATGATGTATTTATTGTAGTACTCTATTGCTCTATGGAATTCATTAAGGCTGTAATAAGCAAGACCGAGATTTTTATAGGCTGTGCTTTGCCCTTCCCTGTCACCAACTTCCTTGGCAATGATGAGGTGTTGATTGTGGTACTCTATTTCTCTTTGGAATTCATTAAGGCTGTGATAAGCACGACCGAGATTTCTATAGGCTTTGCCTTGACATGCCCTGTCACCAACTTCCTTGGCAATGATGAGGTGTAGATTGTGGTACTCTATTGCTCGTTGGAATTCTTTAAGGCTGTGATAAGCAACGCCAACATTGCCATAGGTACATCCTTCACCTGCCC
>OZ037786.1:24047929-24060429 GCA_964035525.1 Porites cylindrica | reverse complement strand
CATCGAAGAGATCAGGAATCACAGTAAACATCTCGTTTTCTTCAGGTTTAATACAACATTACTTATCTGAAGGTAACATCAGAAACTAAACATTGTATCGTGCAACGTGTTGGGATCAAATAGACGCAGTTCAACAAGCCGACCTATAAGTCGCCCCATGTAAGGCAATCCAAGATAGCCTGGGATTCTGGATTCCACGTCACGGATTCCGGATTCCAGATTCCAGGTACTCGATTCTGGTCTTGGTCAGTAGAATTCCAATAACTAGTGTGATTCCGGATTCTTTGAGCTGTACTCCGGACTCTAAAGCCCAGGATTCCGGATCCACATGCAAATTTTTCCCAGATTCCGGATTCCGTTACATGGGGCGGTATAAGGGATGAACCATTAGCAAAGTAAAGGGGCTGGGTGGGATTTTTGGGAGGTCTATGAAAGTTTTCTTTTTACTCCTGAGGTGGAAATCTGTTTTTTCTCCTCGAACAGTTTTTTTTTATCATGGTGCGTTTGGAGATTTTTTTTCTTACTAATGCGTTTGCCTTCCCCCAATCTCCTATCCTTTTTTTCTAATGGTGACATCCCTAAATTAAAGCAGCTTCTTTAAATAACTGAGGGATGGCTAAAAGTCAATGGCCTAGAGAAAAGCAGTCTAGAAGCAGTTATACAAAAACGTCAGATTCTCGATCGAATGATGATAGCTTGAACGATTGCTGTAATTTCCTAACGCCAAACCTCAGAACGTTTCTGCATGTGTACGTGTTCTGGAACTGATCTATTTGATTAAAAGCCCAACTTTTACAACCTAGCACAATTACAACAAAACATTAAGTTATTGGAGCGTCCAAAATCTTAATCTAATCTAATCTCTTCCACTGTTTGGATACTTTAAAGTCGACATCAATTAAAGCTGTTGGACCACTAATGCAATAGTCCGCGAAAACGATTTTTTTATGATTGAAATGACTCGCAGTAATTAAGAAACAAGATTAAGAGTTAAACCTAGTTTAATGACAGAACAAATAGTCTACGAGTGCAGAGACAGAGGCGGACTCAGCTCTACAAGGAAGTGGTGGTCAGAAAATACAGAAGGAAATTAAATCTTGTTTTCGGATGAAA
This sequence comes from Porites cylindrica, assembly GCA_964035525.1. NCBI lineage: Eukaryota > Metazoa > Cnidaria > Anthozoa > Scleractinia > Poritidae > Porites > Porites cylindrica. The sequence goes on along the minus strand of OZ037786.1, from coordinate 24,059,316 downwards.
ATTTGATTTCGGGCCCTTTTTCCTTTGTTTGCAGGCATGGAAGGACTATCTGGCAACGCTTTTCCAAAAAAAAAGCAAAAGTCACTCTAATGATTCTCAGACGGTCCAATTTGCCAGCGGTCACTCGCTCCTGTCTCTGAGCAGGCTATTCAGTGCATCGTTAAAAACTTACTGTTAAAACTACGAGCATATTCATTCCCAAACGTGGAAGGCAAAATGTTTACTCTTTGTATGAAATGCTAATAATTTATCCATATAAGTTAAACTCGTCCCCGAAATCCCATTTTCCTTGAATTTAAAAGCAGTTTTAATTAAGTGACACAATGTGTGTCCCAATATAACACAAGTACAAAATGAAGACTGCAGACTACTCTCAGTGCAAAACATTGTTTTCACCATGCAAATGGGAACGTGACAACAATAGTCCCATTGACAAATGCATTTATGAAATAAATCATATATGAGAACTGTGGAAATAAAATCAAATGAAGAATGATCCTTGCAGTTTTGAACGCAATTTATGCAATTGCGTAAGAAGCCTGAAAAAAAAAATCAGGACTTCAACGGTATTTGAACCCATGACCTCGCGATACCGGTGTGACGCTCTAACCAACTAAGCTATGAAGCCACTGATAACGTACTGATAGTCCCATTGTTTCCTAACCCTGAAAACAATGGTCTGCATTCAGTCTGCAGTCTGCATTTTTTACTGTCCACCAATTTATACATTAAGGATCAACAAGACAAGAGCATATTAATTTTTTTGTTTAAAAAATATAACTAGTTCAGCTGGGAAACCGGGGATCAATCATACAAAACGTAATACACCCTTTTAACCCAGACCTTAAACCACAAATGAATGCACAAAATACCTACAGTGCATACGCAGAATTTTTAAAATTATCTGATTAAAATCTGAATCACCCTAGTGAAACCATGGCCACGCTTGTATATAGTTAATAGGTTCGTCTCCGTCGTCCCGTTAGGAGACTTGGGATTCTCAACCCTCGGACAAACACCAAACACCCCCCCCCCCCCCAACCCCCGACTTTTTTTTTTTAGACGATAAAACATCAGCAGCTGACGTTTTCAGAAGCTGTTTGTTTATCCCTCCCGCGCATTTTGAGACAAGTTTAGAGATGGTCAGTTACTATGGTTACGACATATGACGTCTTAAGTAGCAGGCGGTCAAGCCATTTTTAAGTGAAAATGCGTGTTCTTTCAACTTTTTTCAACAATAAAAGAAAAACCTGTCAATGAAATGATGTAAAGGGCTTATTTAAATGTTATTTTACACGTGAAGGACAGAGAATTATCATTTATCGCGATTTTAACCTGATTTCTAATTCTTGGTGAGATTCAAGATGGCGACCATTGTTGGTGACGTCACAGGCCTCCAGCAGCGCCACCACCCATTAAAAATAAACCTCATCTTGTTGAGCAGATCAATAGCCTGCGAAAACATCCGTTTCTCCTCGCTCTTCGCCGCTGGGGACGTTTCGCGAGGAGGAACGTCTGCGACTCAGCGACAGAAATTCCATACTGATGACGTAAAATCTGTCCGGAATCCGGTCAGAAGCGCTGATTGGTCGAGGGAGTAGTTACATTGTTTTAGTCATTGTTTACGAATGACAGACAAAAGACAAAAGGCCACAAAGGTCAAATGTAAACGCGAAGAATCTCTAACAAACATTCTATATTTGTGGAATATAGTCTTCTCTAGAAGAAGCATTTGAGTCTTGCTAAGCTCCTTGGCAGATGAACACAACACTTCACCAAAATCGACCAGAAGACACGCAAAATTGGACAAATTTATGTTTGGAACCTCATGACTAACCGGATTCATTATGTAAACATTGATTTGCGTCATCAGTATCGAATTTCTGTCGCTGAGTCGCAGACGTTCCTCCTCGCGAAACGTCCCCAGCGGCGAAGAGCGAGGAGAAACGGATGTTTTCGCAGGCTAGTAGATCAAAGGCTTTCCACTGAAGTTAAAATTATTATGATCAAGAACTCTGGAGAGGGGTTCAATCCACCCCTCCCCCTTATACCACGCTGGGGTATGAATCTGCGTGTACCTCTGAGGGTTAACCCTGTTAAATTAATTTGAATTATTTGTTTCAGTCATTTGCTTTAAAGCCGAAGGGAAAAAATGAAAAGGAATTATTAAGATTATGATGATGATGATGATGATTATCATCAATATTACAATTATTACAATGCAATTTTCCTTTGCCAAATTACAATTTGCCGGTTAAGGTAGGTTACACGAGAAAAGGGGCAATCATGTGTACTACTATTCAGTCAGTTTCAGGACAACGTTAAGTTCTTTCCCCACGAAAATTGTTTGACTTTTTCCTAAGTTAAAATTGATAAGTGCATGTAGCCGTGGCTAATATAGAGCTCCACAGTATACAGTATTCCCTTTGATTTACAACGTTTTTTTTTAAGTTATTAATTAGGGAGATTTAGAGTTTCGTTTACGGCAAACCGTGGATTTGTACCACGTAAATAAGTATTCCCTTTACCTCTCGAGCTTTCTCGTTTGCTGTTAAATAAATCTACAAAAAATTGTTAGTTTCAAGTTAGTTTTATCCATAAGAATTGCTTTGAGTTGTTTTCATTTTATCTGCATATTTTCTATTTTGAGAAATTCTCAACTTGAATCTGTAGACGTTTGCCATTTGCCGTTAGCGTGACTATAAATCTCTCTATTCAATATCTTCTGACAAAAAATGACTAAAATGAAAACACGCTTTTTTACCAAACGCCCCATTGAGGACAGCTATTAAATAACGCACTTCTTTCTTTGGGGAAATCCAGATATATACACGCTACTTCAGCAGTTGTGTTGACATCAAACTTTCAGCGCATCCCTGTAAAGAAAGTAACCATTGATACATTAATTAATCTTTCATTTCAAAACAAAATAAAGGTCAAAGCGTTAAATTTTAGGATGCCATGGATGATGATATGAAAAATAGCAAAATGAAAAACATTTAACATGTTAGGCATATTTGTTCGTTTTGAAGCTATGAATTTCTCTACATATAGTGCTAGTTCTGTAGAAAAATGAAGGAAACTTATTCCCTATGTATCTTTTATCCACACCTGACCTAAGCTATTTAACAATTGAGAACATTAAGCAATGCCTAGTGTTCAATTGATTTTTGAAATTTGTTGGTAGCCCGTTAGGAATAGCATTTACCTGAGTGAATCCATAATAATTTAACACTTACCACCCAACCCATCCTTACTTTATACATATTTTTATTCTTTTTATTATCAAGTCTGTCATTTTCCTTTTAACAGAATTTGACAAGAATGGTTCTAGCTTTTCTTCTTAAGCCTTTTGTTACTAGAACAGCACGAAAAAAAAATATCCACTTACGACTTGCTCAATGACTCTTTTTCCAATTCAATCTTAACGTCATCGCCGATCAGAACAAAAGGAGCCCAGTACTTTGGAGCAGAATAATCGTGGGAGTCTCGAAGACATTTCATGGCTCTCTGAAGAGCAACACTTGCACTTTCTCCATTTCCAAGTTGTTGGTAGAAAGATTTCATAAACATCATTGTGGCTTCGTCATCAATTGCCCAGAGTGTCGCCAGCACGGAACGAGCACCAGCAAACAAGAAAGCACGTGCCATACCGACCACACCCTCAGACGAGACCTCTCCTTGACCACTGTGGCAGCAACTTAGCACAACTAGCCTTGCTCTCAGCTTAACAGCTTGTATATCAGACATTTTCAAAATATAGTCCTCCTCCTTAAGAGGCTTGGATTTCCATCGGGGGTCTGGGGCCAAAACAATTTCTCCGGTTTCCGGCCTTCCGGGGGCTGCAATATGAACCAAAGACACTGACTTGATTCTCTGAAGTACCGCTTCTTTGGTTGCATCTTCACCTGTTAAGGGTTGACTCTTTAGAATTTCTCCAATCTTCTCCACTTCCATTTTTGCGTACTTCAGTTGCTTATAAATGGGGTTCCCCCATTTATTTGTAATTTTCTTCAAGCATGGATCTCCAACAAATAGGGCTCCACTTTTACTGTGGTATTCACTTGGAGAATCTGTGATGACTTTCAAACTTGTCAGTGAGGGAACAGTGCGGATCCTTAAAGTTTCACTCAGGGCTGGCCAAGGAGCTTTAGACAAAGCGCCATCAGGAACTACAATTAGTTCATCACCATCAAGCAAGTCTTCAATGGGACCAAGAGCTACATCATATAATGGCTGTAAAAGGTCGGTGGTCCCCTGTATTGGCTCCGATGTTTGATCATCGTCTCGAGTAGTTGAAGTTTGGTCATCACTCATCTTATCCATTGAACGATTTTCGCACCTGATACCGACGCCAGCCCCAATGTATTCCAAAACAAAGTCTAAAAGGAAAGTAAAGGAATCTTCGTGCTCTTTTCCAATTCCTCCTAAGTCCAACTGCCTATAGATAGGGTTGCCTTCTTTTTGCAATACCCACATATTGAGTATGTTCCCTGTCAGGGCAAGAAAAACTGTTAAAACATTTGTCTTCTTTGAAATATATCTGACTTCTTCTTCAGATTCAATTGAACTGGGAGAAAGTGATGTAAGGCCATAGGTTACTTTTAAGGCATCAAGCAAAGCTTGTGCTCGTCCCCTCTCAGCAGCGTATAAAGCCTCCTCAACCCTTCGAAGATTTACTAAAACGAGCCATAAATGATCATAGGCACAAAGAGGATACTGCTTACAGAAACTTATTTTCAATTGATCTTCCGAGATAGAATTGGCTCTAATAGTCTCATGAATTTTAACACAGCGTCTAAAATGTTCTAAAGCCTCATTCAAAGAATGTGATTCATAAAAAGAGAGACCCAGACCGTGATGGGCACATGCTTCTTGCATCCTGCTACCGGTTTCCTGGGCAATGCGTAGGTGTTGCTTGTAACACTCTATTGCTTCCTTCAAGTCGTGGAGCCTTTTATAACAACCTCCTAGGCTGCAATAGACTTGTCCTTGTACATTCCTGTCACCGATTTCCTCGGCAATGCTCAGGCATTGCTTGTAGTACTCCATTGCTCGTGGCACGTCGCCGAGGGATTCATGAACGTCGCCGATGTGTAAATAGGCACTTGCTTTTCCTTTTCTGTCACCGACTTCCTTGGCAATGGTCAGGTGTTTCTCGTGGCACTCCATTGCTCGTCTGAATTCATCAAGGCTATTATAACAAACGCCGAGAGTGGAATAGGCTTTCCCTTGCTCTGCCCTGTCACCAACTTCCTTCGCAATGATGAGGTATTTATTGGTGTACTCTATTGCTGTTTGCAATTCATTAAGGATTTGATAAGTAGCGCCGAGATTTCTATACGCTTTGCCTTGACATTCCCTGTCACCAACTTCCTTGGCAATGATGAGGCATTTATTGTTGTACTCTATTGCTCTTTGGAATTCAGAAAAGCTGTGATTAATACCACCGAGATTGCCATAGGCTCGGCCTTCCTCTTTCTTATCACCAACTTCCTTGGCAATGATGAGATATTTATTGGTGTACTCTATTGCTCTTTCGAATTCAGAAAAGTTGTGATTAATACCACCGAGATTGCCATAGGCTCGGCCTTCCTCTTTCTTATCACCAACTTCCTTGGCAATGATGAGATATTTATTGGTGTACTCTATTGCTTTTTGGAATTCATTAAGTTCGTGATAAGCACCGCCGAGATTGCAATAGGCTTTGCCTTCACCTGCCCTGTCACCAACTTCCTGGGCAATGATGAGGTGTTGATTGTGGAACTCTATTGCTTTTTGGAATTCATAAAGTTCGTGATAAGCAAGACCGAGATCGGCATAGGCTTTCCCTTGCCCTGCCCTGTCACCAACTTCCTTCGCAATGATGAGGTATTTATTGACGTACTCTATTGCTCTTTGGAATTCATTAAGGCTGCGATAAGCAACGCCGAGATTGGCATAAGCTCTGCCTTCCCCTTCCCTGTCATTAACTTCCTTGGCAATGATGAGGCATTTATTGAAGTACTCTATTGCTCTTTGGAATTCTTTAAGGCTGTGATAAGTACCGCCGAGATTGCCATAAACTTCGCCTTCGCTTTTCTTGTCATCAACTTCCTTGGCAATGATGAGGCATTTATTGAAGTACTCTATTGCTCTTTGGAATTCTTTAAGGGAGTGATAAGCAACACCGAGATTGGCATAGGCTTCGCCTTGCCCTGCCCTGTTACCATCTTCTTTGGCAATCCTGAGGCCTTGATTGTGGTACAATATTGCTCGATGGAATTCTTCAAGGCTGTAATAAGCAAGACCGAGATTTTTATAGGCTGTGCTTTGCCCTTCCCTGTCACCAACAACTTCCTTGGCAATGATGAGGTGTTGATTGTGGTACTCTATTGCTCTTTGGAATTCATTAAGGCTGTGATAAGCGCGACCGAGATTTATGTAGGCTTTGCCTTGACATACCCTGTCACCAACTTCCTTGGCAATGATGAGGTGTTGATTGTGGTACTCTATTGCTCGTTGGAATTCTTTAAGGCTGTGATAAGCAACGCCAACATTGCCATAGGTACATCCTTCACCTGCCCTGTCACCAACGTCCTTGGCAATGATGATGTATTTATTGTAGTACTCTATTGCTCTATGGAATTCATTAAGGCTGTAATAAGCAAGACCGAGATTTTTATAGGCTGTGCTTTGCCCTTCCCTGTCACCAACTTCCTTGGCAATGATGAGGTGTTGATTGTGGTACTCTATTTCTCTTTGGAATTCATTAAGGCTGTGATAAGCACGACCGAGATTTCTATAGGCTTTGCCTTGACATGCCCTGTCACCAACTTCCTTGGCAATGATGAGGTGTAGATTGTGGTACTCTATTGCTCGTTGGAATTCTTTAAGGCTGTGATAAGCAACGCCAACATTGCCATAGGTACATCCTTCACCTGCCCTGTCACCAACTTCCGTGGCAATGATGATGTATTTATTGTAGTACTCTATTGCTCTATGGAATTCATTAAGGCTGCCATAAGCCAAGCCGAGATTGGCATAAGCTCTGCCTTCCCCTTTCCTGTCATTAACTTCCTTGGCAATGATGAGGCATTTATTGGTGTACTCTATTGCTCTTTGGAATTCATTAAGGCTGTGATAAGCAAGACGGAGATTTTCATAGGCTGTGCTTTGCCCTTTCCTGTCACCAACTTCCTTGGCAATGATGAGGTGTTGATTGTGGTACTCTATTGCTCTTTGGAATTCATTAAGGTTGTGATAAGCACGACCGAGATTTCTATAGGCTTTGCCTTGCCCTGCCCTGTCACCAACTTCCTTGGCAATGATGAGGCATTTATTGAAGTACTCTATTGCTCTTTGGAATTCTTTAAGGCTCTGATAAGCACTGCCGAGCAAGGAATAGGTTGTGCCTTGCCCTTTCCTGTCATTAACTTCCTTGGCAATGGTGAGGTATTTATTGAAGTACTCTATTGCTCTTTGGAATTCATTACGGTTGTAATAAGTAGCGCCGAGAACGCAATAGGCTGTGCCTTGCCCTTCCCTGTCATTAACTTCCTTGGCAATCGTGAGGTATTTATTGGTGTACTCTATTGCTCTTTGGAATTCATTAAGGTTGTGATAAGTAGCGCCGAGATCTCTATAGGCGTTGCCTTGCCCTTTCCTGTCACCAACTTCCTTGACAATGATGAGGCATTTATTGAAGTACTCTATTGCTCTTTGGAATTCTTTAAGGCTCTGATAAGCACTGCCGAGCGAGGAATAGGCTGTGCCTTGCCCTTCCCTGTCATTAACTTCCTTGGCAATGGTGAGGTATTTATTGAAGTACTCTATTGCTCTTTGGAATTCTTTAAGGTCGTGATAAGCACCGCCGAGATTGCCATAGGCTTTGCCTTCACCTGCCCTGTCACCAACTTCCTGGGCAATGATGAGGTGTTGATTGTGGTACTCTATTGCTCGTTGGAATTCATTAAGGTTGTGATAAGCACGACCGAGATTTCTATAGGCTTTGCCTTGCCCTTCCCTGTCACCAACTTCCTTGGCAATGATGAGGCATTTATTGAAGTACTCTATTGCTCTTTGGAATTCTTTAAGGTCGTGATAAGCACCGCCGAGCAAGGAATAGGCTGTGCCTTGCCCTTCCCTGTCATTAACTTCCTTGGCAATGGTGAGGTATTTATTGGTGTACTCTATTGCTCTTTGGAATTCATTAAGGTTGTGATAAGTAGCGCCGAGATTTCTATAGGCGTTGCCTTGCCCTTCCCTGTCACCAACTTCCTTGGCAATGATGAGGCATTTATTGAAGTACTCAATTGCTCTTTGGAATTCTTTAAGGTCGTGATAAGCACTGCCGAGATTGCCATAGGCTTTGCCTTCACCTGCTCTGTCACCAACTTCCTGGGTAATGATGAGGTGTTGATTGTGGTACTCTATTGCTCTTTGGAATTCATTAAGGCTGTGATAAGCACGACCGAGATTTCTATAGGCTTTGCCTTGACATGCCCTGTCACCAACTTCCTTGGCAATGATGAGGTGTAGATTGTGGTACTCTATTGCTCGTTGGAATTCTCTAAGGCTGTGATAAGCAACGCCAACATTGCCATAGGTACATCCTTCACCTGCCCTGTCACCAACTTCCGTGGCAATGATGATGTATTTATTGTAGTACTCTATTGCTCTATGGAATTCATTAAGGCTGCCATAAGCCAAGCCGAGATTGGCATAAGCTCTGCCTTCCCCTTTCCTGTCATTAACTTCCTTGGCAATGATGAGGCATTTATTGGTGTACTCTATTGCTCTTTGGAATTCATTAAGGCTGTGATAAGCAAGACGGAGATTTTCATAGGCTGTGCTTTGCCCTTTCCTGTCACCAACTTCCTTGGCAATGATGAGGTGTTGATTGTGGTACTCTATTGCTCTTTGGAATTCATTAAGGTTGTGATAAGCACGACCGAGATTTCTATAGGCTTTGCCTTGCCCTGCCCTGTCACCAACTTCCTTGGCAATGATGAGGCATTTATTGAAGTACTCTATTGCTCTTTGGAATTCTTTAAGGCTCTGATAAGCACTGCCGAGCAAGGAATAGGTTGTGCCTTGCCCTTTCCTGTCATTAACTTCCTTGGCAATGGTGAGGTATTTATTGAAGTACTCTATTGCTCTTTGGAATTCATTACGGTTGTAATAAGTAGCGCCGAGAACGCAATAGGCTGTGCCTTGCCCTTCCCTGTCATTAACTTCCTTGGCAATCGTGAGGTATTTATTGGTGTACTCTATTGCTCTTTGGAATTCATTAAGGTTGTGATAAGTAGCGCCGAGATCTCTATAGGCGTTGCCTTGCCCTTTCCTGTCACCAACTTCCTTGACAATGATGAGGCATTTATTGAAGTACTCTATTGCTCTTTGGAATTCTTTAAGGCTCTGATAAGCACTGCCGAGCGAGGAATAGGCTGTGCCTTGCCCTTCCCTGTCATTAACTTCCTTGGCAATGGTGAGGTATTTATTGAAGTACTCTATTGCTCTTTGGAATTCTTTAAGGTCGTGATAAGCACCGCCGAGATTGCCATAGGCTTTGCCTTCACCTGCCCTGTCACCAACTTCCTGGGCAATGATGAGGTGTTGATTGTGGTACTCTATTGCTCGTTGGAATTCATTAAGGTTGTGATAAGCACGACCGAGATTTCTATAGGCTTTGCCTTGCCCTTCCCTGTCACCAACTTCCTTGGCAATGATGAGGCATTTATTGAAGTACTCTATTGCTCTTTGGAATTCTTTAAGGTCGTGATAAGCACCGCCGAGCAAGGAATAGGCTGTGCCTTGCCCTTCCCTGTCATTAACTTCCTTGGCAATGGTGAGGTATTTATTGGTGTACTCTATTGCTCTTTGGAATTCATTAAGGTTGTGATAAGTAGCGCCGAGATTTCTATAGGCGTTGCCTTGCCCTTCCCTGTCACCAACTTCCTTGGCAATGATGAGGCATTTATTGAAGTACTCAATTGCTCTTTGGAATTCTTTAAGGTCGTGATAAGCACTGCCGAGATTGCCATAGGCTTTGCCTTCACCTGCTCTGTCACCAACTTCCTGGGTAATGATGAGGTGTTGATTGTGGTACTCTATTGCTCTTTGGAATTCATTAAGGTTGTGATAAGCACGACCGAGATTTCTATAGGCTTTGCCTTGCCTTGCCCTGTCACCAACTTCCTTGGCAATGATGAGGCATTTATTGAAGTACTCTATTGCTCTTTGGAATTCTTTAAGGCTCTGATAAGCACTGCCGAGCAAGGAATAGGCTGTGCCTTGCCCTTCCCTGTCATTAACTTCCTTGGCAATGGTGAGGTATTTATTGGTGTACTCTATTGCTCTTTGGAATTCATGAAGGTTGTGATAAGTAGCGCCGAGATTTCTATAGGCTTTGCCTTGACATTCCCTGTCACCAACTTCCTTGGCAATGATGAGGTATTTATTGTTGTACTCTATTGCTCTTTGGAATTCATTAATGTTGTGATTAGTACCACCGAGATTGCTATAGGCTTCGCCTTCCTCTTTCTTGTCACCAACTTCTTTGGCAATGATGAGGCATTTATTGAAGTACTCTATTGCTCTTTGGAATTCTTTAAGGTCGTGATAAGCACTGCCGAGATTGCCATAGGCTTTGCCTTCACCTGCCCTGTCACCAACTTCCTGGGTAATGATGAGGTGTTGATTGTGGTACTCTATTGCTCTTTGGAATTCATTAAGGTTGTGATAAGCGTGACCGAGATTTCTATAGGCTTTGCCTTGCCCTTCCCTGTCACCAACTTCCTTGGCAATGATGAGGCATTTATTGAAGTACTCTATTGCTCTTTGGAATTCTGTAAGGCTCTGATAAGCACTGCCGAGCAAGGAATAGGCTGTGCCTTGCCCTTCCCTGTCATTAACTTCCTTGGCAATGGTGAGGTATTTATTGGTGTACTCTATTGCTCTTTGGACTTCATTAAGGTTGTGATAAGTAGCGCCGAGATTTCTATAGGCTTTGCCTTGACATTCCCTGTCACCAACTTCCTTGGCAATGATGAGGTATTTATTGTTGTACTCTATTGCTCTTTGGAATTCATTAATGTTGTGATTAGTACCACCGAGATTGCTATAGGCTTCGCCTTCCTCTTTCTTGTCACCAACTTCTTTGGCAATGATGAGGCATTTATTGAAGTACTCTATTGCTCTTTGGAATTCTTTAAGGTCGTGATAAGCACCGCCGAGATTGCCATAGGCTTTGCCTTCACCTGCCCTGTCACCAACTTCCTGGGCAATGATGAGGTGTTGATTGTGGTACTCTATTGCTCGTTGGAATTCATTAAGGTTGTGATAAGTAAGGCCGAGATTGCCATAGGCGCGTCCTTCACCTGCCCTGTCATCAACTTCCTTGGCAA
>OZ037786.1:24007929-24042929 GCA_964035525.1 Porites cylindrica | reverse complement strand
GTCCCCCACCTCCATGTAAACAGGCCCTAAGGCTTCTGAATTTAACGAATTAAATATGAGAGAAATGAAAAAAAAAAACGAAACGATTCTGGTCATATTTGTAGTGACACTATCGTGAAAAGCCCCGTCCACACAAATCCGGATATTTTTAAAAGCGCATTTATATATATTTTTCACATGAATCGGCCTTCCGTCTTGTATTCCGTCCACACATGAAACCAATGAATCCTGTCACCGAAACATTAGGCTGATTTAGCAACAGAACGGGAACATCAGTTGACGACGAGAAAGCGCGGGGAAAGGACTGAACGCGACTTCTGGTGCTCAATTTGCTGCTCTGTCATTGGTCAAGCCAGTTGTTTGATTTGCCCGCGTCGTCGTTAACTGACGTTCCCGTTCTATTGCTAAGTCAGCCTAATGTGTGGTTTAAGGCCTCGTCTACACGAATCCGGGTAAAAAGTTATGCAGTTTCAAAAATTAGTCTGGATTCGTGTGCACGTGGCCCTAAAACAGTTCAAGGTAGCTTTTGCTGAATCCAGTCAAGAATATCCTTGTAAACCACGCTCGCCACCTCATTCAACGGTTCATGGCGTCCATTTTTGCACACCTGCAAAGCAAGTTTTACAAGCAGTTGTGTTAATAATGAAATAATAACAGGTCGATTTAAAAATGACAACGGGACGGAAAATTGGCCGAAGAGAGAAAACTCTATATTATTCTTTAGACACCCGTTTGGAGACGAGAAGTTCCTCTTTGGTGATTATTTTATAAATTATCATAGCCTTTTCCCATGAAAATGTGGTGACATTGTTAGGAGAAAATAGATATTGGTCACTCTTGGGGTTAAAAGGGTTTAGACAAATCACGACTGTTGTTGGGATAAGTTCACAATAATTACGCTTGGAACAAAGCAGCCGAAACTCCTACCGCGGGCAGGAACAAACGCCGATTTAAGACCGCCTCTTCCTGCTCTTATGATATAACGTCAAGCGCCCTAACTATTCGTCTGAAATACCCATAGAGAGGCTATTAGTTCGCTCAGTGCTGTCAGTAAAGCAGCTCATTCGTGTACCTTAAATGTCTTGTCGTTACTTGGGGAATTCTCTTGTAAGTAACGTGAACCGTCGATCTTCCCTAATTGATCTCCATCACCATGGACAAGTAGATAAGATGTTGCGAGCTTTGACAAGTTCCTCTTGATTTCATTCATTGCGTCTAATATAGCTCCGACCCATCTCACTTTCATTCCCTCATGCCAGTTTAGGCTATCATTGGCATACTTTTCAACCTAAAACAATAGTAATAAAGAAGGTGCATTGTGTTCTCGAAGTCCTAGACTTGCCACAAGTCGACCGCGAAAGCAAGAGGGCGCGAGGGACACTCGGTACTCAAGGAAATTCGACTTTCTGTAAGATTTATGGTTATTAAACGTATGGTGCAAAGAACTGAGTGACATTGAAATTTATACGGGGAGGCTCCAACCCTAAACAAGCACGACGAGCTCCTTCAACGATAAATGTGTAAGGATTTAGGCCTAGGAGTGGAACCTCCCCGTATAAAACATTGTTGAGCCACGCCCCCCCCCCCCCCCCCCACCCCCCATTTCCACCGGGGGTATAATCTTAGGGCTAATTAACTGAACAGGACAGAATGACCCTCGACGAACCCGCCGGCCCCAAGCGTTACTAGTTCATTGCACAATCATGGAGGATGGAAAACATCAATTCCTGGCTCAATTCCGAACGAATTGTCATTAACCATTAAACAGAAAAACTTTTATTCAAACTCTACCCAAAATATTCCAGTCAGTGGTACGAAATGTCAAGTTTCGCGATCGGTTTGAGGGACTGGACACAGCCTCATTCAGCAACCTCCAGAAATTACCGGAACATGTTCGGCATTGTCTTCGGAAATGCGGATAAAACGAACACGAAAGTCTCTCTCCTTTGACTCAGGAAAAGAGAGCAGTTTTCAGTTGTGTTATTCGACTTTTTAGAGACGAGAAGGGAATTTTATTGTTGAAGAAATTTGACGCGCGATTGTTTCTGGGATTGTTACTGGGGTCACGCCGGTCAAATATTGGCCAATCTTTTTCTCTGTCCTTAGTAACAATCCCAGAACTCTGCGAAAGTAAACTCAGCTGAGTATCCCCGTAGTTTTGTATCACCTGTGTAGGATCCTGGCTTAAGAGTGATGGATCGATCGGTGGCCTGATCTTGCACGGGGGCATTATCCATGATACTATTCTTTCTAGACAAACCTGTAAGATACATGCATTATATACGTTATTTGAGACCTTCAGTTTTTAAGACCAGGACGACTACGAATACGAGATTTTCTTAATGCTAAGCAGTGCGTGCGCATGAACCAGCGTCATTTTGGCGGGAAAACGTGATAGCCGTCGTCATTCTACTACGAGTTTTGCCGAGAATGTCGTTGTGACCAAAACAAGTTATCAAATGTTAGAAGCTAAGTTTTATTATTTTCGGTCGGCAGAGGGCTTAAACTCCTTCAATAAGTAAGAGTGCTAACTTTTCTGGTGAATCAAAAGTACAATGGAGCTTTCCGGGCGTCTATTTTTCTTTTTGAGAAAAGCGAAAGTCGTACTCCTAGCAGTTCTCGTCCTCGAATCTAAAGGTCTCTTTTAAGCAAGCGTGAAGTCTAGATAGCTGAATATTGGCCAAGTTCGTTTTGTTTTGTTTTGTTTTTTGCGTTTTTATATATGGAACAATCACTACTGTATTAATTTATTAAAGACTGCCTTCTTCTTTACTGAGCTTGTCAAAATTACAACTTCTTCACTGATTATGAAGTGTGATATAACCTTCTTCTCGTTCAGTCAGTGATGGGCTATCCATGCTTTGCCAGCTATATATACCCTCAAAAGCATGGCAGGAAAAAAAATTATGTCGCTCAGAAATTTTGTATCAATGACTGATCATTTCAATTTCATTCTGCTTCCCAACGTCATATTTTTTTCCTTTCTAGGTTTATCCAATCACAATGTTCCATGACCCGGATGTTAATCGTGGTTCCCAGACCCTCGTTGTTGCTCATTCCCGTAACTGGCCTACTAAACGAATCCTTATGCAGGTAAGAAAACTGTCAGGTAAATAAAGGTCGCCACTTTAGAAATGAGAAGAAAGCTTAGCCGTGTTAATTTTCCCAAAGATTTTTGAGACGGCAGTACTTTTGTCTCGTCACGCAACGCTCCCACCTGGGACGGTTACTGGGGACAGAGGAAAAATTGGCCATTGGCTGACCGGCGCGTTCCCGGAAACGATCCTAGGGGTCTTGGCGAAAATTAACTCCGCCTAGTTTACTCCGCGTTTCTAAACTGGTGAATGTCTTTTTAGACTATACAGTCGAAATATTATTTCGCGGCCACCCTTACTTAGGGATGGGAAAACTGTTAGTTTTGTTCAAAGGTAATCCACTGCTTTCCTTACCAATACTGTGAAACTTGTATTAAGTGGACACCGTATTAAGCGGACACCCTCTATTAAGCGGACAGTAGCCGATGTCCCTAATTTATTTCCCTTATATACTTTAAATGAAACCTTTACTAAAAGGACACCTCTATTAAGCGGACGCGGACACCTAAAAAGTACCTAAAATAGTCATTTCTATTGTTGTCAACCTGTATTAAACGGACACTTGTAATCAAATTTCACTACCCAACATGCCAGACACCGGAAATGCGAAAGATTACCTCGAATTGCCACCCACAACTTTTTCCATTTTTACATTAAAAACGTGACTTGACGAACTTATTTGATTAGTTTCACAGTACAGTATTGTTTTCTATTTCGTTTTGTTTGTATAGAGCTTGTTTCACTTATCTGATTTCTTCAAATTTGAGTTGCAATCTGTTTATGGTACTATGACCAATTGATCCACTTTGATAAAGAAATTAATGCAAACGTATATCGTCAAAGTCTCTGGGAGTATTCTTAACATTTCCACTGTTCATTTGAATGGCATTTGACATCTCATATGACGTTATCTATCGAAACCTGTATTAGGCGGACACCCTGTATTAGGCGGACATTACAGCATTTCCCGAGGGTGTCCGCTTAATACAGGTTTCACTGTAACTTCTTACTACTCTCACGTTTCAAAATGGCGCGTGACAGGGCGTGGTACCCAGGGGGTGAACAGAAAACCATTCTGTGCCGTTACCTAGGCACTGGTACTCGGGAACAAACTTGAACACTGTCATATTGTGAGCTTATACCTGTATGGATTAATGAAAATGAAATTTATTTGTTGATTTATTTCAGCGTCACACGTTACGAGCTGTGCCAGTATCTGAAGTGAAGTATGAGTGGAAAGATAAAAACACTCGTTTCTGGGTGTACGGGTTGGATCACAGAGTGCACTCCCCAGACTACCCCCAACAGTGCTGTTGTGGTTGCAATATAATCTAGAGTAGTCAAAGAATAATGTATAATGTTTTTATGTGCAATCCAGACTAATCGCTGGGCGTCCGCGTTTTGTGCTAGCCTGGGACCAGGTTTCTTGGTCGGGAAGAGGGGCAAAAAATCGACGTGCGAAGCGAGCAGAGCGAGAGACCTCTCCTCTTCTTCCCCCACTCCCCCCCCCCCCCTCCCCCCACTGCCGTCTGCTCGCGAATTTTAACAGTAGCTAAAGAAAAAATAATTAATTAACCATCAATTTGCTCTTCTTCCTAAGAAATGAACATTCAGGCAAAAGTTCCGCCAAAGAGATATCATATATTTGAACGGCAACACCATAGGATTTCCTCTAGCCCGCATGGCAGACGTTAAAAGGGGAAGAGGTTATCTATGCATAATCTGGTCTCGAGTTAAGGGGCTACCGTAAAATTCCGAAAATAAGCCCCTCGATAGGGCGAAGGTTGTCCCCAAGGGTTTATATGTTTCCATTTGCAACGAGGTCGACCGCAGACTTTAATACGTTTCTTTTTAGACGGCCTGAATTGTTTTTCCGAAACCAAAGCCGCACATTTTGTTAGATACCGCGCATTTAATTAATTATATTTCTCGCCCTAGGATGATGACATGATTGCGTAAAAATTGACGCCTCTATCATATTAGATGCGAAATACGATCAGAGATTAATGGGATAGGGAATGTTGCAAGCTACCGGGTATCCAACTGAGATAGCTGACTTTTACTCAGCTATCTCAGCTAGATACTGATGGGTTTTTTTGGTTGCGAAGATAGTGCGGCTCGGTTGTTCACTCCTCCCTCCTACTCTTTTATTAACGCCACGGTTCGAATACCGGTTACCCGTTCACACCGCGACGAAGAGTTGCACAGAAACCAATCCGATATGAGACGATCGACTTTCTAGCCCGGGGGGGGGCACTTAGGGAATTTCTGGGTGGGGATGTGCCGCTGGGACCCTGGAACCCTTAACCTATACCAGAGCTAGTTCAGCTGAATTTTGCTACCCTATACTAGAGTAAACTCCCCAAATCCCCCTATCCTAGAGTAGCTGTTTACCTAGTCTAGATAAAATCTTCAACCAACTGATCAGTTTCCAGAAAAATGATACCCTATTCTAGACCCAAACGCTCTGGTTTTTATATACCCTATCCTAGAGTAAACTGCTTGAAAACCATACCCTTCACAGCGGCACATACCTACATAGCCCATATATGGCAGTGCCCCCCCCGGGCTTTCTAGATCGGTGGTGCTTCAATTGAAAGTGGCAAGATTGCTTGGATTAACGATGAAATTCTAGTTTTGATAAATATGGACAAAAGTTTCCTTTGCTTTGTTAAAGGTACATCCCTGGGTGTCGAAATTGGTTTGAACACGTTTTTGTTTTAAAATACTGAGTCATTTGGCTGCCAAGAGACCCGTGACACGGTTGTGGTCACTACCATGGTACTCTTTGAAAATATAATGGAATGAGTTTTTGAAGCCTTTATGCTTCTTATGACGTTGTATGGCGAAACAAGGTCAAATGGTTTTCATCAAACTTCTGCTCGAAAGTTGGCTTTTCTTGCTTGGAAACCGATTTACCTAGCGGGATAATTTGATGACAGAATCAGAAACTTGCCTTAAAATATGTGAAAAACGTCCTAGAATAGAAAAATGTTTAGCGCCTCTGAGGGAGTAGTGGTTTGTTAATCAAAGACTGACTATTTCAGTTCAAGGAGAAGTAGTTTAAGGAGAAGTAGTTTAAGGCATCGAAGAGATCGGCAATCACAGTAAACATCTCGTTTTCTTCAGGTTTAATACAACATTACTTATCTGAAGGTAACATCAGAAACTAAACATTGTATCGTGCAACGTGTCGGGATCAAGTAAAAGCAGTTCAACAAGCCGACCTATAAGTCGCCCCGTGTAAGGCAATCCAAGATAGCCTGGGATTATGGATTCCACGTCACGGATTCCGGATTCCAGGTACTCGATTCCAGTCTTTGTCAGTGGAACTTGGATTCTCACTTCCAATAACTAGTGGGATTCCGGATTCTTTGAGCTGTACTCCGGACTCCAAAGCCCAGGATTCCGGATTCCACATGCAAATTTTTCCCAAGTTCCGGATTCCGTTACATGGGGCGGTATAAGGGATGAACCATTAGGAAAGAAAAGGGGCTGGGTTGAATTTTTGGGAGGTCTAAGAAAGTTTTCTTTTTACCCCTGAGGTGGAAATCTATTTTTCTTCCTCGAACAGCTTGTTTGATCATGGTGCGTGTGGAGATTTTTTTTCTTATTAATGCGTTTGCTTTCCCCCAACCTCCTATCCTTTTTTTCTAATGGTGACATCCCTAAATCAAAGCAGCTTCTTTAAATAACTGAGGGATGGCTAAAAGTCAATGGCCTAGAGAAAAGCAGTCTAGAAGCAGTAAAAATAGGTCAGATTCTCGATAGAATGATGATAGCTTGAACTATTGCTGTAATTTCCTAACGCCAAACCTCAGAACGTTTCTGTATACGTGTTCTGGAACTGATCTATTTGATTAAAAGCCCAACTTTTACAACCTAGTACAATTACAACAAAACATTAAGTTATTGGAGCGTCTAAAATCTTAATCTAATCTCTTCCACTGTTTGGATACTTTAAAGCCGACATCAATTAAATCTGTTGGATCACTAACGCAATAGTCCACGAAAACGTTTTTTATGATTGAAATGACTCGCAGTAATTAAGAAACAAGATTAAGAGTTAGACCTAGTTTAATGGCAGAACAAATAGTCTACGAGTGCAGAGACAGAGGCGGACTCAGCTCTACAAGGAAGTGGTGGTGAGAAAATACAGAAGGAAATTAAATCTTGTTTTCGGATGAAAATTTGATTTCGGGCCCTTTTTCCTTTGTTTGCAGGAATGGAAGGACTATCTGGCAACGCTTTTCCTAAAATAAAGCAAAAGTCACTCTAATGATTCTCAGACGGTCCAATTTGCCAGCGGTCACCCGCTCCTGTCTCTGCGCAGGCTATTCAGTGTATCGTTAAAAACTTACTGTTAAAACTACGAGCATATTCATTCCCAAACGTGGAAGGCAAAATGTTTACTCTTTGTATGAAACGCTAATAATTTATCCATTTAAGTTAAACTCGTCCCTGAAATCTCATTTTACTTGAATTTAAAAGCAGTTTTAATTAAGTGACACAATGTGTGTCCCAATATATAACATAAGTACAAAATGAAGACTGCAGACTGCTTTCAGTGCAAAACATTGTTTTCACCGTGCAAATGGGAACGTGACTGCAATAGTCCCATTGACAAATGCATATGAAATAAATCATATATAAGAACTGTGGATATAAAATCAAATGAAGAATGATCCTCGCAGTTGTGAACGCAATTTATGCAATTGCGTAAGAAGCCTGAATTAAACCAAAAAATCAGGACTTCAACGGGATTTGAACCCGTGACTTCGCGACACCGGTGCGACGCTCTAACTAACTAAGCTATGAAGCCACTGATAGTCCCATTGTTTTCTAACCCTGAAAACAATGGTCTGCAGTCAGTCTGCAGTCTGCATTTTGTACTGTCCACCAATTTATACATTAAGGATCAACAAGACATGGACATATTCATTTTTTTCCAAAAAAATAATACAAGTTCTGGGAAACCGGGGATCAGTCATATAAAACGTAATACACCCTTTTAACTCAGACCTTAAGCCACTGAAATGTGACCCGCGGTTCAGAATCACAGTTCAGAATACTTACAGTGCATACTCAAAATTTTAAAAATTATCTGATTAAAATCTGAATCACATTACTGAAACCAAGGCCACGCTTGTATATAGTTAAGAGTTTCGTCTCCGTCCCGTTAGGAGACTTGGGATTCTTAACCCTCGGACGTACAACCCCCCATCCCCTCACTGACGTTTTTTTTTATTTTTTTAGACGATAAAACATCAGCACCCGACGTTTTCAGTAGCTGTTTGTTTATCCCTCCCGCACATTTTGAGACGAGTTTAAAGATGGTCAGTTACTATGTTACGACATATGACGTCATAAGTAGCAGGTTGTCAAGCCATTTTTGAGTGAAAATGCATGTTCTTTCAACTTTTTTCAACAAGAAAAGTAAAACTTGTCAATAAAATGATGCAAAGGGCTTATTTATGTGTTATTTTACATCCGAAGCACAGAAAATTACCATTTATCGTGATTTTAACCTGATTTAACCTGATTATCATCAATATTAAGATTATTACAATGCAATTTTCCTTTGCCAAATTACAATTTGCCGGTTAAGGCAGGTTACACGTCGAGAAAAGGGGCAATCATCTATACTACTACTCAGTCAGTTTCGCAGGAGTAAAGAAATAATCGTAAACAGCGTTAAGTTCTTTCCCCACGAAAATTGTTTCTCTTTTTCCTAAGTTAAAATTGATAAGTGTAGCCGTGGCTAATATAGAGCTCCACAGTATGCAGTATGACCTTTGATTTACAACGCTTTTTTGATGTTATTAATTAGAGAGATTTAGAGTTACGTTTACGGCAAACCGTGGATTTGTACCACGTGAACAAATGTTCCCTTTACTTCTCGAGCTTTCTCGTTTGCTGTTAAATAAATCTACAAAAAATTGTTAGTTTCAAGTTAGTTTTATCTTTAAGAATTGTTTTGAGTTGTTTTCATTTTATCTACACATTTTCTATTTTGAGAAATTCTCAACTTAAATCTGTAGGCGTTTGCCATTTGCCGTTAGCGTGACTATAAATCTCTCTATTTAATATCTTCTGAAAAAAAAAATGACTAAAATGAAAACATGCTTTTTTACCAAACGCCCCATTGAGGACAGCTATTAAAAAACGCTCTTCTTTCTTTGGGGAAAATCCAGATATATTCACGCTACTTTAGCAGTTGTGTTGACATCAAACTTTCAGCGCATCCCTGTAAAGAAAGTAACAATTGATACATTAATTAATCTTTCATTTGAAAACAAAATAAAGGTCAAAGCGTTGAATTTTAGGATGCCATGGATGATGATATGAAAAATAGCAAAATGAAAAACATTTAACATGTTAGACATATTTGTTCGTTTTGAAGCTATGAATTTCTCTACATATAGTGCTAGTCCTGTAGAAAACCGAAGGAAACTTATTCCCCATGTATATCTTTTATCCACACCTGACCTAAACTATTTAACAATTGAGAACATTAAGCAATGCTTAGAGTATAGTGTTCAATTGATTTTTGAAATGTGTTGGTAGCCTGTTAGGAATAACATTTACTTGAGTGAATCCATAATAATTTAACACTTACCACCCAACCCATCCTTACTTTATACATATTTTTATTCTTTTTATTATCAAGTCTGTCATTTTCCTTTTATCTGAATTTGACAAGAACGGTTCTAGCTTTTCTTCTTAAGCCTTTTGTTACTAGAACACCAAGAAAAAAAAAATATCCACTTACGACTTGCTCAATGACTCTTTTTCCAATTCAATCTTAACGTCATCGCCCATCAGAACAAAAGGAGCCCAGTACTTTGGAGCAGAATAATCGTGGGAGTCTCGAAGACATTTCATGGCCCTCTGAAGAGCAACACTTGCACTTTCTCCATTTCCAAGTTGTTGGTAGAAAGATTTCATAAACATCATTGTGGCTTCGTCATCAATTGCCCAGAGTGTCGCCAGCACGGAACGAGCACCAGCAAACAAGAAAGCACGTGCCATACCGACCACACCCTCAGACGAGACCTCTCCTTGACCACTGTGGCAGCAACTTAGCACAACTAGCCTTGCTCTCAGCTTCACAGCTTGTATATCAGACATTTTCAAAATATAGTCCTCCTCCTTAAGAGGCTTGGATTCCCATCGGGGGTCTGGGGCCAAAACAATTTCTCCGGTTTCCGGCCTTCCGTGGGCTGCAATGTGAACCAAAGACACTGACTTGATTCTCTGAAGTACCGCTTCTTTGGTTGCATCTTCACCTGTTAAGGGTTGACTCTTTAGAATTTCTCCAATCATCTCCACTTCCATTCTTGCGTACTTCAGTTGCTTATAAATGGAGTTCCCCCATCTATTTGTAATTTTCTTCAAGCATGGATCTCCAACGAGCAGGGCTCCACTTTTACTGTGGTATTCACTTGGAGAATCTGTGATGACTTTCAAACTTCTCAATGAGGGAACAGTGCGGATCCTTAAAGTTTCACTCAGGGCTGCCCAAGGAGCTTTAGTCAAAGCGCCATCAGGAACTACAATTAGTTCATCACCATCAAGCAAGTCTTCAATGGGATCAATAAGTACGTAATATAATTGCAGCAAACAGTAATTGGTCTCCTGTGATCCCTCCAATGCTTGATGTTCGTCTCGAGTAGTTGCAGTTGTTGTACTCAGCTTATCCATTGACCGATTTTCGCACCTGATACCGCGACCAGCCCCAATGGTTTTTAAAACAGTGTCCAAAAGGAGAGAAAAGGAATCTTCGTGCTCTTTTCCAATTCCTTCTAAGTTTAACTCGATATAGATAGGGTTGCCTTCTTTCCGCAATACCCACATATTGACTGTTTTCAATTCAAGGGCAAAAAAAACTGTTAACACAGTTGTCTTCTTTGAAATATATCTGACTTCTTCTTCAGATTCAATTGAGCTAGGAGAAAGTGATGTAAGGCCATAAGTTACTTTTAAGGCATCAAGCAAAGCCTGTGCTCGTCCCCTCTCAGCAACGTATAAAGCCTCATCATGCCTTCGAAGATTTACTAAAACTTGCCATAAATGAGTATAGCTACAATGATGATGCTTACAGAAACTTATTTTCAATTGATCTTCCGCGATAGAATTGGCTCTAATAGTCTCATAGATTTTAACACAGCATCTAAAATGTTCTAAAGCCTCATTCGAAGAGTGCGATGCCAAAAAAGAGAGACCCAGACCGTGATGGGCACATGCTTCTGCCATCCTGCAACCGGTTTCCTCGGCAATGCGTAGATGTTGCTTGTAACACCCCATTGCTTCCTTCAAGTCGTGGAGGTCTGTATAACAACTTCCTAGGCGGCAATAGACGCTTCCTTGTACACTCCTGTCACCGATTTGCTCGGCATTGCTCAGGCATTTCTTGTAGTACTCCATTGCTCGTGGCACGTCGCTGAGGGATTTATGAACGTCACCGATGTATAAATAGGCAAGTCCTTTTCCTTTTCTGTCACCGACTTCCTTGGCAATGGTCAGACGTTTCTTGTGGCACTCCATTGCTCGTCTGAATTCATTAAGGCTGTGATAACAAACGCCGAGAACGGAATAGGCTGTGCCTTGCCCTTCCCTGTCGTTAACGTCCTCGGCAATGGTGAGGTATTTATTGGCATACTCTATTGCTCTTTGGAATTCATTAAGGTCCTTATAAGTAGCGGCGAGATTTCTATAGGCTTTGCCTTGCCCTTCCCTGTCACCAACTTCCTTGGCAATGATGAGGTATTTATTGTTGTACTCTATTGCTCTTTGGAATTCATTAATGTTGTGAGTAGTACCACCGAGCAAGCCATAGGCTTCGCATTCCTCTTTCTTGTCACCAACTTCCTTGGCAATGATTAGGCATTTATTGAAGTACTCTATTGCTCTTTGGAATTCTTTAAGGTCGTGATAAGCACCGCCGAGATTGCCATAGGCTTTGCCTTCACCTGCCCTGTCACCGACATCCTGGGCAATGATGAGGTGTTGATTGTGGTACTCTATTTCTCTCTGGAATTCATTAAGGTTGTGATAAGCACGACCGAGATTTCTATAGGCTTTGCCTTGCCCTTCCCTGTCACCAAGTTCCTTGGCAATGATGAGGCATTTATTGAAGTACTCTATTGCTCTTTGGAATTCTTTAAGGCTCTGATAAGCACTGCCGAGCAAGGAATAGGCTAGGCCTTGCCCTTCCCTGTCATTAACTTCCTTGGCAATGGTGAGGTATTTATTGGTGTACTCTATTTCTCTTTGGACTTCATTAAGGTTGTGATAAGCACCGCCGAGATTTCTATAGGCTGTGCCTTGCCCTTCCCTGTCACCAACTTCCTTGGCAATGGTGAGGTATTTATTGGTGTACTCTATTGCTCTTTGGAATTCATTAAGGTTGTTATAAGTACCGCCGAGATTACTATAGGCTTCGCCTTGCCCTTCCCTGTCACCAACTTCCTTGGCAATGATGAGGTATTTATTGAAGTACTCTATTGCTCTTTGGAATTCATTAAGGCTGTGATAAGCACCGCCAAGATTGCCATAGGCTTTCCCTTCACCTGCCCTGTCACCAACTTCCTGGGTAATGATGAGGTGTTGATTGTGGTACTCTATTGCTCTTTGGAATTCATTAAGGTTGTGATAAGTAGCGCCGAGTTTTCTATAGGCTTTGCCTTGCTCTTCTCTGTCACCAACTTCCTTGGCAATGATGAGGCATTTATTGAAGTACTCTATTGCTTTTTGGAATTCTTTGAGGCTCTGATAAGCACTGCCGAGCAAGGAATAGGCTGTGCCTTGCCCTTCCCTGTCATTAACTTCCTTGGCAATGGTGAGGTATTTATTGGTGTACTCTATTGCTCTTTGGAATTCATTAAGGTTGTGATAAGTAGCGCCGAGATTTCTATAGGCTTTGCCTTGCCTTGCCCTGTCACCAACTTTCTTGGCAATGATGAGGCATTTATTGAAGTACTCTATTGCTCTTTGGAATTCTTTAAGGCTCTGATAAGCACTGCCGAGCCTGGAATAGGCTGTGCCTTGCCCCCCCCTGTCATTAACTTCCTTGGCAATGGTGAGGTATTTATTGTTGTACTCTATTGCTCTTTGGAATTCATTAATGTTGTGATTAGTACCACCGAGATTGCTATAGGCTTCGCCTTCCTCTTTCTTGTCACCAACTTCTTTGGCAATGATGAGGCATTTATTGAAGTACTCTATTGCTCTTTGGAATTCTTTAAGCTCGTGATAAGCACCGCCGAGATGGCCATAGGCTTTGCCTTCACCTGCCCTGTCACCGACTTCCTGGGCAATGATGAGGTGTTGATTGTGGTACTCTATCGCTCTTTGGAATTCATTAAGGTTGTGATAAGCACGACCGAGATTTCTATAGGCTGTGCCTTGCCCATCCCTGTCATTAACTTCCTTGGCAATGGTGAGGTATTTATTGGTGTACTCTATTTCTCTTTGGAATTCATTAAGGTTGTGATAAGTAGCGCCGAGATTTCTATAGGCTTTGCCTTGCCCTTCCCTGTCACCAACTTCCTTGGCAATGATGAGACATTTGTTGAAGTACTCTATTGCTCTTTGGAATTCTTTAAGGCTCTGATAAGCACTGCCGAGCAAGGAATAGGCTGTGCCTTGCCCTTTCCTGTCATTAACTTCCTTGGCAATGGTGAGGTATTTATTGAAGTACTCTATTGCTCTTTGGAATTCATTAAGGTTGTGATAAGTAGCGCCGAGCAAGGAATAGGCTGTGCCTTGCCCTTTCCTGTCATTAACTTCCTTGGCAATCGTGAGGCATTTATTGGTGTACTCTATTGCTCTTTGGAATTCATTAAGGTTGTGATAAGAAGCGCCGAGAAGGGAATAGGCTGTGCCTTGCCCTTCCCTGTCATTAACTTCCTTGGCAATGGTGAGGTATTTATTGGTGTACTCTATTGCTCTTTGGAATTCATTAAGGTTGTGATAAGCACGACCGAGATTTCTATAAGCTTTGCCTTGCCCTTCCCTGTCACCAACTTCCTTGGCAATGATGATGCATTTATTGAAGTACTCTATTGCTCTTTGGAATTCTTTAAGGTCGTGATAAGCACCGCCGAGACTGCCATAGGCTTTGCTTTCACCTGCCCTGTCACCAACTTCCTGGGTAATGATGAGGTGTTGATTGTGGTACTCTATTGCTCTTTGGAATTCATTAAGGTTGTGATAAGCACGAGCGAGATCGGCATAGGCGTCGCCTTGCCCTGCCCTGTCACCAACTTCCTTGGCAATGATGAGGCATTTATTGAAGTACTCTATTGCTGTTTGGAATTCTTTAAGGTCGTGATAAGCACTGCCGAGCAAGGAATAGGCTGTGCCTTGCCCTTCCCTGTCATTAACTTCCTTGGCAATGGTGAGGTATTTATTGAAGTACTCTATTGCTCTTTGGAATTCATTAAGGTTGTGATAAGTAGCGCCGAGATTTCTATAGGCTTTGCCTTGCCCTTCCCTGTCACCAACTTCCTTGGCAATGATGAGGCATTTATTGAAGTACTCTATTGCTCCTTGGAATTCTTTAAGGTCGTGATAAGCACTGCCGAGATTGCCATAGGCTTTGCCTTCACCTGCCCTGTCACCAACTTCCTTGGTAATGATGAGGTGTTGATTGTGGTACTCTATTGCTCTTTGGAATTCATTAAGGTTGTGATAAGCACGACCGAGATTTCTATAGGCTTTGCCTTGCCCTTCCCTGTCACCAACTTCCTTGGCAATGATGAGGCATTTATTGAAGTACTCTATTGCTCTTTGGAATTCATTAAGGTTGTGATAAGCACGACCGAGATCGGCATAGGCGTTGCCTTGCCCTGCCCTGTCACCAACGTCCTTGGCAATGATGAGGCATTTATTGAAGTACTCTATTGCTCTTTGGAATTCTTTAAGGCTCTGATAAGCACTGCCGAGCAAGGAATAGGCTGTGCCTTGCCCTTCCCTGTCATTAACTTCCTTGGCAATGGTGAGGTATTTATTGAAGTACTCTATTGCTCTTTGGAATTCATTAAGGTTGTGATAAGTAGCGCCGAGATTTCTATAGGCTTTGCCTTGTCCTTCCCTGTCACCAACTTCCTTGGCAATGATGAGGCATTTATTGAAGTACTCTATTGCTCTTTGGAATTCATTAAGGTTGTGATAAGCACGACCGAGATTTCTATAGGCTTTGCCTTGCCCTTCCCTGTCACCAACTTCCTTGGCAATGATGAGGCATTTATTGAAGTACTCTATTGCTCTTTGGAATTGTTTAAGGCTCTGATAAGCACTGCCGAGCAAGGAATAGGCTGTGCCTTTCCCTTCCCTGTCATTAACTTCCTTGGCAATGGTGAGGTATTTATTGGTGTACTCTATTGCTCTTTGGAATTCATTAAGGTTGTGATAAGTAGCGCCGAGATTTCCACAGGCTTTGCCTTGCCCTTCCCTGTCACCAACTTCCTTGGCAATGATGAGGCATTTATTGAAGTACTCAATTGCTCTTTGGAATTGTTTAAGGCTCTGATAAGCACTGCCGAGATTGCCATAGGCTTTGCCTTCACCTGCCCTGTCACCAACTTCCTGGGTAATGATGAGGTGTTGATTGTGGTACTCTATTGCTCTTTGGAATTCATTAAGGTTGTGATAAGCACGACCGAGATTTCTATAGGCTTTGCCTTGCCCTTCACCGTCACAAACTTCCTTGGCAATGATGAGGCATTTATTGAAGTACTCTATTGCTCTTTGGAATTGTTTAAGGCTCTGATAAGCACTGCCGAGCAAGGAATAGGCTGTGCCTTGCCCTTCCCTGTCATTAACTTCCTTGGCAATGGTGAGGTATTTATTGGTGTACTGTATTGCTGTTTGGACTTCATTAAGGTTGTGATAAGTAGCGCCGAGATTTCTATAGGCTTTGCCTTGACATTCCCTGTCACCAACTTCCTTGGCAATGATGAGGTATTTATTGTTGTACTCTACTGCTCTTTGGAATTCATTAATGTTGTGATTAGTACCACCGAGATTGCTATAGGCTTCGCCTTCCTCTTTCTTGTCACCAACTTCTTTGGCAATGATGAGGCATTTATTGAAGTACTCTATTGCTCTTTGAAATTCATTAAGGTCGTGATAAGCACCCCCGAGATTGCCATAGGCTTTGCCTTCACCTTCCCTGTCACCAACTTCCTGGGCAATGATGAGGTGTTGATTGTGGTACTCTATTGCTCGTTGGAATTCATTAAGGTTGTGATAAGCAAGGCCGAGATTGCCATAGGCACGTCCTTCACCTGCCCTGTCATCAACTTCCTTGGCAATCCTGAGGTGTTGATTGTGGTACTCTATTGCTCTTTGGGAGTCACCGAGGGAATTGTAAGCGCAGCCGAGCTGGCAATAGGCACGTCCTGCACCTGCTCTATCACCGACTTCATCAGCAATGCTCAAGTATTGCTTGAGGTACTCTATTGCTCGATGGAAGTCCTCGAGGAAGCAATAAGCTCTGCCTAGATTGTAGTAGGCTTCTGCTTTCTCTTCCGTGTTTTTATTGATTTGCGCTATTGTAAGACGCTTGTTTTGTTCAGCTATATCTTGTAGTGTTCTTTCTGCCATTTCCAAGTTTTAGTATTCAAAGCGGAACTGTTTCTTGGCAGTAAGGTCTCTTTGAGGAGCGTTGAGGTGGAGTAAAACAAAAATAATTTTCATTAATACATTTGAAGTCTTAGAATACACTGTATGTTCCCATTAGACAGATAAGACATGACAGAACTTTCCACTCCTTCCTCTCTAGATTTACTCCAACTGACGCTTATCCAGAATTGTTTTGACAATTTTTTGAATATTGGTGTTATAAGACGATATTTCTGGACTCCCCGCGGACAATTACTTCGAAATAAACATATAATTCCTGTCACAAACATCGCCGAGCTTGTTGAGTATGTGCTACCCCCACACAACAATGACGTTACCAAGCCTCGTGCGCTGAATACGTTTCTAGATGGACTTGCAGAGTTAGGAGTCGATAAAGGTTTAATCAAGAACAAAAAGTTACTAAGCGATTTAATAGAAAAGGAAAAAGGCTACCGAAATGCAGAAAATACTTCCGATAACGAGAATAATAATGAGGAGAGTTCATTGGATATTTAAAATTAGGAAGGGAAGGATGAGGAGGAGGAGGAGGAAGTGGCTTCTGAGAATGGTGTTGACGTTGACTCCCAAGAGAGCTACAACGACACTGAAAACGACCAGTCAGGAAACAGAAAATAGAACATTGTGAGAATACTAAAGTGTACGGAACATTGATCATGAAATGTCCTAACTGCTTTTGGCACGATTACTACAAGATTTGTCCGATATGCGATCACCAGATCCCCAAGGAGAGAAATTACATCAAAGAGGGCTTTCTTCGGTGTCACGATTGTGGAGCAATTACACACCAAAAAGCGAAGACGTTGGAAACCAATTTTTATTCCACCTCTAAAGAGGAGAACGAAGAAGAAGATTAATTTTTCATTCCTTTCAAATCGCTGTGTGTCATTGGTTTTCAATAAAGTTTTTAAAACTGTATTTCGTGTCTGATTTTATTGTGAGCGTTTATTAGTCGCGTGTTTTAATTGATCCTTCGTACGTTTTTTATTGTTTTGTGTTTTTATAATAATAAGTCAAAGTTCAAAAAATGAGTCCGCTGCCCGGCGACCGACAATAACATTACATGCAAATTTCCGGGAGACCACAAACTAGAAAACCACAACAAATTTTAAATTGTTTGCCTTACATAGAGCAGAAATAAAAGCGATTTAACTTATAAATAGTAATTTTCCTGAAAACCTTTCTGGCAGTACAATTCACATAGTCCCAACAATGAACATTGAAAAATTCAAAAGGCAGCTGTTTGAGGAAAGATGTCTTGACTAAATAAGTTCGTGACCTCAATTTCTTATTAATCGATGGAAGACTTAGTTTCACAAATTTATGCACAAAGCAGGTCTTTCTTCGTTGGCTATTGTAATAAAAATGAAAATTATTATAAATCTGTGACGTCTACAACATGAGAGATCCACATTTAACACAATTATCCTGAATATCCGGCGTTGCTTGTTGGAGGACGGGTAGGGGTGGGGGGTTTGGAGGCGGGAGAAGGGTGGAAAGGAAGTGGAAGAGAGTACCGGAAAAGGGAGACAACGAATGTATAGAAACACAAATCGGTCAAAACAATATTCTAGTCCGACGTTTTGCTTAACATGGAACAAACATACTTTGCTTCGCGGTCGCAAACCGGTCTAAACTTATTATTAGTTATTTCTAAGTAAAAAGGTGAGGGAAAAAAACTACAGCAGGAAATCAAAATAAACCTTGCAGAAATATCTGATTGGACAAATTCCAAGTTAAAGGAGATTATTTCTTACCTGGACGATTTGATATCCGTGAAGAAATTTTCAACGGAGTTTTGAAGTCTTCTCCAGTCGCTGGGTTAAAATGCAGAGGACTATCAAATATATAGGGTGGCTGATAGAAACAAAAAAACCACAAGACAACAAGAACAACAACAAAAATAGAAAAAAACAAACCCAAAACAGAAACACATAAGCCAAAACGGAAACCCAAAACAGAAAAACACTACCAGAAAACAGAAACACAAATGTCCAAACGGAAATAAGCATCCCCAACAGGAAACGCACTCAAAAAAAAATACAAAATTAAACCGGAAAACTGAAACAGAATCCAAAAATACAAACCATCATGCCACAAAAGACGAAAAGCGAAACAAGGAAATAGTGTAAAGCTATACTTTCTCATGTTTCATCGTCTTTTTTGAATAGGCGTTTTACGTTTTTTTAGGGAGAGCATGATCGCAGGCTATTATTATTAGGCCTTTCCCGATTGCGCTGAGCACCTTTTGAGCACTTTTTTGAGTTTGGAGCACTACGTTTCATTTTGAGCACCCTTAAGCACTTTTTCGCACTTAGGGCAACATTTGAGCAATATTTCACATTTCGAGCAAATTTCGAGCAACATATGTCTTCTAAAACATTTTAAAGCAAAAAACTGTGTGTCGTTCGCAACGAGAATCGTGTTTCAGGTCATAAATTTGAATAACTAATGATGTTGTCAAGAATAAAAGACCGTTGTTATGGAAAGGCACGTGGACTTATCCTTACTGAGCGTGAGAACAGAAGTTTCTGATTGGCTGATGTATCATGCGTGTGTCATCTCAAATTTCTAAATCATCTGATGTCTAGGCTTTGCGCTAGTACTGCTGAATTTATTTACAATTCGTAACCGGCTTTAGTTTTTTAGAAATATTATTGTTCTATATTCTATCAACCTTTCGTAACAACCTGTCGAATAACACTACGCAGAATAGATTGTTAATTACTTCAGTAAAAATTGACATATTTACGAAAAGCTTAGAGGTAACTGTTCACTACTTTTAGCACTTTTTGAGCACTATTTTGAGATTTTGAGCACTTTTTGAGCACTTTTTAGCCATTTTTGCCAGCACTTTTTTAGGATTTTACGAGCGCAATGGGGAAAGGCCTAATTATTATCTAGGAACATCAAACTGTAAATCAATCTCGTTCCCAGCCTATCTCTTCTCCTAGCCTGCGTGGCCGGCGTTGAAAGGGGAAGGGGAAGGGGGAATTTGGGCGCGCGAAATTCCCCCTTCCCCTTCCCCTTTCAACGCCGGCCACGCAGGCTACTCTTCTCCCTGTCGTCTTTCGCTCCAGGTGACCGGTATTTTCGACTTTGAGATCTCCGGTGAATTTTAGCCCGCCGGGGTCAAAACCACGTGGGGTACGTTTCTCGATCGTCCCGTGACCTTTTCTAGTCCAAAGCAGACAACCTAACGTGAGACATAACTACTAACGTACGGCGTTAAAATTACAGAGATTGACTCTGAATGAACGTCAGTTGCTCGAGATTAATACGCCTGACATTAGGGAGGCGACGGTTGCGAAACGTCATTTATAAAGCTATTTGGCATACTTTTAAAATTCGTGGAGGCTATCTTAATTGGCTAAGTTGGTCAAACGTAGCTAATTTTTCCGTGGAAATAAAGTTTTGGAGAGCACTGACATCAAAGAGTAAATAGAGAAAAAGAAACTTGTCTTTGGGTGCTTATGTCCTCCATATATTAAACGTAGTGATGGCGAATAAAAATTTACAAAAACGTGCCATGCACGTGCAGAGTTATTGTTTTGTTTATTGAACCTCTATCAAGGGTCACCCTCCCAGTCCGAAAGATGCAGCAGTTCAGAATAGACTGGGGCCACGGGGCCTAATTGGCTATTTACGCGATGGCTTGTTTTTGCTACTAAAGGAATTCTTTCATATTTAAATTTGGTAATCCCACCGAGGTTTAAAAAACAAAAGCCCTAATTTGCACAAGAAAGCAAAACCCGGAAGGAATCTGGCACCTTTTTAAAATCCTTCAGAATTTGGCCTTCTCATACAAATTAAGGGCCTGTTTACATGGAGGTGGGGGACCCCAGGTAGGTGAGGTAACCCGCTTAGGTGAGGTAAAAGAATAACCCTCCTTTACATGCAATCTTACAACCCCGCCTTCCCGGGGTGTACTTTCTCAAGATTATTGAATGGTCGCTAAGCACGTAAACAAGAAAAATGCTGTCAAACCACGAGTTTTGGCGATTAATGCACTTCTTCACTCACTTGTTGCTCTTGCTGCAACCCGTCAGTGCAATAGCTTTCTATTGTTAACTTTAATCATAATGCAAAGACACCGCGAAAGTGGATTTTGCGCGAATTTGATGTATCACGAATCCGACCCCGGCCAGGCGGGTTACCCCACCTTGAAACGTTTACATGACAAATTGTGACCCCGGCTGAGAGGGTAACCCGGTCTGGTAGACCGGGCTACCCGCCTTGGCGGGTCACCCCACCTATCATGTAAACGTGATCAAATGAAAATGAGAGATTATATGGACAGGCGGGTTACCCCACCTAAGCGGGGTACCTCACCTACCTGGGGTCCCCCACCTCCATGTAAACAGGCCCTTAGGCTTCTGAATTTAACGAATTAAATATGAGAGAAATGAAAAAAAAAAACGAAACGATTCTGGTCATATTTGTAGTGACACTATCGTGAAAAGCCCCGTCCACACAAATCCGGATATTTTTAAAAGCGCATTTATATATATTTTTTACATGAATCGGCCTTCCGTCTTGTATTCCGTCCACACATGAAACCAATGAATCCTCTCACCGAAACATTAGGCTGATTTACCATGGGAACATCAGTTGACGACGAGAAAGCGCGCGGAAAGGACTGAACGCGACTTCCGGTGCTCAATTTGCTGCTCTGTCATTGGTCAAGCCAGTTGTTTGATTTGCCCGCGTCGTCGTTAACTGACGTTCCCGTTCTATTGCTAAGTAGCCTAATGTGTGGTTTAAAGCCTCGTCTACACGAATCCGGGTAAAAAGTTATGCAGTTTCAAAAATTAGTCTGGATTCGTGTGCACGTGGCCCTAAAACAGTTCAAGGTAGCTTTTGCTGAATCCAGTCAAGAATGTCCTTGTAAACCACGCTCGCAGTTTCTTCCACCTCATTCAACAGTTCATGGCGTCCATTTTTGCACACCTGCAAAGCAAGTTTTACAAGCAGTTGTGTTAATAATGAAATAATAACAGGTCGATTTAAAAATGACAACCGGACGGAAAATTGGCCGAAGAGGGAAAACTCTATATTAATCTTTAGACACCCGTTTGGAGACGAGAAGTTCCTCTTTGGTGATTATTTTATAAATTATCATTGCCTTTTCCCTTGAAAATGTGGTGACATTGTTAGGAGAAAATAGATATTGGTCACACTTGGGGTTAAAAGGGTTTAGACAAATCACGACTGTTGTTGGGATAAGTTCATAATAATTACGCTTGGAACAAAGCAGCCGAAACTTCTACCCCAGGCAGGAACAAACGCCGATTTAAGACCGCCTCTTCCTGCTCTTATGATATACCGGCAAGCGCCCTAACTATTCGTCTGAAATACCCATAGAGAGGCTATTAGTTCGCTCTGTGCTGTCATAAAGCAGCTCATTCGTGTTCCTTGAAATGTCTTGTCGTTACTGGGAGAATTCTCATGTAAGTATCGTGAACCGTCAATCTTCACTAATTGATCTCCATCCGTGACTGCCATGGACAAGTAGATAAGGTGTTGCGAGCTTTGACAAGTTCCTCTGAATTTCATTCATTGCGTCTAATATAGCTCCGACCCATCTCACTTTCATTCCCTCATGCCAGTTTAGGCTATCATTGGCATACTTTTCAACCTAAAACAATAGTAATAAAGAAGGTGCATTGTGTTATTGAAGTCCTAGACTTGCCACAAGTCGAACGCGAAAGCAAGAAGGCGCGAGGGACACCCGGTACTCAAGGAAATTCGACTTTCTGTAAGATTTATGGTTATTAAATGGATGGTGCAAAGAATTGAGTGACATTGAAATTTATACGGGGAGGCTCCAACCCTAAACAAACACGACGAGCTCTTTCAACTATAAATGTGTAAGGATTTAGGCCTAGGGGTGGAACCTCCCCGTATAATTAAAACATTGTTGAGCCATTGTTGAGAAGAGCGAAAGTCGTACTCCTAGTAGTTCTCGTCCTCGAATCTAAAGGTCTCTTTTAACCAACCGTGAGGTCCAGATAGCTGAATATTGGCCAAGTTCGTTTTGTTTTTTGTGTGTGAGTGTTTTTATATATGGAACAATCACTACTGTATTAATTTCGGCATCAAAATCTGTCAATGTTGTGCGTTTTAATTACCGACCCAAGGCAAACTTGTTTTGCAGCAAGTGAGGTAACTCCTGTGTATGGCGTGACTCCCGCGTAATTTTATCCAATCAGGAGTCAGTATTCACGCAACTTGCGACACTGAATCTTATTTGCTACAAGACAAGTTTGATTTATGGGCAATAAAACACGCAACAGCGCTTTCGGACTCGTTCTGCAGCAATTTGTTGCCCGTTTTACTGTACCTTTTTTAGCCTCGTTTTAAAAGCGAGAGTTTTTGGAACTCAGAAATGGACTATTATAGCCTGTGATCACGCCCTCCCTAAAAAAAAAACAAACCCCACCTGATCGCGGGTTAAAATAATTAAAAGACGATGAATCATGAGAAACTATTGTTTTACATTATTTCCTTGTTTCTGTTTTGGGGTTTTTGATCATGGTTTGTATTTTTAAATTCTCTTTCAGTTTTGTGGTTCAGTTTTGTATTTTTTTGTACGTGTTTCCGCTTTGGGATGTTTATTTCTGTTTTGGGATTTGTACTTCTGTTTTCTGGTAGTGTTTTTCTGTTTTGGGCTTGCTGTATCCTGTTTTTGCATTGACGGCACCCTAAGAAAAGAGAAACAGTCTTTGCATTGTGTTTTCGTTTATTATTTGTAGCAAATGGAGCAATAAATTACCGTGCAAGGATTAGCATCCACGTTTATGCTTGGTGCACTAAAAATAGCACCCGCAAAGAAATAAGGTCTTTACATAATACTAAGAACAGCTATTGTACCACCCTAAAAAGAACAATGCATAATATTAATAATATCATAACATGAAATTTTCAAGGTGCAGTTAAACCTCCCGTAGGTGACCACTGTAAAGGCTAAGACTTTGTGGTCACTTGCAGAAGATGGTCGCTTACGACACTTCCTTGGAGTAGATTTCCGGGCACATCTACTTTAAAGCAGATAAATTACCGCACCGATTTCTTTCTCAGTTACATGTTGTTACTTAAGTTCTTCGTAAACTCCTAGTAGCATACAGCGAACATAAGAGTTCAGACAAATCGTTAAGGGGTCGCCTTTTAGGAGGTTAAAAACAATGGGAAATCTCTCTAACGCGGTCGCTTAAGGATGGTGATCTTTTACGAGAGGTGGTCGCATATGGAGGTTCGACTGTATCAGTGTTTTGATAATATGTGATTTAACTGCATTGCAGCCAGACTTGAAAAGAGTTAAAAATAAGAAAACCTGAAATTCACAGGCTATCTATGTTATACTAACATAGTGAATACATCTTTATCTACTGGAGTTATGCCTGATGTCTTGAAGATTGCAGCTGTGACACCGACTTTAAAGAAACATAATGCTGATTTCACTAAATATGAAAGTTTTCGACCTATTTCTAATTTGAAGTTTGTGTCCAAGCTTGTGGAAAAAGCGGTATGTGTCCAGCTTACAGACTATATTACATCTAATGGTCTTTCGGAAACGTTTCAATCCGCATACAAGTCATTTCACTCCACTGAAACGGCTCTACTGAGGGTTCAAAATGACATTCTTTGTGCTTTAGATCGTAATGAGTCGGTCATACTGGTACTTTTGGATCTGTCGGCGGCGTTTGATACGGTGGACCATACTCTTCTAGTGACAAGGCTGTCTACTTGTTTTGGTTTTCAAGGAACTGTGCTTAAGTGGCTGAAATCATACCTGTCTTCACGTAAGCTGTTTGTTAAAGTTGGGAATAGTCATTCTTCACAACGTGCATTGAAGTGTGGTGTCCCTCAGGGATCAGTTCTGGGCCCTTTGTTGTATTTGTTATACACATCACCTATTGCGGACATAATAAATGATCATGGACTATCATACCATCTATATGCTGACGACACCCAATTATATATTACCTTTAAATCTACCAGCTTGAATGACATCCAACAAGTGAAGTTGAGTGTGGAATGCTGTGTGAGGGACATTGATGAATGGATGATAAGAAACTATCTTAAACTAAACCAGGACAAAACGGACCTTGTAGTCATCAGTTCCAGATTCCATCCTATGCCTGACATCGGTCACATTACTGTTGGTTCTGAGTGCATTGCACCTCGTGACTCTGTTCGTAATTTAGGGGTTCAGTTTGATAGCATATTTAGTTTTGAGGAGCACATTAAGAACATTTGTAAATCATCATTCTATCATTTGAGAAATATTGCTAAAATCCGCAAGTACTTAAGCCAAGATACATGTAAAATCTTAGTCCATGCATTTAATAGTTCGAAACTTGATCACTGTAATTCCTTATTACATGGCCTTCCTAAGTATCTGTTAGCTAGACTACAGGCAGTTTAGAATGCTGCAGCTCGTGTTGTCACATTGACACCGAGGCATGTTCATATAACTCCTATTTAAATTAATCTTCACTGGTTACCAGTTGAGTTTAGAATAACTTTTAAAGTCCTTTTATTGGTATACAAGGCCCTTCATGGCCTTGCACCTTCTTATATTTCTGACCTTTTGAATTTTAAAACATACTCTAGGTCATTGCGTTCTTCATGTAAAGAATACTTAGTGGTTCCAAGAAGCAGATTGAAAACATATGGAGACAGAGCTTTCTCTATTGTAGGACCTAAATTGTGGAAGGATTTACCTCTAGAGATTAGGAAATGTGCTTCAGTGGCAACTTTTAAGCAATCCCTTAAAACTTTTTTATTTAAGTTAGCATATAGGTTATGAGATTCCTTTTGTTTTGAGAGGTTTTTGATTTATATAGTAGATAACGTAGGCTATATTTGAATTATATTGTATATTGTAGATATTTTATATTTTATATTTTTTATATTTTATTTTGTAATTAGGTAGCGCTTTGGACAATTATTGGATTTTAGCGCTATATAAATAAAATTATTATTTATTATTATTAATTATTATTATCCAGACAAACCGGCAAGAGCGCGACATTACGAAACAACCGCAAAGCATGATCGGCTTGGGGTCTTTATCGTAATTAACATATACTTGTATTCCTGTGATTGACTCGGTTAGGGGACCCGAGAACCTAAAAAAAAACAACAAAACAAACAAACAAACAAACAACAACAACAACAAAAAAGAAAAAAAGGGGCAGAGTTCCAATAACGTTTTTATAACAGTACCGTACCATTTAGTGGCCAAACATAAATATTGGTATGCCTGTGTTGTCTGCTGTGACTTGGTCAATGTGTTTAAAAACATCTCTGACGTAAAAGGAAAAAGCTGATATTTGGACTCTTTCTCCTTCACTCTGACCATGACCAACTAATAGAAAGACTTATTGTCAAAAATTACCTCTTGAAGGGTTATATCACACTATTTCCTGTCTTTCTTTGTATTCGCCAGGTGCCCATAACATCATAAATTGAATTCCAAAGATAATGGTCCAGTTTTCTACTCTATCTTTATCCCTCCGTCCCTCCCATCCCTAGCATTTTACAGCCACTCTGTAAGAAAGACTGCTGTCTTCTATACTGAGCTTGTCAAAATTATAACTTCTTCACTGATTATGAAGTGTGATATAACTTTTCTTCTCGTTCAGTCAGTGATGGGCTATCCATGCTTTGCCAGCTATAGGTACCCTCAAAAGCATGGCAGGAAAAAAAATTATGTCGCTCAGAAATTTTGTATCAATCACTGATCATTTCAATTTCATTCTGCTTCCCAACGTCATATTTTTTTCCTTTCTAGGTTTATCCAATCACAATGTTCCATGACCCGGATGTTAATCGTGGTTCCCAGACCCTCGTTGTTGCTCATTCCCATAACTGGCCTACTAAACGAATCCTTATGCAGGTAAGAAAACTGTCAGGTAAATAAAGGTCACCACTTTAGAAATGAGAAGAAGGCTGAGCCGTGTTAATTTTCTCAAAGATTTTTGAGACGGCAGTACTTTTGTCTCGTCACGCAACGCTCACATCTGGGACAGTGATACTGGGGACAGAGGAAAAATTGACCATTGCCGACCGGCGCGTTCCCGTAAACGATCCTAGGGGTCTTCGCGAAAATTAACTCCGCCTAGTTTACTCCTCGTTTCTAAACTGGTGAATGTCTTTTTAGATTATACAGTCGAACTGTTATTTCGCGGCCACCCTTACTTAGGGATGGGAAAACTGTTAGTTCTGTTCAAAGGCAATCCACTGCTTTCCTTACAAATAACTTCCTACTACTCTCACGTTTCAAAATGGCGCGTGACAGGGAGTGGTACCCAAGGTGTGAACAGAAAACCATTCTGTGCCGTTACCCAGGCACTGGTATTCGGGCACCAAGTGAGACATTGTCATAGTGTGAGCCTATACCTGTATGTATTAATGAAAATGAAATTTACTTGTTGATTTATTTCAGCGTGACATGTTACGAGCTGTACCAGTATCTGAAGTGAAGTATGAGTGGAAAGATAAAAACACTCGTTTCTGGGTGTACGGCCTGGATCACAGAGTGCACGCCCCAGGCTACCCCCAACAGTGCTGTTGTGGTTGCACTATATTCTAGAGTAGTCAAAGAATAATGTATAGCATCGGTCAGTTTTTATGTGCAATCCAGACTAATCGCTGGGCGTTGGCGTTTTGTGCTAGCCTAGGACCAGGTTTTTTGGTCCGGAAGAGGGGCAAAAAATCGACAAGCGAAGCGAGCAGAGCGAGGGACTTCTCCTCTTCTTCAGGAATCAGGAATCGACAACGTGGAATCCGGAATCCAAGCTGGACTGTCTGGGACCCTGGAGCGAGGTGACCATTTTAGTCTGACAAAGTAGAAACGTTATCGAGCGTACACGACATTGATGTACAAAGGAACGTTAGGACAATAAATGATTATTTCAATAATTTGTGAGACCGTGAGTTGTTGCAAAGCTGTCAGTCAGGGATTTTACAGAGAAATATAGAATTCTACTGTGTATTTTCCGTTACAAAGGGGCAAGTATTTATATATCGGATTTTAGCGTTCGCGTTTTGTGCTAGCCTGGGGCCAGGTTTTTTGGTCGGGAAGAGGGGCAAAAAATCGACGAGCGAAAGCGAGCAGAGCGAGGGACCTCTCCTCTTCTTCCCCCACTCCCCCCCCCCCCCCCCCGACTGCCGTCTGTTCGCGATTTTAAATGAAGAGCCTGTGAATAGGCTAGCTTTGTGAAAGGAGGGGATGGGGGGGAAAGGGGAGGAAAAAGGCAAATACCCCTGGGGTACAACATGTTAACGTTTATTTTAGTTTTAATAGTAGCTAAAGAAAAAATAATTAATTAACCATTAATTCGCTCTTCTTCCTAAGAAATGAACATTCAGGCAAAAGTTCCGCCAAAGAGATATCATATATTTGAATGGCAACAACATAGGATTTCGTCTAGCCCGCGTGGCAGACGTTAAAGGGGGAAGAGGTTATCTCTGCATAATCTGGTCTCGATAAGGGGCTACCGTAAAATTCCGAAAATAAGCACCTTCATAGGGCGAACGTTGTCTCCAAGGGTTTATATGTTTCCATTTGCAACAAGGTCGACCGCAGACTTTAATTCGTTTCTTTTTAGACGGCACTGAATTGTTTTTCCGAAACCAAAGCCGTACATTTTGTTAGATACCGCGCTTTTAATTAATTATATTTCTCGCCCTAGGATGATGACATGATTGCGTGAAAATTGACGCCTCTATCATATTAGATGCGAAATACGATCAGAGATTAATGGGATAGGGAATGTTGCAAGCTACCGGGTATCCAGCTGAGATAGCTGACTTTTACTCGACTATCTCAGCTAGATACTGAGGGGTTTTTTTGGTTGCTAACATAATGCAGGTCGGTTGTTCACTCCTCCCTCCTACTCTTTTATTGACGCCACGGTTCGAATACCCGTTACCCGTTCACACTGCGACGAAGAGTTGCACAGAAACCAATCCGATATGGAGACGATCGACTTTCTAGATAGGTGCTGCTTCAATTGAAAGTGGCAAGATTGCTTGGATTAACGATGAAATTCTAGTTTTGATAAATATGGACAAGTTTCCTTTGCTGTGTTAAAGGTACATCCCTGGGGGTCGAAAATTGGTTTGAACACGCTTTTGTTTTACTGAGTCATTTGGCTGCCAAGAGACCCGTGACACAGTTGTGGGTCACTACCATGGTACTCTTTGAAAATATAATGGAATGAGTTTTTGACGCCTTTATGCTTCTTATGACGTTGTATGGCGAAACAAGGTCAAATGGTTTTCATGAAAATTCTACCTGAAAGTTGGGTTTTCTTGCTTGAAAACCGATTTACCTAGCGGGATAATTTGAAGACAGAATCAGAAACTTGCCTTAAAATATGTGAAAAACGTCCTAGAATCGAAAAATGTTTAGCGCCTCTGAGGGAGTAGTGGTTTGTTAATCAAAGACTGACTATTTCAGTTCAAGGAGAAGTAGTTTGAAAATGGTTTAAGGCATCGAAGAGATCAGCAATCACAGGAAACATCTCGTTTTCTTCAGGTTTAAGACAACATTACTTATCTGAAGGTAACATCAGAAACTAAACATTGTATCGTGCAACGTGTTGGGATCAAGTAGAAGCAGTTCAACAAGCCGACCTATAAGTCGCCCCATGTAAGGCAATCCACGATAGCCTGGGATTCTGGATTCCACGTCACGGATTCCGGATTCCAGGTACTCGACTCCAGGTACTCGATTCCGGTCTTTGTCAGTAGAACTTGGATTCTCACTTCCAATAACTAGTGGGATTCCGGATTCTTTGAGCTGTACTCCGGACTCCAAAGCCCAGGATTCCGGATTCCACATGCAAATTTTTCCCAGATTCCGGATTCCGTTACATGGGGCGGTATAAGGGATGAACCATTAGCAAAGTAAAGGGGCTGGGTGGGATTTTTGGGAGGTCTATGATAGTTTTCTCTTTACTCCTGAGGTGGAAATCTATTTTTCCTCCTCGAACAGTATTTTTGATCATGGTGCGTGTGGAGATTTTTTTTTCTTACTAATCCGTTTGCCTTCCCCCAACCTCCTATCCTTTTTTTCTAATGGTGACATCCCTAAATTAAAGCAGCTTCTTTAAATAACTGAGGGATGGCTAGAAGTCAATGGCCTAGAGAAAAGCAGTCTAGAAGCAGTAAAAATAGGTCAGATTCTCGATAGAATGATGATAGCTTGAACGATTGCTGTAACTTCCTAACGCCAAAGCTCAGAACGTTTCTGTATACGTGTTCTGGAACTGATCTATTTGATTAAAAGCCCAACTTTTACAACCTAGCACAATTACAACAAAACATCATTAAGTTATTGAAGCGTCCAAAATGTTAATCTAAGCTCTTCCACTGTTTGGATACTTTAAAGTCGACATCAATAAAAGCTGTTGGACCACTAACGCAATAGTC
This sequence comes from Porites cylindrica, assembly GCA_964035525.1. Taxonomy (NCBI): domain Eukaryota; kingdom Metazoa; phylum Cnidaria; class Anthozoa; order Scleractinia; family Poritidae; genus Porites; species Porites cylindrica. The sequence goes on along the minus strand of OZ037786.1, from coordinate 24,012,741 downwards.
CACGAAAACGTTTTTTTATGATTGAAATGACTCGCAGTAATTAAGAAACAAGATTAAGAGTTAAACCTAGTTTAATGGCAGAACAAAAAGTCTACAAGTGCAGAGACAGAGGCGGACTCAGCTCTACAAGGAAGTGGTGGTGAGAAAATACAGAAGGAAAATAAATCTTGTTTTCGGATGAAAATTTGATTTCGGGCCCTTTTTCCTTTCTTTGCAGGCATGGAAGGACTATCTGGCAACGCTTTTCCAAAAATAAAGCAAAAGTCACTCTAATGATTCTCAGACAGTCCAATTTGCCAGCGGTCACTCGCTCCTGTCTCTGCGCAGGCTATTCAGTTTATCGTTAAAAACTTACTGTTAAAACTACGAGCATATTTATTCCCAAACGTGGAAGGCAAAATGTTTACTCTTCATATGAAACGCTAATAATTTATCCATATAAGTTAAACTCGTCCCTGAAATCCCATTTTACTTGAATTTAAAAGCAGTTTTAATTAAGTGGCACAATGTGTGTCCCAATATATAACATAAGTACAAAATGAAGACTGCAGACTGCTCTCAGTACAAAACATTGTTTTCACCATGCAAATGGGAACGTGACAACAATAGTCCCATTGACAAATGCATATGAAATAAATCATATATGAGAACTGTGGAAATAAAATCAAATGAAGAATGATCCTCGCAGTTGTGCACGCAATTTATGCAATTGCGTAAGAAGCCTGAAAAAAAAAATCAGGACTTCAACGGTATTTGAACCCATGACCTCGCGATACCAGTGCGACGCTCTAACCAACTAAGCTATGAAGCCACTGATATTCCCATTGTTTCCTAACCCTGAAAACAATGGTCTGCATTCAGTCTGCAGTCTGCATTTTTTACTGTCCACCAATTTATACATTAAGGATCAACAAGACATGAGCATATTAATTCTTTTGTTTAAAAAATATAACTAGTTCAGCTGGGAAACCGGTGATCAATCATACAAAACGTAATACACCCTTTTAACCCAGACCTTAAATCACTGAATTGTAACCAGCGGTTCAGAACGCACAAAATACTTACAGTGCATACGTAAGATTTTTAAAATTATCTGATTAAAATCTGAATCACCCTAGTGAAACCATGGCCACGCTTGTATATAGTTAATTGGTTCGTCTCCGTCCCGTTAGAAGACTTGGGATTCTTAACCCTCGGACGAACAACCCCCCCCCCCCCCCCCCACCCCCACCCCTGACGTTTTTTTAGACGATAAAACATCAGCACCCGACGTTTTTAGAAGCTGTTCGTTTATCCCTCGCGCGCATTTTGAGACAAGTTTAGAGATGGTCAGTCAGACTATGGTTACGACATATGACGTCTTAAGTAGAAAGTGGTCAAGCCATTTTTGAGTGAAAATGCATGTTCTTTCAACTTTTTTCAACAATAAAAGAAAAACCTGTTAATGAAATGATGTAAAGGGCTTGTTTAAATGTTATTTTACACGTGAAACACAGAAAATTATCATTCATCGCGATTTTAACCTGATTTCTAATTCTTGGTGACATTCAAGATGGCGGCCATTGTTGGTGACGTCACAGACCTCCAGCAGCGCCACCACCCATTAAAAATAAACCTCATCTTGTTGAGTAGATCAAGGGCTTTCCACTGAAGTTAAATTATCATGATCAAGAACTCTGGGGAGGGGTTCCACCCACCCCTCCCCCATATACCAGGCTGGGGTATGAATTTGCGTGTACGTCCGAGGGTTAACCCTGTTAAATTAATTTGAATTATTTGTTTCTGTCATTTGCTTTATACAGCCGAGGGGAAAAATACTGAAAAGGAATTATTAAGATTATGATGAGGATGGTGATGATGATTATCATCAATACTACAATTATTACAAAGCAATTTTCCTTTGCCAAATTACAATTTGCCGGTTAAGGTAGGTTACACGAGAAAACGGGCAATCATGTGTACTACCATTCAGTCAGTTTCGCGGGAGTAACGAAATACTTGTAGACAACGTTAAGTTCTTTCCCCACAAAAATTGTTTGTCTTTTTCCTAAGTTAAAATTGATAAGTGTAGCCGTGGCTAATATAGAGCTCCTCAGTATACAGTATGCCCTTTGATTTACAACGTTTTTTTTTTTTTGAAGTTATTAATTAGAGAGATTTAGAGTTACGTTTACGTCAAACCGTGGATTTGTACCACGTGAATAAGTGTTCCCTTTACTTCTCGAGCTTTCTCGTTTGCTGTTAAATAAATCTACAAAAAATTGTTAGTTTCAAGTTAGTTTTATCCATAAGAATTGCTTTGAGTTTTTTTCATTTTATCTGCATATTTTTTATATTGAGAAATTCTCAACTTGAATCTGTAGACGTTTGCCATTTGCCGTTAGCGTGACTATAAATTTCTCTATTTAATATCTTCTGAACAAAAAATGACTAAAATGAAAACACGCTTTTTTACCAAACGTCCCATTGAGGACAGCTATTAAATAACGCACTTCTTTCTTTGGAGAAATCCAGATATATACACGCTACTTCAGCAGTTGTGTTGACATCAAACTTTCAGCGCATCCCTGTAAAGAAAGTAACAATTGAAACATTAATTAATCTTTCATTTCAAAACAAAATAAAGGTCAAAGCGTTAAATTTTAGGATGCCATGGATGATGATATGAAAAATAGCAAAATGAAGAACACTTAACATGTAAGACATATTTGTTCTTTTTGAAGCTATGAATTTCTCTACATATAGTGCTAGTCCTGTAGAAAAACGAAGGAAACTTATTCCCTATGTATATCTTTTATCCACACCTGACCTAAACTATTTAACAATTGAGAACATTAACCAATGCCCAGTGTTCAATTGATTTTTGGAATGTGTTGGTAGCCCGTTAGGAATAGCATTTACTTGAGTGAATCCATAATAATTTAACACTTACCACCCAACCCATCCTTACTTTATACATATTTTTATTCTTTTTATTATCAAGTCTGTCATTTTCCTCTTATCTGAATTTGACAAGAATGGTTCTGGCTTTTCTTCTTAAGCCTTTTGTTACTAGAACAGCAAGGAAAAAAAAACACTTACGACTTGCTTAATGCCTCTAATTCCCGCCCAATTCAATCTTAACGTCATCACCCATCAGAACAAAAGGAGCCCAGTACTTTGGAGCAGAATAATCGTGGGAGTCTCGAAGACATTTCATGGCCTTCTGAAGAGCAACACTTGCACTTTCCCCACTTGCAAGTTGTTGGTAGAAAGATTTCATAAACATCATTGTGGCTTCGTCATCAATTGCCCAGAGTGTCGCCAGCACGGAACGAGCACCAGCAAACAAGAAAGCACGTGCCATACCGACCACACCCTCAGACGAGACCTCTCCTTGACCACTGTGGCAGCAACTTAGCACAACCAGTCTCGCTCTCAGCTTAACAGCTTGTATGTCAGACATTTTCATAATGCAGTCCTCCTCCGTAGAAGTGGCGGATTCCCATTGGGGGTCTGGGGCCAAAACAATTTCTCCGGTTTCCGGCCTTCCGTGGGCTGCAATGTGAACCAAAGACACTGACTTGATTCTCTGAAGTACCGCTTCTTTGGTTGCATCTTTACCTGTTAAAGGTTGACTCTTTAGAATTTCTCCAATCGCCTCCACTTCCATTCTTGCGTACTTCAGTGGGTCATAAATAGGCTTCCCCCGTTTATTTGTAACTTTCTCCAAACATGGATCTCCGACAAGTAAGGCTCCACTTTTACTGTGGTGTCCAGATGGAGAATCTGTGATGACCTTCAAACTTGTCAGTGAGGGAACAGTGCGGATCCTTAGAGTTTCACTCAGGGCTGCCCAAGGAGCTTTAGACAAAGTGCCATCAGGAACTACAATTAGCTCATCACCATCAAGCAAGTCTTCAATGGGACCAATAAGTACGTAATATAATTGCAGCAAACAGTAATTGGTCTCCTGTGATGCCTCCGATGCATGATGTTCGTCTCGAGTAGTTGCAGTTGTTGTACTCAGCTTATCCATTGACCGATTTTCACACCTGATACCTCTGCCAGCCCCAATGGTTTTTAAAACAGTGTCTAAAAGAACAGAAAAGGAATCTTCGTGCTCTTTTCCAATTCCTGCTAAGTCCAACTGCCTATAGATAGGGTTGCCTTCTTTTCGCAATACCCACATACTGAATATGTTCTGTTCCAGGGCAAGAAAAACTGTTAACACTGTTGTCTTCTTTGAAATATATCTGACTTCTTCTTCAGACTCAATTGACCTGGGAGAAAGTGATGTAATGCCATAAGTTACTTTTAGGGCATCAAGCAAAGCCTGTGTTCGTCCCCTCTCAGCAGCGTATAAAGCCTCATCATCCCTTCCAAGATTTACTAAAGCTTGCCATAAATGAGTATAGGCACAATGAGGATGCCGCTTACAGAAACTTACTTTCAATTGATCTTCCGAGATAGAATTGGTTCTAACAGTGTCATGGATTTTAACGCAGCATCTAAAATGTTCTAAAGCCTCATTCGAAGAATGTGATGCCCAAAAAGAGATACCTAGACCGTGATGGGCACATGCTTCTGCCATCTTGCTACCGGTTTCCTTGGCAATGCGTAGGTGTTGCTTGTAACACTCTATTGCTTCCTTCAAGTCGTGGAGGTGTGTATAACAAGTTCCTAGGCGGCAATAGACTTTTCCTTGTACACTCCTGTCACCGATTTCCTCGGCATTGCTCAGGCATTGCTTGTAGTACTCCATTGCTAGTGGCACGTCGCCGAGGGATTTATGAACGTCGCCGATGTGTAAATAGGCATGTCCTTTTCCTT
>OZ037786.1:23977929-24002929 GCA_964035525.1 Porites cylindrica | reverse complement strand
ACCTTTCTGGCAGTACAATTCACATAGTCCCAATGAACATTGAAAAATTCAAAAGCAGCTGTTTGAGGAAAGATGTCTTGACTAAATAAGTTCGTGACCTCAATTTCTTATTAATCGATGGAAGACTTAGTTTCACAAATTTATGCACAAAGCAGGTCTTTCTTCGTTAGCTATTGTAATAAAAATGAAAATTATTATAAATCTGTGACGTCTACAACATGAGAGATCCACATTTAACACAATTATCCTGAATATCCGGCGTTGCTTGTTGGAGGAGGGGTAGGGGTGGGGGGTTTGGAGGCGGGGGAGGGGTGGAAAGGAAGTGCAAGAGAGTAGCGGAAAAGGGAGACAACGAATGTAGAGAAACACAAATCGGTCAAAACAATATTCTAGTCCGACGTTTTGCTTAACATGGAACAAACATACTTTGCTTCGCGGTCGCAAACCGGTCTAAACTTATTATTAATTATTTCTAAGTAAAAAGGTGAGGGAAAAAAACTACAGCAGGAAATCAAAATAAACCTTGCAGAAATATCTGATTGGACAAATTCCAAGTTAAAGGAGATTATTTCTTACCTGGACGATTTGATATCCGTGAAGAAATTTTCAACGGAGTTTTGAAGTCTTCTCCAGTCGCTGGGTTAAAATGCAGAGGACTATCAAATATATAGGGTGGCTGATAGAAACAAAAAAACCACAAGACAAAAAGAACAACAACAAAAATAGAAAAAAACAAACCCAAAACAGAAACACATAAGCCAAAACGGAAACCCAAAACAGAAAAACACTACCAGAAAACAGAAACACAAATGTCCAAACGGAAATAAGCATCCCCAACAGGAAACGCACTCAAAAAAAAATACAAAATTAAACCGGAAAACTGAAACAGAATCCAAAAATACAAACCATCATGCCACAAAAGACGAAAAGCGAAACAAGGAAATAGTGTAAAGCTATACTTTCTCATGTTTCATCGTCTTTTTTGAATAGGCGTTTTACGTTTTTTTAGGGAGAGCATGATCGCAGGCTATTATTATTAGACCTTTCCCGATTGCGCTGAGCACCTTTTGAGCACTTTTTTGAGTTTGGAGCACTACGTTGCATTTTGAGCACCCTTAAGCACTTTTTCGCACTTAGGGCAACATTTGAGCAATATTTCACATTTCGAGCAAATTTCGAGCAACATATGTCTTCTAAAACATTTTAAAGCAAAAAACTGTATGTCGTTCGCAACGAGAATCGTGTTTCAGGTCATAAATTTGAATAACTAATGATGTTGTCAAGAATAAAAGACCGTTGTCATGGAAAGGCACGTGGACTTATATCCTTACTGAGCGTGAGAACAGAAGTTTCTGATTGGCTGATGTATCATGCGTGTGTCATCTCAAATTTCTAAATCATCTGATGTCTAGGCTTTGCGCTAGTACTGCTGAATTTATTTACAATTCGTAACCGGCTTTAGTTTTTTAGAAATATTATTGTTCTATATTCTATCAACCTTTCGTAACAACCTGTCGAATAACACTACGCAAAATAGATTGTTAATTACTTCAGTAAAAATTGACATATTTACGAAAAGCTTAGAGGTAACTGTTCACTACTTTTAGCACTTTTTGAGCACTATTTTGAGATTTTGAGCACTTTTTGAGCACTTTTTAGCCATTTTTGCCAGCACTTTTTTAGGATTTTACGAGCGCAATCGGGAAAGGCCTAATTATTATCTAGGAACATCAAACTGTAAATCAATCTCGTTCCCAGCCTATCTCTTCTCCTAGCCTGCGTGGCCGGCGTTGAAAGGGGAAGGGGAAGGGGGAATTTGGGCGCGCGAAATTCCCCCTTCCCCTTCCCCTTTCAACGCCGGCCACGCAGGCTACTCTTCTCCCTGTCGTCTTTCGCTCCAGGTGACCGGTATTTTCGACTTTGAGATCTCCGGTGAATTTTAGCCCGCCGGGGTCAAAACCACGTGGGGTACGTTTCTCGATCGTCCCGTGACCTTTTCTAGTCCAAAGCAGACAACCTAACGTGAGACATAACTACTAACGTACGGCGTTAAAATTACAGAGATTGACTCTGAATGAACGTCAGTTGCTCGAGATTAATACGCCTGACATTAGGGAGGCGACGGTTGCGAAACGTCATTTATAAAGCTATTTGGCATACTTTTAAAATTCGTGGAGGCTATCTTAATTGGCTAAGTTGGTCAAACGTAGCTAATTTTTCCGTGGAAATAAAGTTTTGGAGAGCACTGACATCAAAGAGTAAATAGAGAAAAAGAAACTTGTCTTTGGGTGCTTATGTCCTCCATATATTAAACGTAGTGATGGCGAATAAAAATTTACAAAAACGTGCCATGCACGTGCAGAGTTATTGTTTTGTTTATTGAACCTATATCAAGGGTCACCCTCCCAGTCCGAAAGATGCAGCAGTTCAGAATAGACTGGGGCCACGGGGCCTAATTGGCTATTTACACGATGGCTTGTTTTTGCTACTTACGGAATTCTTTCATATTTAAATTTGGTAATCCCACCGAGGTTTAAAAAACAAAAGCCCTAATTTGCACAAGAAAGCAAACCCGGAAGGAATCTGGCACCTTTTTAAAATCCTTCAGAATTTGGCCTTCTCATGCAAATTAAGGCTTCTGAATTTAACGAATTAAATATGAGAGAAATGAAAAAAAAAAACGAAACGATTCTGGTCATATTTGTAGTGACACTATCGTGAAAAGCCCCGTCCACACAAATCCGGATATTTTTAAAAGCGCATTTATATATATTTTTCACATGAATCGGCCTTCCGTCTTGTATTCCGTCCACACATGAAACCAATGAATCCTCTCACCGAAACATTAAGCTGATTTAGCAACAGAACGGGAGCGTTGACGACCAGAAAGCGCGGGGAAAGGACTGAACGCGACTTCTGGTGCTCAATTTGCTGCTCTGTCATTGGTCAAGCCAGTTGTTTGATTTGCCCGCGTCGTCGTTAACTGACGTTCCCGTTCTATTGCTAAGTAGCCTAATGTGTGGTTTAAAGCCTCGTCTACACGAATCCGGGTAAAAAGTTATGCAGTTTCAAAAATTAGTCTGGATTCGTGTGCACGTGGCCCTAAAACAGTTCAAGGTAGCTTTTGCTGAATCCAGTCAAGAATGTCCTTGTAAACCACGCTCGCAGTTTCTTCCACCTCATTCAACAGTTCATGGCGTCCATTTTTGCACACCTGGAAAGCAAGTTTTACAAGCAGTTGTGTTAATAATGAAATAATAACAGGTCGATTTAAAAATGACAACCGGACGGAAAATTGGCCGAAGAGGGAAAACTCTATATTAATCTTTAGACACCCGTTTGGAGACGAGAAGTTCCTCTTTGGTGATTATTTTATAAATTATCATTGCCTTTTCCCTTGAAAATGTGGTGACATTGTTAGGAGAAAATAGATATTGGTCACTCTTGGGGTTAAAAGGGTTTAGACAAATCACGACTGTTGTTGGGATAAGTTCACAATAATTACGCTTGGAACAAAGCAGCCGAAACTCCTACCCCAGGCAGGAACAAACGCCGATTTAAGACCGCCTCTTCCTGCTCTTATGATATACCGGCAAGCGCCCTAACTATTCGTCTGAAATACCCATAGAGAGGCTATTAGTTCGCTCTGTGCTGTCATAAAGCAGCTCATTCGTGTTCCTTGAAATGTCTTGTCGTTACTGGGAGAATTCTCATGTAAGTATCGTGAACCGTCAATCTTCACTAATTGATCTCCATCCGTGACTGCCATGGACAAGTAGATAAGGTGTTGCGAGCTTTGACAAGTTCCTCTGAATTTCATTCATTGCGTCTAATATAGCTCCGACCCATCTCACTTTCATTCCCTCATGCCAGTTTAGGCTATCATTGGCATACTTTTCAACCTAAAACAATAGTAATAAAGAAGGTGCATTGTGTTATTGAAGTCCTAGACTTGCCACAAGTCGACCGCGAAAGCAAGAAGGCGCGAGGGACACCCGGTACTCAAGGAAATTCGACTTTCTGTAAGATTTATGGTTATTAAATGGATGGTGCAAAGAATTGAGTGACATTGAAATTTATACGGGGAGGCTCCAACCCTAAACAAACACGACGAGCTCTTTCAACTATAAATGTGTAAGGATTTAGGCCTAGGGGTTGGAACCTCCCCGTATAATTAAAACATTGTTGAGCCATTGTTGAGAAGAGCGAAAGTCGTACTCCTAGTAGTTCTCGTCCTCGAATCTAAAGGTCTCTTTTAACCAACCGTGAGGTCCAGATAGCTGAATATTGGCCAAGTTCGTTTTGTTTTTTGTGTGTGAGTGTTTTTATATATGGAACAATCACTACTGTATTAATTTCGGCATCAAAATCTGTCAATGTTGTGCGTTTTAATTACCGACCCAAGGCAAACTTGTTTTGCAGCAAGTGAGGTAACTCCTGTGTATGGCGTGACTCCCGCGTAATTTTATCCAATCAGGAGTCAGTATTCACGCAACTTGCGACACTGAATCTTATTTGCTACAAGACAAGTTTGATTTATGGGCAATAAAACACGCAACAGCGCTTTCGGACTCGTTCTGCAGCAATTTGTTGCCCGTTTTACTGTACCTTTTTTAGCCTCGTTTTAAAAGCGAGAGTTTTTGGAACTCAGAAATGGACTATTATAGCCTGTGATCACGCCCTCCCTAAAAAAAAAACAAACCCCACCTGATCGCGGGTTAAAATAATTAAAAGACGATGATTCATGAGAAACTATTGTTTTACATTATTTCCTTGTTTCTGTTTTGGGGTTTTTGATCATGGTTTGTATTTTTAAATTCTCTTTCAGTTTTGTGGTTCAGTTTTGTATTTTTTTGTACGTGTTTCCGCTTTGGGATGTTTATTTCTGTTTTGGGATTTGTACTTCTGTTTTCTGGTAGTGTTTTTCTGTTTTGGGCTTGCTGTATCCTGTTTTTGCATTGACGGCACCCTAAGAAAAGAGAAACAGTCTTTGCATTGTGTTTTCGTTTATTATTTGTAGCAAATGGAGCAATAAATTACCGTGCAAGGATTGGCATCCACGTTTATGCTTGGTGCACTAAAAATAGCACCCGCAAAGAAATAAGGTCTTTACATAATACTAAGAACAGCTATTGTACCACCCTAAAAAGAACAATGCATAATATTAATAATATCATAACATGAAATTTTCAAGGTGCAGTTAAACCTCCCGTAGGTGACCACTGTAAAGGCTAAGACTTTGTGGTCACTTGCAGAAGATGGTCGCTTACGACACTTCCTTGGAGTAGATTTCCGGGCACATCTACTTTAAAGCAGATAAATTACCACACCGATTTCTTTCTCAGTTACATGTTGTTACTTAAGTTCTTCGTAAACTCCTAGTAGCATACAGCGAACATAAGAGTTCAGACAAATCGTTAAGGGGTCGCCTTTTAGGAGGTTAAAAACAATGGGAAATCTCTCTAACGCGGTCGCTTAAGGATGGTGATCTTTTACGAGAGGTGGTCGCATATGGAGGTTCGACTGTATCAGTGTTTTGATAATATGTGATTTAACTGCATTGCAGCCAGACTTGAAAAGAGTTAAAAATAAGAAAACCTGAAATTCACAGGCTATCTATGTTATCCAGACAAACCGGCAAGAGCGCGACATTACGAAACAACCGCAAAGCATGATCGGCTTGGGGTCTTTATCGTAATTAACATATACTTGTATTCCTGTGATTGACTCGGTTAGGGGACCCGAGAACCTAAAAAAAACAACAAAACAAACAAACAAACAAACAACAACAACAACAAAAAAGAAAAAAAGGGGCAGAGTTCCAATAACGTTTTTATAACAGTACATACCATTTAGTGGCCAAACATAAATATTGGTATGCCTGTGTTGTCTGCTGTGACTTGGTCAATGTGTTTAAAAACATCTCTGACGTAAAAGGAAAAAGCTGATATTTGGACTCTTTCTCCTTCACTCTGACCATGACCAACTAATAGAAAGACTTATTGTCAAAAATTACCTCTTGAAGGGTTATATCACACTATTTCCTGTCTTTCTTTGTATTCGCCAGGTGCCCATAACATCATAAATTGAATTCCAAAAATAATGGTCCAGTTTTCTACTCTATCTTTATCCCTCCCTCCCAGTCCCATCCCTAGCATTTTACAGCCACTCTGTAAGAAAGACTGCTGTCTTCTATACTGAGCTTGTCAAAATTATAACTTCTTCACTGATTATGAAGTGTGATATAACTTTTCTTCTCGTTCAGTCAGTGATGGGCTATCCATGCTTTGCCAGCTATAGGTACCCTCAAAAGCATGGCAGGAAAAAAAATTATGTCGCTCAGAAATTTTGTATCCATGACTGATCATTTCAATTTCATTCTGCTTCCCAACGTCATATTTTTTTCCTTTCTAGGTTTATCCAATCACAATGTTCCATGACCCGGATGCTAATCGTGGTTCCCAGGCCCTCGTTGATGCTCATTCCCCCTAACTGGCCTACTAAACGAATCCTTATGCAGGTAAGAAAACTGTCAAAGATTTTTGAGACGGCAGTACTTTTGTCTCGTCACGCAACGCTCCCATCTGGGACGGTTACTGGGGACAGAGGAAAAATTGACCATTGGCTGACCGGCGCGTTCCCGGAAACGATCCTAGGGGTCTTCGCGAAAATTAATTCCGCCTAGTTTACTCCTCGTTTCTAAACTGGTGAATGTCTTTTTAGATTATACAGTCGAACTGTTATTTCGCGGCCACCCTTACTTAGGGATGGGAAAACTGTTAGTTCTGTTCAAAGGCAGTCCACTGCTTTCCTTACAAATAACTTCCTACTACTCTCACGTTTCAAAATGGCGCGTGACAGGGAGTGGTACCCAAGGTGTGAACAGAAAACCATTCTGTGCCGTTACCCAGGCACTGGTACTCGGGCACCAAGTGAGACATTGTCATAGTGTGAGCCTATACCTGTATGTATGAATGAAAATAAAATTTATTTGTTGATTTATTTCAGCGTTACACGTTACGAGCTGTGCCAGTATCTGAAGTGAAGTATGAGTAGAAAGATAAAAACACTCGTTTCTGGGTGTACGGCCTGGATCACAGAGTGCACGCCCCAGACTACCCCCAACAGTGCTGTTGTGGTTGCACTATAATCTAGGTCAGTGCAATCCAGACTAATCGCTAGGCGTTCGCGTTTTGTGCTAGCCTTGGACAAGGTTTTTTGGTCCGGAAGAGGGGCAAAAAATCGACAAGCGAAGCCAGCAGAGCGAGGGACTTTTCCTCTTCTTCTAGCCTGCGTGGCAGGCGTTTGAAAGGGAAAGGAAAGGGAGTTTTAGGTGCGAGAGAAACGCGAGGGGCGCCCGCCCCTCCTGTTTCCCTCGCGCCCAAAACCCCCTTTACCTTCCCTTTCAAACGCTTGCCACGCAGGCTACTCTTCTTCAGGAATCAGGAATCGACAAGGTGGAATCCGGAATCCAAGCTGGACTCAGTCTGGGACCCTTACATGGAGCGAGGTGACCATTTTAGTCTGACAAAGTAGAAACGTTCTCCAGCGTACATGACATTGATGTACAAAGGAACGTTAGGACAATAAATGATTATTTCAATAATTTGTGAGACCGTGAGTTGTTGCAAAGCTGTCAGTCAGGGATTTTACTGAGAAATATAGAATTTTACTGTGTATTTTCCCTTACAAGGGGGCAAGTATTTATATATCGGATTTTAGCCTACTTTCGTATATGACCATTGAATCAGGGAGCGTGTTTTCAGCTTGTTTTGTAAAAATAGAGACGAGAAAAGTGATTGAAAAAGGATGTGATACCAAACCGAATTTGAAGTCTCAACAGAACCGCGCGTGAAGCTTGATTCTCTGGACATTGTAAGAAAACTAAGCACTGTAACCCCCTTTTCGAATGCATTATTTAGCAAGTTTTGTCCTCAGTTATGAACAAGACAAAGAAATTCGATGGAAAAGATAGCCAGTCTCTCTCTCCCCCGCGCCCACCACGTGGCGGGTTGGGGGGTTAGACCGGGTACCACAATCATGATTTTTGAGGCTCATGGATTTTTGTCTAAGCTATAATTCGAGGGCTTTTCGGTCTTGTTTCACCAGTATTTTGCTTGGCTTTAAAACAAAAACTGTGCGCAACAGTAGAAACCCAAATTTGAATTCCGGTCTCAAATCCTCATCTTCTCCCCAGCCCCTCCCCTTGTCTATTTCACCTGGACCACGACGAGGCCGATGTTCGTTCATCCTTGCAGACGACGGTGTTTATTGCACGGAGTTTGTACAGGTATGTGATTGCAGACAGTGAGGTTTGATGTAGAGGATAGTCATTTCTGATGAGAAAAATAGATCACCTCTGACCTGTAGGCGTCGAATGCCCTCAGCAGACTTCCAAAGCGGTTCGAAGGTGAAATCGCGCCAATAACTTAATGCTTAATGCTCTGTGTTCCGGCTGACGGAAGGTCTTTATTTGAAGGCTTTTAACGTTTGCCTTTGTTGTTAAAGGAACGAATTGGATGTTTCTTATTGACAAAACAGTTTTTCCACGCTAGTAGCGTCAGGAAAATGCTGAGGGTATTGTAATATCAGAGTTTGACACAGGTTTCGTTTACAGATTGCATTATATTGCAGCTTCATTTTACAAGTGGAAAACGAAACAATGTCCGTAAATATGAATATTTATCGTGTTTGGAGCCTCATCCATATTCTTGGAGAATCGCAAAATTCAGTAGCGTCAGCTGACAACCTCTCAGCTGAGAAATTTGAAAGGTAATCATTAATTTTCCAATATTCTATTTGCGTGCGCCCGCTTATTTCAAGTCAGATGAACCGTGGAAAATCAATGACATAATTCAAGTTACCCCAACTCGTACACATGGTGGAGCTTTATTAATATACCTAAAAACCGAAGTAATCTCGATTAAGTTGCTGAAATAAGGAATGTGAGAAAATAGGATCCCTAGCTCTATTTAATTCTGAGCATTCACCTACGAGAACACGTGTTGTACCCGGTAAAAGTTGTATTTAATGCACTCTACTTATTTAGCAATAATGAATGAGGCTGACTAGGATATGAAGAATTATGCAGATCGAGGAGGGTGCCATCCACCGAGGCCAACGGCCAAGGTGGATAACACCCTCCGCAATCTGCATAATATTTAACTAGCCTCATGGGCTGTTGACTCAGAGGCCATGAGGGTGAGAGGAATAATGTTTTAGTAAAATCCAACTAGATGGTCAAAAATATTGAGAATAAAAAAATTTTAGCTAGTTAAAGCTGGACTTTAATCCTTTTTTTGCCGCCAAAAAGCCCACGCTTTTCGCTACTAGGGGGCTATAACATATAGCCTAGTAGTAGCTCAACCAATCAGAATGCAGTATTGATAATAGACCACTAGTTGGATTTTACTAATATTCTTTATATCCTATGAAAGCCAAATTCATTAATTACTTTATTATTCATTCAAAATAATTGCTAGTTTTAAAACAAGCTAAAACGTGTTTACCTTCGTCAATGTAAAGCTCACCTCAATAGTGCATGTTGAGAACATGAAGGGCTGTTCAGGTCTCCAAATAGCAGATGTTGTTTTCTTGCTATGTTTCTAGACAACAGTTCATCGTGAAATGAGTTAAATGTTCCGCCAACTGTTCGGACATTTTTTTTTTTCACAACCAAAACAACTCAACGTCGTCCCCAGGTCTTCTTGGTTAACAGTGCATTAACCTGCGACAGTGCTGCACTTTTGATGTCATCGGTTGATCAATTGCAAAATTCTTCGAGATTTGGTCAACAGTAGCTGGTTTATATGGTGAATTATGCATGTTCTTTTAGCCAATAAGAAATGAAGAAATATTTTGAATGAATAATAAATCTGTTTACTGATGACTGCCTATTCATTTCTGGAAATTGTGATCGATAACAAATTTTATTTGTCCAACATCTACTGTGAAATCAAACTGTAGGATCTCCATAGTGATTCAATTTTGCCCTGTTCCTAATGCAGATCATTCACAGCAAGAACCTGTCTAAAAAACCATCTAGCACTATGAGTCAAGCCCCTTATCCACCTGGAGGATATGCCTATGGACCAGGACAAGGATATCAACAACCAGGTTATTACATGCCATGCATGATGTCAGGAACGAAATTGAGGCACATATGAGCCTACTGGGACTGGCTTAGGCCTTGTTAGCACCATGCAAAATTTTGTTTGTGTTGCAAAAAAATCTGTCAACAGGAAGCCATTTCTAGTGTCAAGCGACTGTGCTCTACCATGCACTGTGGCCCTGGTGCCTAACTTTTGCAGCCGGTCAAAACTAGAAAATTTTAGATTTTTCACAGAAATCATCTGCTTAGCACCCTGGATTTCACATGCTGAGAGCACTGGGCTCCCTACAATTTTTCTTAGAGCACAGCCATGAATAATTTTTATCCATCCACCAAAATTTTCTCAACTGTCACCAAACTCCAAAGATGCTGTCAAGAACATTTTTTTGGAGGCAGCCAAAAAGCCTACACTGTTTTGTCAGACAACAAAATCCTTTGTTCCTCGGTCTTCCTTGACGGCTATCATTCATCGGGGCATGTTATTTCACGAAAATAACCAATTAGAGTTCCTTTAATTGACATTTCTGGTTAAACAGAAAATTTTGCTTGTCTCAGATGCGAACAAGGTTGCAAAAATAAAAGATTGGAAATTTCTTGCAAACGCCAAACTCCATTTTTAGTCGTAGTGTAAACAGGGTCCTATGTAAAAACTTTATTTATGCTGCTCTTTTAATTTCTGAATTACAGGTGGCTGGCTATCTAGTCCCATAATTATTGTTACATTGTAAATCTTTTCTTCCCCTTGAAGTCAGTTAATGTCTCCTTTTCCACAAATTTTGGATTTATGCAGGGTCATTTCTTAATGCCATGCGTGCCTTACCTAACCGTATGCATTTTGTTTATATTTTATTTTGTTATCATTAATTTCCAGGTCATCCACAAGTTGGTTTTGCCCCTCAACAGGGTTATGGTCCTGTGCCCCCTCAACAGCAAGGATATGGATCTTTTAATGTTGCTTTTGAGGGTAAAGACAAGTTTCAAGTGCCTTTTAACCATGTTATGTCAGTGTCTCCAGCACAATTTGTAGGGTGTGGCGGAAGTAGCTTCAAGCAGTTACAAATCCCAGGGTTGGGGCTATTTTGGTATAATAATTTTGGGGAGGTGCAAAATAAACCTCTTTTTGTGGGTTGGGGATGGGGGCTGTTATCAGGTGCTATATGTGGAAAATAACGTCCTCTGTTCTGTTCTGTTCTGTCCCCACCTGGCTGGAGGTGTGCCGGGCTGTTGTGAGGGAGTTCTTTTACTCTCAAAAAAGATTAAATTATTAATTATTATTAGTTTTGTCCCTCTGCCCCGTGATCCTTGTTTCTGTTGGGGCAGGGTAGGGGAGTTCCTGAAGCCCCACCCCCCCCCCCCCCCCCACTCCCAGTTCCCAGATCCACCACTGGTTAAAGCGTCAGGAAGGCCATGGTAGCATACTGGTACCGATAGAGCAATGTATGTGTAACTTTTGTCATAATTATCAAAAACTGCAGGAAGAGTTGATCGGCCTACATACTCCGGATCAGATGTTCCAGCTCAGGACGTGTTTGATAATCAGTTTGCCAAGGCTCCAGTTCCTTCTGCTCCACCTGCTGATATGTTTGCACAATACTCTGGTTATGAAAATACAAGGTTTGGTAAGTAACATTACATGTATTCAACCTATTATGTATATTTGTTGATCTATTTTTCTATGATTTTTTTATTATGCTGTTTAGTAACTACATTGTATTTGTAGCCAGGAATGAAAGTAGTACTGGCATGTAATCCTTCTTTCACAAGCCAGATTGTTTTTTTTTGTTTGTTTGTTTTATTATTATTTACAGGCAGTTCATTTGTGCCACCTCCACCTCCTTATGTTCCTCCGCCCTCCTCTGAGATGCCAGAGCAGCTCTTCCAACAGTGAGTTTGTTTTCTCAGAATACTGTGAACACCTAAATAAAGAGCCATTTACA
Organism: Porites cylindrica; assembly: GCA_964035525.1. NCBI lineage: Eukaryota > Metazoa > Cnidaria > Anthozoa > Scleractinia > Poritidae > Porites > Porites cylindrica. The sequence continues at coordinate 23,990,881 of OZ037786.1, read as the reverse complement.
ACAAAGATCAGTAGACGTACAAGCAAACTGCAAACTAATTACTGTACTTGCTTGCAGTTTTGTTTTCTCATGCCTGATTAGTTTTTCCTTGCAACACAATAACATTTCAGAATATAAAAAATCATTTAAATAATAATATTAGTTTAAATTACTTTTCCTTTATTTGGTTTGCAAGTCACAGAATCATTTAGAAGATGCAGAGTCAGAGTAAAATAAAAATGTTCTAAATGCTTTAATTCTTCCAACTGGATCTTCAATTCTGCTGAACTTGTCACTCCACTCACAACTCTATCTGATTTTTCATTCTCACTAGCTCTGACTTCTTCATTAGCAAAATATAGTTTTAAGGGATTCAATCAACTTAGAAATAAGTAGAACAAATAAATTGGCTGTTCCTTAATTAACAGGTCAACTGCTATAAGCGATGATCAGGCTCGTGATGCCATGCTTCAGTTTGTTAGTGAACATTGCTGTTATGGAAAGACCCCAGCTCAGGAAATGGTGATTAAGGACATAGTTCCTTCAAGTGCGTACCATGTAAGTTCAATGGAAAACAATAAAATAAATTAAGTACGTATTTATTTAATCCCATTCACAGTCGTTGAGGATGGAAAAGGTGGAACATAATTGAAAGCTATAGCCTTGTGAAGAACGTATGACCCATACTAATATACTTGCCTTATCTTTAACAATTAAATCACTAAGATTGGAGGTTGTACTTTTTTGTGAATGGTTATTGTATTTATTCTTGACCAGATTTTATGTTTTTAGTATTCTCTTGCAAGCTTCTGTGAGTCACGGAAAACTGAGTGGCAATATGAACCTTACAGAGGTAAGCGTCAAAAAGACTTTATTAATATCATAAATCTCCCCTTCTATTCCTTGTTGGCTACTAAAAAAAAGTTCTGGGCCAGCTCTGGAAGAAACATATTTTCAAAAATAACTGAAAATTTTGGAATGATGTTTTTAGGACTAAACTGGTTTTTCCACAAATTAAAGAGCATGTTTTCCTCTCATTGTTGCCTTTTTCAGCTCTGGTTGTAGGCTAATGGAATTCTTTGGAGGTGAACAATTTGGCATTATTGAACAATCCTTGCTATTGTTAGACTTGTACCTTAGTTTAAAGTATAAGATTCAGAGCAAAATAAATGAGCACCTTTCTCAGGGAGGATGTTTATATCCACTGAGGCCAAATATATTTTTGTTGATAACCTGTTCACTTTTGGGTCTATGAGTGTTTTAGACACCAATTGTCATTGTTAGTTTTCAAGTACCATTTTGATTTACTTTCAGGACAACCTATTGACAGTCCAGTCAATGGCCCCGCCCCTCCCCCATGGAACATTCCAGCTCAACCACAACAGATGTTTTCTGATTTTCAAACCAAACTGGAGGTTCCTCACACTGCAAATATTAAGGTACTAATGTGTAATTCCTCTACAGACACTTTCAAATGCAAGCCCCCAAAAATAAACAATTCTGTTAATTTTCATTACATGTACCCCAAAATTGAACAAATAAAGTGTACTGCATTCAAGTTAACTATCTCAGATCTCAGTAGACAAGCCCACACATAGCTTTCATATGATAGAGCTTAGTCTAATGTACAATAACCTCAACACATCCAAGGTATCTATATTCTATCCATCACTTGGCACCTTACTTAAAGGTGAGAAGAAATTCACCCTTTAAAACCGTAAGATCAAAATTAAAATTCTCATTTGTTGCCCCTCTTCATTTCCGACAGAAGTAGTGGGGAGAAGTTGATAAAATATCAAGCAAATTCATCTCGTGTGATCATGTTTGTAGTTCTCATGACCACTCTGTTTTACAAAGCATTGATATTACAAGGAGAAATTTGATGCTGAGATCACTATTAAGTCAAATAGGACAGACCCTGGGTCAAGGTTTCGGTATCAACTGCATCAATTAATGCAAAGTCAAATGAGAATGAGAAAGCAAATTGAAAGGACTGAACATATTAGCTGCAGAACTTATTTGTTGTGGCATGATTCTACAGGTAGATGTATATCCAATACAGAGGCTTTTTAGTTACCAGTATTCCTCCAAGATGTCATTTTTCTGTTATCATAAATTAAATAAAATATTCAATTTTCAGCCATGTCATGACTGTCTTGCCGTGGGCTACAAACGATGTTACAAGTGCTGTGGCAGAGGAAGGGTGCGTACATTATATAACTGATGATGGTATAAATAAGCCTGTATGAAACTGGCTGTATCTTTGTCATGTAGTAGTTCGCATAGGATTCCTGTGATAAAGTTTATTATTTTATTTGTTTGTCTTTGTCTTAAACTGCAATCCATCTCCATCGACAGCAAAAGTTTACTTGGTGCTCTTTTTGTCTCTTCCTCGTTTTCCACTCAGTTTTGAAACTCCTCTGCCTAAGTGCACACGTTGCCTGCAAAAACAGCCGTGCCTCCTTGCTCCTCACGGCAAGGTGAGAGGAGATGAGGCTGTTTTCGCAGGCTACAATCCCGTCAGCTACTCAGGCTTGTAATCACAGCTACTATAACCTCACCAGTTTTTTAAAGGCTTTGGTTACGTGGTACATGAACTCTGCTTATCTCTTACAATTGATTGAAATGTTTCTTTCTGTTGCCATTATGATGTTAAGTTGATTTTGTTTGCTTGTAGCTACGATGTTCCAGATGCCAAGGCTCTGGATTTGTACAAGAAGGAATGGAGCAAGTCCAGTGTAACATCTGTTTTGCCAGAGGATGGAAAATGTAGGTGACATCAATTTAGTTGGGTAAAGATAAAGTTATTTTCTTTCTTTAAATCCAAAACTGTAACTTTGTTTCTTGGCTAATTTTTGTCAACAGGTGTGATTTATGTAATGGACATGGGCGTGTGAAGTGTTGGACCTGTATGGGAAATGCCCAGTTAAAAACTTTCATTGAGCTGACTGTTAAATGGTGAGTCATCTTAATTTTTACATTATGTAATTTGTTTAAATTAGAAGTGACATAAATTATTACTATTTTGCTGACACGGAACCGAGAGTTGGGTTCTAGTGTAGCGCGCGAGGGATTGCGGTTAAGGGGTTTGATTTAGTGACTGTTTAGTTATGCGTGTCATTCTCTGGTCGGCCTCGCCGCGTCAACTTGCTTTGTTTGGTTTACTTTTTGCTTAATTCTGTTAGCCTTAATTTCGTTATCATCTGTACTGGTCCCTATGTTCCTTAGCTATTTTATTTAGCATCTCATTTTCTGCTCGTATTTTATTAGGCTTTATTTTATTAACAAATTTTGTTTTGCCTTATAACCCTAAAGGCGACGCCATAGCATAGGTTGAGTCCCTTTTTTTCCAGTACTTGGTTGTTTTGGGTTTACGAGTCTGGCTGTGGTGTGTTCTTAGAATAATTACTTTAATAGGGGAGTTTTTCACGTGAGTTAATAAAGTATTTCATGGGCCTGGCTGACAGATGCACCCATGCCTCCAAGTGTTGTTTTGTGTGTTTGGTTGTGTAGTGGAGGCAAAATACTTTAGATTTGCTTTCCAGTCTTTTTAACTTCATTTCACTTCCTTAAGTAGCCGAAGCGAAAATTCAACAACAATATTTAATACACTTTTCAAAATGCTGAAAAACAAACAGTTCCATGTGAACGTACTGCTAAGGATCGAAGCTTCATTTGAAGGGTGACACTTACAGGATTTTGTTGAAAGACTCAAAAGTACGAGTCACTTTGTAGAGTGTAATTAACAGTACCATCGGAAAGTATTGGCAAAGAGGTTTTCATTTGGATGGGCACACTACAGGAATTTTTCACAGTCTCAAAAAAATAAGAACCACCTTGTACAGCATAATAAACATTACCATGACAGGAAAGTACTGCTCAGTAGCTTTCATCTGAATGGTAACACTTTAGGATTTCTTTCATAGACCCAGTAGTAAGAACCACCTTGTACAGCGTAATAATTAAGTGAACGGTACCACAGGAAAGTACTGCTCAGTAGCTTGCATGTGTGAGGCACTTTTCTGCTAAAATTCCCACAAGCAACGTTAACATGGCCTTGAAACAGTGGCATAGAACAACAGAGCAATAGTGACAAAACGAAACAAAGAAGGATTGAAACTGTTCCTGGATAGGGAAACACATATCACTAGTGATGAATTATGTGTTTCCCTACCTGGAAACATAATAAATTTTTGCTTGTTTTTGTTTACATTTTTACAGGGAAAACAACGTGTCGCATCATGTTGTTGGTAGAACAGAACAGCTTCCTAGTGAACTCATCGTCAATTCCCAAGGAACAGAGATATTCAGTCAAGAGCTTCCTCGGGTCAGTTGTGCTTATTATTTTACCCAACTGGACCCAGCTGCTTGGAAGGTCGATAATGCTGTGTACTGGATTAACCTCCATTTTGTGGATAGGTCTTTAGCTAAGTGCCAGAAGACAAAACAAAGTCCAAACATTGTTGAGCCAACAGGTTGTGTCCGTTTGCATACGTTTGACTGGTTTTAAACTTTGCACAACAACTCCCAACAACACGCAACAGCATGTAACAGTGTGTGCAAATGGACACAACATGTAACATCCAGCAACGTTGCGAGTTGCTGGCCAACAATGCTGCGTCTGTTTGCACCGATGGCAACAGGATCGTCTTAAAAGCAATAGGTTTAAATTCCAGACAACAACTAAAACTTTGCACATGTATCGCCCCTTTTTGTACATTTCTTTACTGTCGTTGCACGTTTTCTCGAGGATTCTGCAGAACGCGAACACACGACAACGATTTTCATTTTTTTTTAACTGACATACAGTCCTTTAGAATTCAGTTCCAGAAAAATTCATCACTGAAAGTTTGACATATTAGACAACATGGAACATGGCGAAACACATATCACTAGCATATCACTAGCATATCACTAGGGATTTGTGTTTCCCAGGTGGGGAACACATATCACTACGGATATGTGTTTCCCAGGTGCGGAAACACATGTCACTAGGGATATGTGTTTCCCAGCTGGGGGAACACACATCACTAGGGATATGTGTATATGTGTTTCCCAGGTGGGGAAACACATATCAATAGGGATATATGTTTCCCAGGTGGGGAAACACATATCACTAGGGATATGTGTTTCCTAGGTGGGGGAACAGATATCACTGTTGCTGGGGTAGGGGAACAGAAAGCGTTTTTTCGTACTTTGTCGCGTATATTCCAGGTCGCTGAAAATGTCTAATGTTGGGTCATTTCCCTGGAGTTGATTTCTTGGGGTTCGCACTCAAGTTTTAAAAGAGAAAGAAAATTTCGTCCTTGCTTGTTTTCGTCCTCCATAAAATGTTAAATTAGGCCTTTTTTACGTGGTAGTCGTGCAGTAACGGCAAGGAAATGTATTAAAAAGCGTGATGCACGCGGAAGCTTGTTGTTTGGCCTAAACCTTTCGCTGTTTTGACTTTCCCGTCGCCGTCGCGGTCGTCGTTGCTTAAACTTCCTGATAACTTTATTAACTTCTCCTTGCTGTTGCTTTAATCTCAGGTTTGGCCGATCAGTACCTTTTTTGACCAGCAAGTTAACATGGGATCTAAGAGACTCGTAGAGGAGCACAGTAATAAGTGGCCAGCGAAACGGATCCTTATGCAGGTAAATAAATTGAAGCAAAACATCCCATCAGCGGGATAAGTCAGACTTAAAATTCAAGGAAGACAAACAAAGAAACAACGCAATAGAATCTGGGAATTTTAACTGCGAAATAAACGGTACCGTGTGTAGATATGGGGACAGGCGAAATTGAATATGGCTTTGAACACAGTGTTGTTCATAAACTAATTATTAATAAACAAGGAGACTCGAACGTTTAGCCAGTGTGAAAAAGCGCTTGTAGACTCAGGCTGATAAAAAAAGGGCTCGCTTTCCTCCTGAAACCACTCCCACCCCTTGCCCCTGTCCCAGGTTGAAGAAAGGGGAACGAAGGTATCTTGACACCTTGGTGTTTTACGATCGATTTTAACTCTATCACTCCAATAAGAAGTATATAAATTATACACCCTCGGTTTCACCCCTACCCCCACCCCTGACTGACCCCCTGACCTCTTGTATTTTTTTTTCCTTGACCACCATTTGGGGGGAAATGAAGGACTACAGTGCGTAACAATGTATGTTATTATTTCTCTTTCAGCGGCACGTCCTGCGAGCTGTTCCCGTATCTGAGGTCCATTATCAGTGGAATGAATTTTCGAGTCGCTTCTGGGTGTTTGGTCATGACCACAAAGTGTACGCACCTGACTACCCTCAGAAATGTTGCTGCGGATGCAGTATTCTGTGAAGACAGATATTGCTGGAACACAGGACGGCGACGCTTCTTGTTGGCGCTCTTCATAATTGGGTGTCCTGTTAGAGAGAAGAAACTTTGCTTTCAAGAGTAAAAGGAAGATATAATCGCAAATACTGAAAGACTTTTTTATTAAGAGAAAAGCCTTAAAAGGCAATGTAAGAGTAGATGTAGATTCATATTTTTGTAGATGCACGGTAATTTAAGAAATTGTGCAGTTGGTAAAAGTAAAGTAGGTCTTTATTTTCGTTTAGAAATTCTTAATCTAATGCCAAAAAAGCACTTTAGTATGCGTTCAGTTGACCTTGCTATAGTCGGTACGCAACTGTGCATGTTGGCTGTACTTAAAGGACATTATATTAGGAGCATTTTATAAAAGTAAAGTAGGTTTATTGTCCAGTTTATTAATAGCCTGCCAGCAGGCTCACTTGTGCGAATTCGGGAGAAGCCGCCATCCAGCGAGGAAAAGTGACTTTGAATTTCACTTTTGCTCGCTGCATGGGAGAAGAATTTTCCCCGAATTCGCACAAGTAATTCTGCTCCCAGGCTAGTTTAGGTTTTGAAGTCCAAAACTACGATCGTAGTGTGCGTTTTATTCATATTACTACCATAGACTCATTAGTTTTGAATTGGTTAGATTCATACTCAATAACGGAGAAATCCGTCCAAATACACAACAATTCTTTGATATGAATGTGGTGAAAAAAAGTTACGTATGTAAGATTTATGTGTGTACAGTGAAACTTCGCCTTACGACCACCTCGTTATGACGATCATTTTCTTTCGACCCAAACGTTAAAATCACTTAGTCACTTTATTAGTTTGAAGACCCATGCGACCACCTCGTTATTACGACCAGGATTTTATGGCCGAACGTTGGTCTCATTTTAAAGGGGTTCCACTGTATTAAACTGCCCGTTAAACGCTGCAAGAAAAATAAGATGGGTTTTGAAATTTTCACAATGTCATTTCAAAGCAAATTTTAGTTCAACAGCTATAGATTTTTATTGCTGAGCTTTTTTTCTTGATAGAGAAAAGAGGCCTCTACCAGCCAGGAATTCTTTGATAAGATGTTAAGAATAAAAGTCGCATTCATTCACGTTACATTCTTCTTGATATGTTATGAAAATTTTAATTGTCAGTTATTGTTACTGATGATGTTTTTATTGATAGAGGACGTTTCGCGGCGAAAACGTTTGTATTACTTTATAAATAACTTTTTTTTACCAAAGGGCAAATTTGTATTCCTTAGACCTCTGTACTTCCTCCCTTCTCTGTTACAGTATTACGCGACATGCCTAGTGTTTCTGTGATTGGATTATACAGCGGACATGTATTACCTTATTTAGTCGTTGTCAAGCATAAGGGACGGATAATCCGTCTGGAGACGAAAACGGGACGATGTTCAATTTGGACGGATAATTCGTCTGATTTCATCCGTCTTAATTTAAAAATGGAGCGGTTTTAATTTTGGACGAACAATTCGCCTATCTTTATCAATCTGTTTACCTCTCAATTTTGACAGATTTTGAAGGCTAATTATCCTTTATACTAACTAGTATTTTTTAAGAAAAATTTACCTTAGAAAAGAGAGGAGGTTTGTATCCGACCTCAGTCTCACGTTCTCTCACCAAAGGCTAGGACACTGTCTAAGCCCAGAACTGTAAAATAGCCTATCGACGGATAAACTCATCCCAGTTTTTACCTGAAAAGCCCAGCACTAGAAAGGGTACGTTGCATTCTGGGAAGTAAAACATGGAGCAATGGTAAGAAAGAGGAAGAAGGGGCCAAAAATGGATAAATCACACCCGGATATCGTAAAGGCCGATTCTGGTTTATTACATTTTTCGCCTATCTTCTCCAAAACATGCAAACAAACAAACAAACAAACGGTGCGATCTTAGCCTGCGTAGCTGGCGGTATTGTGTGGGTGCGAGATTAAAGTTTTGGCGGCGGAACCGTGTTCCAAAAAAGGGAGTAGGGACGAGGCGGTTAGTGGGATCTCTGTGTCTTTCCTAGAATCGAGGCTTCAGCAGTGCCAGACCTTTTATCTTCTCTCGGTCAAGATGGCGTCTCGAGGATAAGTTGATGTGTCCAACTTTTCAACAAGTCAAACTATATTTCTTCTCTCTACTTTCTAGAGTACTCCTGTATAAATCAATAGGTATAAAAGAATAAGGTAAGATTTCTTTACGACAGTATGTTTGGATAGTTTTACCGTCAGATTTGCGACGAATGTTTCTTAAAAAATTCCCGCGATTTGGCTAGAGTGCTACAGTACGAAGGATTTCCGATGTCTGCAAAAGACGAAGAAAAAGTTACCGTATGGAAAAGAGTCCAAAGCTTTTTTGAGAAACAAAGGTAAGAAGTAAAATAAGGGTGGCAGTATAGTAGAGATTTATACTAGGGGACGTTCCATTTTTTATCCGCACCCCTCCCCCGCTCTTCAGGATGACGGGTTCTCCAATAGGAGAACTGTTCGGATTTTATCTTAAAAAAAAAAAAAAAACAAAGCAAAATTTTGACCCTTCAGACAAATTTTTCAAAGGTACTGGCAAAGAACGAACCCTTTGGATTTCATTTTTTAAAAATGTGCCGACAACAATAATTGTTGTCGGCAAATTATTTGAGCCTGCATAGCAGCTGCTTGACAGGAATATGGCCTTTGGGTGCAAGAAATAATAGGGTGTGTGACTTGAGTATGGGTGGAAGAAAGATCGGGGCATGTGAGAAGAAAGGGAGTGGTACCCCTCTCCCTCCCATGCTCTATTCTTTCTTGTGCCTATATTCCTTTGAAGTGTCTGTCATACAGACTAAGAGTTGACCATATTGAACACATTTTTAAATGTGACAGACTAGCTTTTCTTATTAACGAGTTTTTTTTTTCTCGTTAGGGAAGCGTTTAAGCAGAGTACAGAGGATGAAAAAGAGAATGGTTGGGACAGAATTAAGGCATTATTTGACGTGAGGTCAGTGTTGTCTGTACAAAAAAAAAATTACGGTATCTACTTCCTTTTTTTAGGCAAGGGTTGGGGGTAGGGGGTGATGTTCAAGTGGGATGCTTAAGACAGAGGTGAAAACTTAATCATAGTGAGCATAAATTATCTAGAATGGGGAAATTGCATAGCCATGAGAAGGAAGAGTAGGGACTAGTAGAGGATTTACAGCATTATACTTGTCCGGGCTGCTTCTATATTTGTAACTTTTGATTCTATCTGTGGGTGACATTCTGCATCCATCCAGAGAAATCTCTTCACAAAGTACTTCTGTTTTCCAACATTTCACGTAAAATATAACTGTATTTAGAATTTTTGTTCAACTTTTACTTTAGCCACTTCCGGAAAAACATTATAAATTAAAAGTTATTTTTGTTATTTATATCCAGTGAAGGACCCAGAGAGGAAATTCAGCATATCCCAAGTGTTGTTTGCTATACATCAGCATTTGCCTTTTTGCTCGGTGGCCAGTTTGGCAAACGGATTGCAGATGACCATTATCGCCGACATAACCAGCTCACTGTGTATCAGTCTGCAATGCATGCTCAAAGACAGTACCAAGCCTCAGTTGCCTTAGGCTTTGCAAAGTATGGTGGCCGATGGGGTTGGAGAGCGGGCGTCTTCTCTGGTATTTATGGGTAAGTAAAACATGTATGGTCAGGTACAGAAAAAAATGAGAAAAGGAGAGAGAGAAAATACAAGAAACTATATAGGGAACAAAATAGTATAGATTATTTATAACTAAACATATACAATTTTTAAATCAGTGTGTAACAGCCAAAGTAGCAAAGTTTTCAAAAGATTCTTTTGACTGCTGCTGCATCTTATTTTATTGATAACACTGAAGTTGTGACATTGCTTATCCAGTTCTCTATATATGAATTTTCAGTTTCCTCCTTGTTGCATGTGAGGCTTATCGAAACAAAGATGATGCATTGAATTACTTAGCCACGGGAGGTAAGGTTTTTCCAGATCTTATTCTTTCCTTTTTCATCATTGCAAACATGTACAAAGTTTCTCCTTAACAACTTTAAGAAATTCCTTACTTTTTTATACCACCTTCACTCTGCACAATACAGCATCCTTAGGGTGGTAACATCCTTCAGACCTTTGCAAGTCCTTTTGATAAGACCAAGAATTCCAACCCCCATATAAACAAATCAACCCAGTCCCCCAAATTAATCTGGATCCGGATCATTAATATGACAAAATAGTCTACTTTTTAGTGATGAAATGTGTGCAAAAAAGCTGCAGAAGCCATACTTTGATCATTTAAATTTGGTGGGGAAATAGGCTAAAAAATTCCAAACTAAAGCACACAGAAGCTCAAAAGTTTAAATTTTATCGAAGAGATTCCCAGATAAACCTGAAGTAGTGGCAAAATTAAGTGCCCCTTCCACATGTTAACTGCCTGCTGAAAAATCTGTCTTCATAGAGTCCATTCTGGAGAGTTTTGTCCACAGTGATTGTTGTTGAAAGATTACCATAACCATGAACACACCTTGTCTGATTCCTTTTTTAAATTTATTGGATTTAATGTAGCCTCAACTGGTGTCCTTTACAACATATTTTCTGGCTGGCGAAAAATGTTGGTCGGAGTCCTAGTAGGAGGAGGCTTGAGGTAAGATGGAGGGCTGTTTCTCTCCTTGGAAGTGCTGGGTATGCTGCACTTACAGTGCAAGGCTGTGATCTAAGAAGAATGGAAGAGTCCAGTGCTCAGCTGAACATGTAGCCTGCGAGGGCATCCGTTTTTTTCGGCTCAAGGTTTCTAGTTTTTCTTGGCGGTGAAACTAGAAACTTGAGCCGAAAAAACTGGATGCTGATTTAGCAAGTTTTGTCCTCAGTTAAAACAGGACAAAGAAATTCGATGGAAAAAGATAGCCAGTCTCTCTCCGCCGCGCCCACCACATGGCAAAAGGGGTTAGACTAGGTACTACATGATCTTTAAAGCTCATGGATTTTTGTCTAAGCTATAATTCGAGGGCTTTTCGGTCTTGTTTCACCAGTATTTTGCTTGGCTTAAAAACAAAAACTGTGCGCAACAGTACAAACCCGAATTTGAATTCCGGTCTCAAATCCAGATCTTCTCCCCAGCCCCTCAGCTGGTCTATTTCACCTGGACCACGACGAGGCCGATGTTCGTTCAAGCTTGCAGACCACGGTGTTTATTGCACGGAGTTTGTACAGGTATGTGATTGCAGACAGTGAGGTTTGATGTAGAGGATAGTTATTTGTGATGAGAAAAATAGATCACCTCTGACCTGTAGGCGTCGAATGCCCTCAGCCGACTTCCAAAGCGATTCGAAGGTGAAATCGCGCGAATAACTTAATGCTCTGTGTACCAGCTGACGGAAGGTCTTTATTTGAAGGCTTTTAACGTTTGCCTTTGTTGTTAAAGGAACGAATTGGATGTTTCTTATTGACAAAACAGTTTTCCCACGCTAGTAGCTTCAGGAAAATGCTGAGGGTATTGTAATATCAGAGTTTGAGACAGGTGTCGTTTACAGATCGCATTATATATTGCAGCTTCATTTTACAAGTGGAAAACGAAACAGTATGCGTAAATTAATATGAATATTTATTGGTTTTTTGGGTCTCATCAATATGCCTGGAGAATCGCAGAATTCAATAACGTCAGCTGACAACCTCTCAGCTGAGAATTTTGAAAGGTAATCATTAATTTTCCGATATTCTATTTGCGTGCGCCCGCTTATTTCAAGTCAGATGAACCGTGGAAAATCAATGACATAATTCAAGTTGCCCCAGCTTGTACATGTGGTGGAGCTTTATTAATAGAACTAAAAACTGAACTAATCTCGATTAAGTTTCTGAAATAAGGAATGAGAGAAAACAGGATCCCTAGCTCTATTTAATTCTGAGCATTCACCTACGTGAACACGTTTTGTACCCGGAAAAAGTTGTAGTAGCTCAATTTATTGTTTAATGCACTCCATTTACTTGGCAATAATGAATGTGGCTGAGTAGGATATGAAGAATTATGCAGATTGAGGAGGGTGCTATCCACTGAGGCTGACGGCCAAGGTGGATAACACCCTCCGAGATCTGCATAATATTTAACAATTATTCCTCGAGCCAGAATGGGCTCTGAGTCAATGGCCTCATGACACCAAAGGCCGAATGGGCTATTGACTCAGAGGCCATGAGGGCGAGAGGAATAATTGTTTTAGTAAAATCCAACTAGTTGGTCAAAAATATCAAGAGTAAAAAAATTTTAGCAGGTTAAAGCTAGACTTTAATCCTTTTTTGCCGCCAAAACCCCGCACTTTTCGCTACTAGGGGGCTATAACATATGGCCTAGTAGTAGTGCAACCAATCAGAAGGCAGCATTGATAATAGACCACTAGTTGGATTTTACTAATATTCTTTATTATTCATTCAAAATAATTGCTAGTTTGAAAACAAGCTAAAACATGCTTAACTTCGTCAATGTTAAGCTCATCTCGATTAAGTGCATGTTTGGAAGATAAATGGCTGTTCGGGTCTCCAAATTTCAGATGTTGTCCGTCAAGTTGTCTTCTTGCTGCGTTTCTAGACAACAGTTCATTGTGAAATGAGTAAAATGTTCCGCCAACTGTTCGGCCATTTTTTTTTCACAACCAAAACAACTCAACGTCGTCCCCAGGTCTTCTTGGTTA
>OZ037786.1:23962929-23972929 GCA_964035525.1 Porites cylindrica | reverse complement strand
TCTTCTACTTTGGATCGCATATGGATGAAACGAACTAATATAATTTTACTAGGGGACTTCAATTTTAATCTGTTGCCAAAAGCTCAGGACACAGGTTCTTCAATCTGGAAATTCCGTCAACTTTTGAATAAATTTAACCTAAAGAATGTTATCAACAAAGCAACAAGGATCACTGACTCCTCCGCAACGCTAATTGATCTGATAATCTGTTCAGACATTTCAAAAATTTCTCACCAGGGTGTTTGTGACTTGGGAATTTCAGATCACCACTTAATATATGCAGTCATAAATCTCAAAAGGAAACGTCAGAAACCAACGCTCAAAACAGTCTATGATTACAAAAAAGTAGATCTTGACTCATTACAAAGGGACTTTGCTGCTGCCCCATGGAGTATCTGCAATGTCTTTGACGATCTGGACGATGCTACTTGGGCTTGGGAGTGTTTATACAAGGATATCATGAAATCTCATGTTCACGCTCGACGAGTAAAGATAAGAAGAGGAAGCCTTCCTTGGATGAACTCATCCATACGTAAAGAGCTAAATAAACGCTATAAACTGCTTCTTAAAGCACAATAAACACCGAAGGGCTCACAAGCCTGGACAGATTATAAGAAGGCAAGAAATCACTGCACTAATCTCCTTAGATCAGCAGAGTCAAATTACTGGCTATCAAAATTTGACGAGACGACCTCTGCAAAAGATTTTTGGAGGACCGTAAGATCTTTTGAGGGAAAGCTAACAACTACAAACATCGGTCCAATTAAAGATAATTCTGGAGTTATTCACTCAGACGACACATCAAAGGCCAATGCTTTAAATTTCTTTTTTGTCAATGTTGGAAAATTTCTTTCGAAATCAATACAAGACTCTTTAATAAACTCTCCTTGTCAGTCTGCAAGAAATAACAGTGAAATCCCTGTTCTTTCTCTCTCTAACATAGCCCTTAACAAGGATCTTCTGAAATCTTCTCTGAAGTGTTTGAAACCTGGCAAGGCAAGTGGTCCTGATGATATTTCAAGCAGGGGACTGCGCCCTATTGGAGATGTATTTTTGGACTGCTTTATGCCACTGGCTCAAAGAAGTATTTTGGAATGCAAATTCCCAAGCCAGTGGAAGCAGGCACAGGTGAAATGTCTTCACAAGAAAGGGAGCACTCTCGACTGCGGAAATTACAGGCCGATCTCCCTTCTCAGCATTCCGGGCAAGCTATTAGAGAATGTTGTAAGCCAACAACTTGACAACTTCTTATATGGCAACAATCAAATCTCTTTAAATCAATGGGGCTTCAGAAAAGGAGGCTCACCTGAACTTCTTTTACTCTCACTAACAGAACGATGGCGTTTGGCCCTGGATGAAAGCAAGGTTATTGCCGTAGTCTTCATTGACTTTCAGAAAGCGTTTGACTGCGTCAACCATACAGTTCTCATCGATAAATTACACTCTATAGGCATTAGTGGCTCCTTTTACGATTGGCTCCTAAATTACCTCGAAAATCGTAAACAATTTGTAACTGTAAATGGTTCTAACTCAGAATTTTTGGAAATAGATACTGGTGTGCCTCAGGGGTCTTTACTCGGTCCCAGATTTTACAGTATTTACTCAAATGATTTACCTGAAGCCACAACAAATGCTTCTGTTGAAATGTTTGCGGATGATACCACAGTTTTTTGTATTGGAAATACTGTTGATGAAGTCTTATCTAAAATTCAGGAGGCGATCGCCGACTTAAACAAATGGGCTATGGTTAACTTCATGACTATTCATCCTGCAAAAACCGAATTGATGTTGTTATCTAAATCACAATTCATCGGGCCCTTACAGAAAATATGTTTAGGGCAAAAGGAGTTGTCCTTTGTTTCTAAATCTAAATGTTTAGGGATTCAAATCGATAATAAACTCTCCTGGTCGCCACATATCAAATCCTTGAGCAAACGTTTTTCAGCAAGAGTGAAGAAACTGAAACACTTAAAAGGTCTCGACAGTCGCATCTTAGAGTCAATTTATTTCAAAGGTATCATTCCAAGTATTACGTATTCAATTGCATTATGGGGATCTTCAAAATCTCTTCAGACCCTGGAGGACATTCACATCGGAGCAGCGAGATTTATTTTTAACATAAAGAATTCTACTCTTAGCACTGAGGTCCTGGCAGCGACAAAATGGAAGTCTTTATCATACATGTACAAAAAGAGGATTGCAACCATATCTTATCAAGCATTTTATAACAGGGCTCCGGCTGGTATAAATTCTTTATTTATTAAACATTCTCCATTAAGAAATCTCAGGGACAGTCTGAAACTATACGTGCGTTGCCCTAAAAGTGACTTCCTTCGATCTTCCTTCTCTCATCGTGCGTCTATTCTATGGAATAACTTACCCATCTACTTAAAGAGCAAACCCAATATTGGTTCTTTTAAATCTGCTCTTAAAGAAAAATCTGACATTTTAGATAAAATAACATTTAATGGGTTACAGGGAATAAATAAAGATATTGTAAATTATATATATTAAGGCAACAGTCAACTGTTGTTTATCTTGCTAGGTATTGTTTTATTTTTTCTTACTCATTGTAAATAATTCATTGGTTTGTTAATATTATTAGTTACTTTTTTTTGTAGATACTTTTTAGTTTGTAGGTCCACATCAGCTCTTTAGCTGCCTCTTTTTTCACTGACCTACATGACAGATAAAGTATGTATGTATGTATGTATGTATGTATGTCGACAGTCGGTCGATAGTCGGTCGATAGTCGGTCGATGGTCGGTCGATAGTCGGTCGATAGTCGGTCGATAGTGAGATAGACTATCGGCCGAGTATCGGTCGATATTTCGTCGACGCACCTCGACTTACCATCGGTCATATGTCGGAGATATATCGGTCAACTGTCGGTGATATATCGGTCAACTGTCGGTGGTATATCAGTCAACTGTCGGTGGTATATCGGTGAACTGTCGATGGTATATCGGTCAACTGTCGGTGGTATATCGGTCAACTGTCGTTCGAATATTAGTCGTGTGTTAATTTATCAGGTGAGTCCTATGGCTTTTTTTTTAAGCAAAGACGTCATTAATTACTGTTATCATGCGATGGGGAACATGTACCAGTGCAAGGCGCGATTACGCTATGAAGAGAACCGAAGAGCACTGGGAACTAAGGACATGATAACCTTTTTTTTCCAGTTTGTATCATCACCGATCGTCTGAGTTTTAGCTGTTAAACAGAACATGTCTCAGCCTAAGTTGAATCTGCTGCTCCTGTGGTCCCGCAAAAATGTAGGAAAATTTAGGAAATGCTAAGTGTCGACCGACCATCGACCGAGTGTCGACCAATTACTGACCGACACATCGGTCAAGTATCGACCAACTATCGACCAAGTATCGGCGAAGTGTCGGCGAAATGTCGGCGAAAAGTCGGCGAAGTGTCGGTGAACGAAAAGCTATATCGGCCGAGACACATCTGGAACGACTATCGGCCGTGTCTCGACCGAGTGTCGACCCACTATCGACCGACTATCGACCGCTATATCGACCGACTGTCGACCGAGTGTCGACCGACTATCGACCGAGTGTCGACCGAGTATCGACCGACTGTCGATCGAGTGTCGACCGACTATCGACCGAGTGTCGACCGCTATATCGACCGCTATATCGACCGATATCTCGGTCGACATTACCCACAGTAAACAAGATCCGAATTTTCTATCTTAACGTGGGATTAAACGATCGTCCTGTGAGTAACGTTTTGCGCTCACATTCGTTTCGAAAATTCTATATTGATTTGTGGATTCAGTGCGTGCCGTACAACACAACGTTCAAACGCTTGGCTCGTCTGAATTACAATCGAAAACGTCCAAAATGGCAACGAACGAAGCTACATGGTCAAACAAAGGAACAGTGAGTGAAAGTGTTGACGTCACGCTCAGAAACAGCGATGACAAATCAGAACTCACCCATCAGATTCTTGAAGACATCGTAGAAGAAAATTTGGAAACTCTGAAAAACGAAAAGGAAAAGGAAAACGCCAAAAACTTCGATACCGATATTGAAGAATCTCAAAGGGTCAGAAAATTAACGGAAAAAGGCGAAGAATAAAAAATTCGCCGACTGAAACAACGACGAACAAACGCATTAACGGCGGTTTCCCGCAAACGAACCGACATGAACAAGTTAATGACCGACCGGAGAAACCTAGATGTTGTCAAAGCTGAACTCAATCAATTGGACAGTTTATGTCAACAATTCCATGACGCCCATAATCTTTATTATGATGAATTAGCCACACCGGAAGAAACGGAGATCGCCTCTCGTTATTTTAACGACAAGGAAAGTGACATTTTCGAGTACCGCAAGGAAGTTACTAATTGGATTCTTGAGTGCGAAGCAAGAATAAGCGATCATTTAGAAAGATTATCGGATAAGCGGTCAGTTAAGTCACGCTCATCACGTTCCTCACGTTCGTCACGGTCGTCACGCTCTTTGCAGCCTTTTTTAAATGGCCAATCGTGGCGCGTACTCAAATCTGGGTACAAAGCTGGAAGTCCAGAACAAGGATTTCGGAGCTGTTTCGCAGACGGAGTTAACCAGAGTTTAATTTCGTCTGCGCGCAGGCTATGGAAGTGTGGAAATCTGGAAATCTGGAAATATGTCTTCCTTGTCTTCATCTAGTAACTCTGGAAGTGTGGAAATGTGGAAATGTGGAAATATGTCTTCATTGTCTTAATTTATGTAATAACTCTGGAAGTGTGGAAATGTGGAAATGTGGAAATACGTCTTCAATGTCTTTGTCTAATAACTCTGGAAGTGTGGAAATGTGGAAATATGCCTTCCTTGTCTTTGTCTAATAACTCTGGAGGTCTGGAAGTCTGGAAATGTGGAAATATGTCTTCAGTGTCTTTATCTAATAACTCTGGAAGTGTGGAAATGTGGAAATGTGGAAATATGTCTTCAATGTCTTTATCTGATAACTCTGGAAGTGTGGAAATGTTTCTCCACTGTCTTTATCTGTTAACGCCGGAAGTGTGGAAATGTGGAGAAATGTGTCTTCGTTGTCCTTATCCAATAACTCTGGAAAACTGGA
Organism: Porites cylindrica; assembly: GCA_964035525.1. NCBI lineage: Eukaryota > Metazoa > Cnidaria > Anthozoa > Scleractinia > Poritidae > Porites > Porites cylindrica. The sequence continues at coordinate 23,967,850 of OZ037786.1, read as the reverse complement.
AATCTGGAAATGTGTCTTGTTTGTTTTAATCTAGTAACTCTGAAAGTGTGAAAATCTGGAAAGGCGTCTTGGATGATTTTGGAATTAAAAATAGGACTCGCGTGCGGCGAAATTACTTGCGTTACTTCCGATTGCTGTCAATCGCAAGACAGGCACATTGCTAGTTTCATCTCACCGCCGGCCGCATATTTTTGTAGTTGTTTGTTCGGGAGGAAAATGGACGCCCCTGACTGTTGCGGGTTTGGCTTTTAAGAAATACGACTGGCGACCAAGTAAGCACGAGGATTTGCTTCACTAAGGATTTTGAAGCTCTTTGCACCATCAACTTTTAAATAAACGCATAAAAAAGCGTAATCGTAGTTTGCTCTGACAAACGTACTTATGCAACTGAATCGATGAAATGAATCTCAGTTCCTGTTCGGCTTTTTACCTTCAACAGCCCTGTAATGTATATCTTTTTCGGGACTTAATGTTCGAATTTATGTTTGTGTGTTTAGTGATGAAGGCCTCCTCTTAAAGGGACTGGTTCACGATAATGCGCATGCGCGCCGTTTGTCTCTTCAGAATAACTTTGTTGGGTCAACACTAAATTCGAAATCGCCATTACCGGTACAATCATTGAAAATCCTTCGTTTTATTCGGACATCCGTCGCTTTGGCTGGTCTAGGTATACTTCGGTAGTGGTGATTAACGTGTGGTTTTGTCGTTTGACTGGTTACGTTTTGAGAAGACGCAAAAAATAATGTTTTGATCATGGAGGTTCAGAAGAGCATCGTGGCCGTCCGGCAACAGGACGTTCTCAAGAGTCTTTGGAGATAGAAAAGCTTAGCCTATCGATCTGGTATGGTTCTAGGAGTAGTGTGTGGCTTACGAAAAGAATACACGACACTTGGAAAGTGGTTAAAGGCATGAGTTCGTTCAACTTTGATTTGATTTTTGACTCCGACCTGTAGTTATACCGCAACAGGCCGCGCGATCTTCACCGATCTGGTACACTTGAAATGTTCCTTGTATCTTTGCTTTACGATCGTATATGTTTAAGAATTGATGTTTTTAAAATAAATTATTGCCTGAATATTCTGTTTATAATCTAGTTTCTTTATGTGTGCTACTCGATAACATTTGTTTTGCGGAACACTGACCCAATGCAACGCGAATGAATTTGTTCATTTGCTGATAAGCAATTGAAATTTATGCTCAATTAAGGATAGTCTTTATACTCATACGTTGTGTGTTTTTGTCACCGGTCAGGCGCTATTTGTAGGTATTTCTGGGATTATATAAGGCGAACTGAGAGAACAGTAATAAGATGTTTGTTTACAAATTTTGTTTGCCGATCGGTGAATGCTTTGTTAGCGTGGGTACGACCTCGTAAAAATACACGTTGGTAAATGTTTGTTTCAAAGCAGGACAGGGCTGTAAATTTTATTGTTATCGGCTGCAACATATATCTAAGGAGTAGCAAAGAATAGACTTGAATTATGGGGATAAATAAAATCAAACCAAATGCCCGGAAATACTCTCGCGTCGCGAACAATTAATTTGAATTTGTAAATTTACTTGCGTGCATCTAACTCGCTTCCGATTGGTTGAAAAACAATCAGCTACTGTCAGAACTCACACATGCGCATTATCGTGAACCAGTCCCTTTAAAATATGTATTTTATTATTATTATTATTATTATTATTATTATTATTATTGTTATTACAAATCCCTGATATTAATCAATGTGTATAATATTGCCATCATAAGGTGACCCTGAGGTCACGCCGAGGTTTAAGAATCATTATTTACAAGGCTTGTTGTTACTTTAATTTCATATACATCTCGATATACATCAGGCCATGGGGGCCATGGGTTTTTATAACAAAAAAAATCCAACAGTGGCAGTTATTGATTGTCCGTTAAATTGCTATATCAAACCGTTTTCGGGAAACAGGCGACAATTTAAAACTCTGTCATTACTAAACACAATTTGTCTTTCGGGGAATTTATTTCCAAAATAACAATGAAATATCAGAATCCTAAAACAACTACATTTTCAAACCCCATGCTGCGAGTATAGGTTCAATTGATTTTTTAATTCTACCCTTGTCATGATCTCCTGGCAAATTAAGGGAATTGAATCGTTATATAATCGATGTTGTATACAGTAATGCTTTATAAAAACTATTTCCTTATTTCGTCTAGTACAAGTTGGGAAAATTAAATGCAAAAGCCATTAAAACCCAAACTAGTAAGGGACCCAACTCTTCGTAAATAACATTTTAAGAGTCCTATGTCAATTAACAGTCAGATTCTGTACAAAAAGGCCATCCATTTTCCTCCCGAACAAACAACTACAAAAATATGTGGCCGGGCGGTGAGCTGAAACTAGCAATGTGTCTGTCTTACGATTGACAGCAATCGGAAGTAACGCAAGTAATTTCGCCGCACGCGAGTCCTATTTTTAATTCCAAAATCATCCAGATGCCTTTCCAGATTTTCACACTTTCAGAGTTATCAGATTAAGCCAAACAAGACACATTTCCAGATTTCCAGTTTTCCACACTTCCAGAGTTATTGGATAAAGACAATGAAGACACATTTCTGCACATTTCCACACTTCCGGTGTTAACAGATAGAGACAGTGGAGGAACATTTCCACAATTCCACACTTCCAGAGTTATCAGATAAAGGCATTGAAGACATATTTCCACATTTCCACACTTCCAGAGTTATTAGATAGAGACCCTGAAGACATACACCGTATTCACAAATGGCGGACACGCGGGAAAAAACTGGTGCCTAGTCATGAAAGCGAGGCGTTGGAGGATAAACAAAAATTGCAAATGAAGACTTTCAGTGAACTTGCAGAGTGTTTAGCACGGATTCCACCTAACATAACTTTGTACGGACTTCTTTTTAAATACAATTACGTGGGATGTCTTCTGCTTTTAATGTTTAGTACTGATTTGCTGTTTGCAATCAAAAGGGACGCGTATATCTTCACGGAAACAGGATGATTTTGTAGGTTTCCGAAGCATCAGAAGCTCGACAAGTCGGCGATGGCTGGAGAAAAGCGGCAAACATGTTGGCCCAAACTTCACATTGAAACCGAGTTCGAAAGCCAGCTCACTGCAATTCGGTAAAACAAAAATATAAACAATGCAAATCTTGGTGGCAAGAAAAAAAGAAATAAGCGATGGATATATGGCCTACTTGTTAACGCAAGAGACGTGTGCCATTGAACAAAACAGTTCAAATCGAGATGGAAAAAAGGAAGATAGGAAAGAAGCGGTGACTGAGGTTTCGATGAAGTTATGTTTGGTTTTTGTTTGCCAGGACGTTATTCTCTGGTTTTTATCGATGACGGACATCAATTAGAACTATCTTTTTGGTATAAATGCAGGAGCGATCGAGTGGAGTACGCTCAAAATTTCAACTTGTTACTCGTTAGACTCGGTAAGCCGGCCACATTTCATTTCAGCGAGTAATTTTCCTATTTCTTATCTTTGGCTGTTAAGAGTTTTAACTTCATGTTCCATGATATTTTAAAAGTGAAGAATACATAAATAAATAAAGTGATGGTCTTCTTAAACGGATCTAGACTCGCAGTTAATGATTCGAAACAGAAGCTTGCCGTGTTTAGTCCTGACACAAACATTGCCTTAAAAGTTTAACCTAGTAAAATGTGAGCTTTATACCACTTTTTTTACCAAGAGTTCTCCGAGATAATGCCGTAAAGGAGACCAGGCAAATAGCAAGCCATAAGATTCACACACTAGAGCTTCTAGTTTTGATAAAATTATTTTATTTCGCAATGACAAAGAAATCAGAAGATTTTAAATTTGCACTGAATCATTCTCGTCCCCAGAGCCGCTTGGTCCTCTTAACCGTCGGAGACTGAGCACGAGGGCCGAAGGGCTCTCCCTTCGGCCCTCGTGCTCAGTCTCCGACGGTTAAGAGGGCCAAGCGGCTCTGGGGACGAGAATGGCACTGAATTTGCTAAGCTCTGCCAACATACCTCTAACAATTCACTCCAAAGCGACGGAATTACTATCATCCAAAGGAAGTTGTAAATACAGACATACAAAGATATGTGTAAAATGACACTGACATGAATGAATGATTCTCGTGAATGAATCTTTCACCCGCTCTCGACTTGACCTTTTTTGAGTAATGGCGGAGGTCTCTTCCGTTGACAAGTAGGCCATATATCCGTCGCTTATTTCTTTTTTTCTTGCCACCAATATCTGTTTTTACTTCTGTTTTACAGAATTGCAGTGAGCTGGCTTTCGTATTCGGTTTCAGCGTGAAGTTTGGGCCAACATGTTTGCCGCTTTTCTCCAGCCATCACCCACTTGTCGAGCTTCTGAGGCTTCGGCAACCTACAAAATCATCCTGTTTCCCTGAAGATATACGCGTCCCTTTTCATTGCAAACAGCAAATCAGTACTAAACATTAAAAGCAGAAGACGTCCCACGTCATTGTATTTAAAAAGACGTCCATACAAAGTTATTTTAGGTGGAATCCGTGCTAAACACTCTGCAAGTTCAATGAAAGTCTTCATTTGCAATTTTTGTTTACCCTCCAACGCCTCGCTTTCATGACTAGGCACCAGTTTTTTCCCGCGTGTCCGCCATTTGTGAATACGGTGTATATTTCCACACTTCCAGACCTCCAGAGTTATTAGACAAAGACAAGGAAGGCATGTTTCCACTTTTCCACGATATTAGACAAAGACATTGAAGACATATTTCCACATTTCCACATTTCCAGAGTTATTACATAAATTAAGACAATGAAGACATATTTCCACATTTCCACATTTCCAGAGTTATTACATAAATTAAGACAATGAAGACATATTTCCACATTTCCACACTTCCACACTTCCAGAGTTATTAGACAAAGACAAAGAAGACATATTTCCACATT
>OZ037786.1:23932929-23960429 GCA_964035525.1 Porites cylindrica | reverse complement strand
TGGGGTAGGGTAGGGGAGGTCCTGAAGCTTCCCCCACCCCCGTCCCAGATCCATTACTGGTTAAAGCATCAGAGAGGTCGTGCTAGCATAGAGCTAGCATAGAGCCATGTATGTGTAACTTTTGTCATAATTATCAATAACTTCAGGAAGAGTTGATCGGCCCACATACACTGGATCAGATGTTCCAGCTCAAGACATGTTTGATAATCAGTTTGCCAAGGCTCCAGTTCCTTCTGCTCCACCTACTGATATGTTTGCACAATACTCTGGTTATGAAAATACAAGGTTTGGTAAGTAACATACATGGATTCAATTAAGGCGAGAAAACAACCTTTCTTAATATGATTGTTTTATTATGCTGTTTAGTAATAACTACATTTGATTAATACCCAGGAATGAAAGTAATACTGACATGTAATCCTTCAGTCCCTGCAAGTCAGACTGTTTTTTTTTTCTTTGTTTGTTTGTTTGTTTGTTTTTTATTATTATTTTCAGGCAGTTCATTTGTGCCACCTCCACCTCCTTATGTTCCTCCGCCCTCCTCTGAGATGCCAGAGCAGCTCTTCCAACAGTGAGTTTGTTTTCTCAGAATACTGTGAACACCTAAATAAAGAGCCATTTACAACAAAGATCAGTAGACGTACAAGCAAACTGCAAACTAATTACTGTTCTTGCTTGCAGTTTTGTTTTCTCATGCCTGATTAGTTTTTCCTTACAACACAATAACATTTCAGAATATAAAAAATCATTTAAATAATAATATTAGTTTAAGTTACTTTTCCTTTATTTGGTTTGCAAGTCACAGAATCATTTAGAAGATGCAGAGTCAGAGTAAAATAAAAATGTTCTAAATGCTTTAATTCTTCCAAGTGGATCTTCAATTCTGCTGAACTTGTCACTCCACTCACGACTCTGTCTGATTTTTCATTCTCACTAGCTCTGACTTCTTCATTAGTAACATATAGTTTTAAGGGATTCAATCAACTTAGAAATAAGTAGAACAAATAAATTGGCTGTTCCTTAATTAACAGGTCAACTGCTATAAGCGATGATCAGGCTCGTGATGCCATGCTTCAGTTTGTTAGTGAACATTGCTGTTATGGAAAGACCCCAGCTCAGGAAATGGTGATTAAGGACATAGTTCCTTCAAGTGCGTACCATGTAAGTTCAATGGAAAACAATGTGTAGTTCCAGAAAATATCCAGACCCCCACCACGGAGGGAATCTCACTTAGGACCCCCCCACCCCCCTGGATTTTCCATTTTTGCAGGGAACTGATGGCCCCCCCACCCCTCCGGAATTTCCACAAGTGTGACAAAGACCCCCCAACCCCTCTGGAAAAGTTCATTTTCACGATGAAAGACTATTAAAGTAAAAGAATGAGGCATTTTATGGTTAGTACGTAACGGTTTCCATCAGAAGCTTGTATGCTTCTGTTTCCATTTATTTGAGTGATCTCGCAACGTTAAAACTCACTACACCACCACAAAGTCACCTAATCTGCAGTTTTTGCTCATCCCTAACTTTAAATGAAATAGATAAAGTTACAAGTCGGTTGTATTTATGAATTTACCTTAATCAGGGCAAGGTTACGATTTGTTATTTGTCTTCATGGGCGTAAGGTAGGCGTAATGTTGGTAGAATTAACGAGTCGTGCGGGAATGCTATATGGTGAACAAGTCAAACTTTCAACCCCAAAATTAAGGCAAAACAAAGAGAAGAATAAAAACCCTGACTTCTGAAATCATAAAAATGAAGACCCCCTGCATCTTGAAGGGAAACCAAGTTCAATTTACTGCTTTCCGATCGACTGATGCGACGTGCGTTACGCGCGATGGCCGTAATGTTTGCTGAAATCAACACCATTTCAGCGAGCGGGAATTCGATCATGAACATGCCACATCTTCAACCACAAAATTACGGGAAAATGAAAAGGAGAATAAAAACTCTACATTCTAAAGTGGTAATAATGTATAGTTTGTACTTCGTGAAGTAAAATTGCCACTTTACGGTTCCTCCATCGATCGACTGACGACGCAACGTGATGTGTTGCACGCGTTGATGTCTTAAGGGAGACTGGTAACGAGTAATGGCGGCCGAACATACGAGCATGCGACCGCATGCGATAAAACGAGTTGTAGTTGGTCAAATTCCTTTGAAATTACATCCAAAACGCTTTTGGAAGAAAGGAAACCTGGTTAAGATCAAAAGGAACAATCTTAAATTATAAATTTCAAGTTATTTATGTCCTAAAAATGATCTAACAGTTTGGTAAGAAGCAATGTTCGAACTGAGGTCGAAAATGAAATGATATTTACCCCCGGAAAGTGATTTTATTGTCCAACCCCCCTCCCCTCTGGAATTTCCTGGGCCTCTGACCCCCCCACCCCCCTGGAATTTCCAATTCCCTCCGTGGTGGAGGTCTGGATATTTTCTGGAACCACACAATAAAATAAATTAAGTACGTATTTATTTAATCCCATTCACAGTCGTTGAGGATGGAAAAGGTGGAACATAATTGAAAGCTATAGCCTTGTGAAGAACGTATGACCCTTACTAATATACTTGCTTTATCTTCAACAATTAAATCACTAAGATTGGAGGTTGTACTTTTTTGTGAATGGTTATTGTATTTATTCTTGACCAGATTTTATGTTTTTAGTATTCTCTTGCAAGCTTCTGTGAGTCACGGAAAACTGAGTGGCAATATGAACCTTACAGAGGTAAGCATCAAAAAGACTTTATTAATATCACAAATCTCCCCTTCTATTCCTTGTTGGCTACTAAAAAAAAGTTCTGGGCCAGCTCTGGAAGAAACATATTTTCAAAAAGAACTGAAAATTTTGGAATGATGTTTTTAGGACTAAACTGGTTTTTCCACAAAGAGCATGTTTTCCTCTCATTGTTGCCTTTTTCAGCTCTGGTTGTAGGCGAATGGAATTCTTTGGAGGTGAACAATTTGGCATTATTGAACAATCCTTGCTATTGTTATACTTGTACTTTAGTTTAAAGTATAAGATTCAGAGCAAAATAAATGAGCACCTTTCTCAGGGAGGATGTTTATATCCACTGAGGCCAAATATATTTTTGTTGATAACCTGTTCACTTTTGGGTCTATGAGTGTTTTAGACACCATGTCATTGTTAGTTTTCAAGTACCATTTTGATTTACTTTCAGGACAACCTATTGACAGTCCAGTCAATGGCCCCGCCCCTCTCCCATGGAACATTCCAGCTCAACCACAACAGATGTTTTCTGATTTTCAAACCAAACTGGAGGTTCCTCACACTGCAAATATTAAGGTACTAATGTGTAATTCCTCTACAGACACTTTCAAATGCAAGCCCCCAAAAATAAACAATTCTGTTAATTTTCATTACATGTACCCCAAAATTGAACAAATAAAGTGTACTGCATTCAAGTTAACTATCTCAGTTCTCAGTAGACAAGCCCACACATAGCTTTCATATGATAGCGCTGAGTCTTTAAGGTACAATAACCTCAACACATCCAAGCTATCTATATTCTATCCATCACTTGGCACCTTACTTAAAGGTGAGAAGTAACTCACCCTTTAAAACCGTAAGATCAAAATTAAAATTCTCATTTGTTGCCCCTCTTCATTTCCTACAGAAGTAGTGGGGAGAAGTTGATAAAATATCAAGCAAATTCATCTCGTGTGATCATGTTTGTAGTTCTCATGACCACTCTGTTTTACATTTAGCATTGATATTACAAGGGGAAATTTGATGCTGGGATCACTATTAAGAGAGACCCTGGGTCAAGGTTTCTGTATCTAATCAACTGCATCAGGCAGCTGTGGTAAAGACAATTAATGCAAAGTCAAATGAGAATGAGAAAGCAAATTGAAAGGACTGAACATATTAGCTGCAGAACTTATTTGTTGCGGCATGATTCTACAGGTAGATGTATATCCAATACAGAGGCTTTTTAGTTACCAGTATTCCTCCAAGATGTCATTTTTCTGTTATCATAAATTAAATAAAATATTCAATTTTCAGCCATGTCATGACTGTCTTGCCGTGGGCTACAAACGATGCTACAAGTGCTGTGGCAGAGGAAGGGTGCGTACATTATATAACCGATTATGGTCTAAAAGAAGCTTGTATGAAACTGGCTGTATCTTTGTCATGTAATAGTTTGCATAGGATTACTGTGATAAAGTTTATTATTTTGTTTGTTTGTCTTTGTTTTAAACTGCAATCCATCTCCATTGACAGCAAAAGTTTACTTGGGGCTCTTTGTGTCTCTTCCCCATTGTCCACTCGGCTTTGAAAGTCCTCTGCCTAAGTGCACGCATTGCCTGTGAAAACAGCCATGCGTCCTTGCTCTTCACAGCGAGGTGAGAGGAGATGAGGCTGTTTTCGCAGGCTACGATCCCCACAACTACTCAGGCTTATAATCACAGCTAGCATAACCTCACCAGTTTTTCAAGGGCTTTGGTTGGTGGTACACGAACTCTGCTTATCTCTTACAGTTGATTAAAATGTTTCTTTCTGTTGCCGCTATGATGTTAGGTTGATTTTGTTTGCTTGTAGCTACGATGTTCCAGATGCCAGGGCTCTGGTCAAGTACAAGAAGGAATGGAGCAAGTCCAGTGTAACATGTGTTTTGCCAGAGGATGGAAAATGTACGTGACGTCAATTGAACTGGGTAAAGATAAAGTCATTTTCTTTCTTTAAATCCAAAACTTTAACTTTGTTTCTTGGCTATTTTTTTGTCGACAGGTGTTATGTATGTAATGGACATGGGCGTGTGAAATGTTCGACCTGCATGGGAAATGCCCAGTTAAAAACTTTCATTGAGTTGACTGTTAAATGGTGAGTCATCTTAACTTTTACATTATGTAATTTTTGTAAATTAGAATTGACATAAATTACCATTTTGCCGACACGTAATGGAGAGCTGGGTTCTAGTGTAGTGTGCGAGGGATCGCGGTTAGGGGGTTCGATTTAGTGACCATTTAGTTATGTGTGTCATTCTACGGTCAGCCTCGCTGACCGCTGGTTTTTTCGGATTTACGTGTCCGGCTGTGGCGTGTTCTTAGAATTACTTTAATGGGGGAGTTTTTCGCGTGAGTTAATAAAGTATTTCATGGGCCTGGCTGACAGATGCACCCATGCTTCCAAGTGTTGTTTTGTGTGTTTGGTTGTCTAGTGGAGGCAAAATATTTTAGATTTGCTTTCCAGTCTTTTTAACTTCGTTTCACTTCCTTAAGTAGCCGAAGCGAAAATTCAACAACAATAATTATTTAATACACTTTCCAAAATGCTGAAAAACAAACAGGTCCATGTGAACATACTGCTAAAGAAGCTTCATTTGAAGCGTGACACTTACAGGATTTTGTTGAAAGACTCAAAAGTACGAGCCACTTTGTAGAGCGTAATTAACAGTACCATCGGAAAGTATTGGCAAAGAGGTTTTCATTTGGATGGGCACACTACAGGAATTCTTCACAGTCTCAAAAAAATAAGAACCACCTTGTACAGCATAATAAACATTACCATGACAGGAAAGTACTGCTCAGTAGCTTTCATCTGAATGGTAACACTTTAGGATTTCATTCATAGACCCAGTAGTAAGAACCACCTTGTACAGCATAATAATTAAGTGAACAGTACCACAGGAAAGTACTGCTCAGCAGTAGCTTGCATGTGTGAGGCACTGTTCTGCTAAAATTCTGACAAGCAACATGGCCTTGAAACAGTGACATAGGACAGCAGAAATAGCGACAAAACGAAACAAAGAAGGATTGAAACTGTTCCTGGGTAGGCAAATTAACACATATCACTAGTGATATGTGTTTCCCTACCTGGGAACATAATAAATTTTTGCTTGTTTTTGTTTAAATTTTTACAGGAAAAACAACGTGTCGCATCATGTTGTTGGTAGAACAGAACAGCTTCCTAGTGAACTCATCATCAATTCCCAAGGAACGGAGATATTCAGTCAAGAGCTTCCTCGGGTCAGTTGTGCTTATTATTTTACCCAACTGGACTCAGCTGCTTGGAAGGTTGATAATGCTGTGTACTGGATTAACCTCCATTTTGTGGATAGGTCTCTAGCTAGGTGCCAGTAGACGAAACAAAGTCCCAACATTGTTGAGCCAACAGGTTGTGTCCGTTGCATACGTTTGACTGGTTTCAAACTTTGCACAACAACTCCCAACAACACGCAACAGCATGTAACAGTGTGTGAAAATGGAACAACATGTAACATCCAACAATGTTGGGAGTTGCTGGCCAACAATGTTGCATCCGTTTGCACCGATGGCAACAGGATTGTCTTAAAAAAGCAATAGGTTTAAATTCGAGACAACAACAAATCTTTGCACATGTATCGCCCCTTTTTTCAACATTTCTTTACTGTCGTTGCACGTTTTCTCGAGGATGCTGCAGAACGTGAACACATGTTGACGATTTTCATTTTTTTTTAAACTGACATACAGTCCTTTAGAATTCAGTTCCAGAAAAATTCATCACTGAACATTTGACATATTGGACAACATGGAACATGGCGGAACACATATCACTAGCGATATGTGTTTCCCAGGTAGGGGAACACATATCACTAGGAATATGTGTTTCTCAGGTGGGGGAACACATTTCACAAGGAATATGTGTTTCCCAGGTGGGGGAACATGTATCAGTAGGGATATGTGTTTCTCAGGTAGGGGGAACACATCTCTCTAGAGATATGTGTTTCCTGAGTGGGGCAACACATATCACTCGGGATATGTGTTTCCCAGGTGGGGAAACACATATTACTAGGCATATGTGTTTCCCAGGTGGGGAAACACATATCACTAGGGATATGTGTTTGCCAGGTGGGGAAACACGTATCACTAGGGATATGTGTTTTCTAGGTGGGGGAACACATATCACTAGGGATATGTGTTTCCTAGGTGGGGGAACACATATCACTAGGGATATGCGTTTCCTAGGTGGGGGACCACGTATCACTAGGGATAAGTGTTTCCTAGGTGGGGGAACACATATCACTAGTGATATGTGTTTCCCAGTTGGGGAAACACGTATCACTAAGGATATGTGTTTTCTAGATGGGGGAACACATATCACTAGGGATATGTGTTTCCTAGGTGGGGGAACACATATCACTAGGGATATGTGTTTCCCATGTGGGGGAACACATATCACTAGGGATATGTGTTTCCCAGGTGGGGAAACACGTATCACTAGGGATATGTGTTTCCCAGGTGGGGGAACACATATCACTAGGGATATGTGTTTCCCAGTTGGCGAAACACATATCACTAGGGATATGTGTTTTCTAGGTGGGGGAACACATATTACTAGGGATATGTGTTTTCTAGGTGGGGGAACACATATCACTAGGGATATGTGCTTCCCAGGTGGGGGAACACATATCACTAGGGATATGTCTTTCCCAAGTGGGGGAACACATATCACTAGGGATATGTGTTTCCCAGGTAAGGAAACACGTATCTCTAGGGATATGTGTTTCCCAGGTGGGGGAACACATATCACTAGGGATATATGTTTCCCAGGTGGGGGAACACATATCACTAGGGATATGTGTTTCCCATGTGGGGAACACACATCACTAGGGATATGTGTTTCCTGGGTGGGGGAACACATATGACTAAGGATATGTGTTTCCTGGGTGGGGGAACACATATCACTAGGGATATGTGTTTCCTAGGTGGGGGAACACATATCACTAGGGATATGTGTTTCCCAGGTGGGGAAACACATATTACTAGGGATATGTGTTTCCCAGGTGGGGGAACACATATCACTAGGGATATGTGTTTCCCAGGTGGAGAAACCCATATCACTAGAGATATGTGTTTCCTAAGTGGGGGAACACATATCACTAGGGATATGTGTTTCCCAGGTGGGGAAACAAATATCAGTAGGGAAATGTGTTTCCCGAGTGGGGGAACACATATCACCAGGGATATATGTTTCCCAGGTGCAGGAACACATATCGCTAGGCATATGTGTTTCCCAGGTGAGGGAACCCATATCACTAGGGATATGTGTTTCCCAGGTGGGGGAACACATATCGGTAGGGATATGTGTTTCCCAGGTGGGGAAACACATAACACTAGGGATATGTGTTTCCTAGGTTGGGGAACACATATCACTAGGGATATGTGTTTCCTAGGTCGAGGAACACATATCACTAGGGATATGTGTTTCCTAGGTGGGGGAACACATATCACTAGGGATATGTGTTTCCCAGGTGGGGGAACACATATCACTTGGGATATGTGTTTCCCAGGTGGGGGAACACATATCACTTTTGCTTGGATAGGGGAACTCAAAGCGTTTTTTTTTACTTAGTTGCGTATATTCCAGGTCGCTGAAAATGTCTAATGTATGGTCATTTCCCTGGAGTTGATTTCTTGGGGTTCGCAGCCAAGTTTAAAAAGAGACAGAAAAGTTCGTCGTCGCTTGTTTGCTTCCTCCTTAAAATGGTAAATTAGGCCTTTTTTGCGTTGTAGTCGTGCAGTAACGGCAAGGAAATTTATTAAAAAGCGTGATGCACGCTCAAACTTGTTGTTTGGCTTAAACCTTTTGCTGTTTTGACTTTCCCATCGCCGTCGCCGTCGCCGTCGCCGTCGCCGTCGTCGTCGTCGTCGTTGCTTAAACTTCCTAATAACTTCATTAACTTTTCCTTGCTGTTGCTTAATCACAGGTTTGGCCGATCAGTACCTTTTTTGACCAGCAAGTTAACATGGCATCTAAGAGACTCGTAGAGGAGCACAGCAATAAGTGGCCAGGGAAACGCATTCTTATGCAGGTAAATAAATTGAAGCAAATCATCTCATCAGCGGGATAAGTCAGACTTATAATTCCAGGAAGACAAACAAAGAAACAAAACAATAGAATCTGTGAATTTTATGCTGCGAAAGATACAGTACCGTGTGTAGATATGGGGACAGGCTAAATTGAATATGGCTTAGAACACAGCGTTGTTTATAAACTGATTATTAATAAACGAGGAGTCTCGAACGTTTAGCCGGGTGAAAAAGTGCTTGTAGGCTAAGGCTTATATTATTGTAGAAAAAAGGGCTCGCTTTCCTCGGTTTCACCCCTACCCCAACCCCTGATCTTTTGTCCGAGATGAACGAACGATATCGTAATTTTTAGAATATCTCAGTGTTTGATTCGTCATTATAACTTTTGCGTCTGTCGACAAAATCTTGTTTAGTCCCTGTACGGCGTCTTCCCAGGCCGTCTTGGTCAATGCATTTCGGTGACGTATCCTAGACGAACGACCACGTGACGCGAAACGCATCGGCCGCGCGCAATATCGAGGCCTAGGGACGAAGCAAGACAAAATCCTATACGCCACTTGCACATCTTCCGTAATGCACCTTTTTTGCCCCCCCAAAGTTTTTATAACCTTTGTTTTTCATTTCTCCGGGTATTACAGCTGTCCCAAAGAAATTGAAAACAATGCTTATGCAATTTTTTTTCTTGAGGGGGGGGGGGGGGGGTGCCTTATGGGGGATGTGCAAGTGGCATATAGTGATCTCTTTGGGTGAACTTTTGCATTGTACCATTCAAATCTTCGGATTTTGCCAATTTTTTTTTCTTCCTTCACCACCATTTGGAGGGAAATGAAGGACTACAGTGCATAAACAATGTATGTTATTCTTTTTCTTTCAGCGGCACGTCCTGCGAGCTGTTCCCGTATCTGAGGTCCATTATCAGTGGAATGACTTTGCGCGTCGCTTCTGGGTGTTTGGTCTTAACCACAAAGTGTACGCACCTGACTACCCTCAGAAATGTTGCTGCGGATGCAGTATTCTGTGAAGACGGATGTTGGTGGAGCACAGGACGGCGACGCTTCTGAGTGGCGCTCCACATAATTGGTTGTCCTGTTAGAGAGAAGAAACTTCGCTGTGAAGAGTAAAAAGAAGATATAATCGCGAATACTGAAAGACTTTTTTATTAAGAGAAAAGCCTTAAAAGGCAATGTAAGAGTAGATTTATATATTCAAGTTTTCGGTAGATGCACGGTAATTTAAGAAATTGTGCACTTGGTAAAAGTAAAGTAGGTCTATATTTTCGTTTAGCAATTCTTAATCTAATGCCAAAAAGGCACTTTAGTATGCGTTCAGTTGACCTTGCTATAGTCGGTACGCAACTGTGCATGGCTGTACTTAAAGGACATTATATTAGGTGCATTTTATAAAAGTAAAGTGGGTTTATTGTCCAGTTTATTAATAGCCTGCCAGCAGGCTCACTTGTGCGAATTCGGGAGAATCCGCCATCCAGCGAGGAAAAGTGACTTTGAATTTCACTTTTGCTCGTTGCATGGGAGCAGAATTTTCCCCGAATTCGCACAAGTAAGTCTGCTCCCAGGCTAGTTTAGGTTTTGAAGTCCAAAACTACGATCGTAGTGTGCGTTTTATTCATATTACTACAACAGACTCATTAGTTTTGAATTAGCTAGATTCATACTCAATAACGGAGAAATCCGTCCAAATACGCAACAATTCTTTGATATGAATGCGGCGAAAAAAAGTTACGTACCTAAGATTTATTTGTGTACAGTGAAACTTCGCCTTACGACCACCTCGGCATTACGACCATTTTCTTTCGACCCAAACGTTAAAATCGCTGAGTCATTTAATTAGTTTGAACAACCATGCGACCACCTCGTTATTACGACCAGGATTTTATGGCCCAACGTTGGTCTCATTTTAAAGGGGTTCCACTGTATTAAACTGCCCGTTAAACGCTGCAAGAAAAATAAGATGGGTTTTTAAATCTTCACAATGTCATTTCAAAGCAAATTTTAGTTCAACAGCTATAGATTTTTATTGCTGAGCTTTTTTTCTTGATAGAGAAAAGAGGCCTCTACCAGCGAGGAATTCTTTGATAAGATGTTAAGAATAAAAGTCGCATTCATTCACGTCACATTCTTTTTGATGTGTTATAAAAGTTTTAATTGTCATTTATTATTACTGATGATGCTTTTTATTGATAGAGGACGTTTCGCGGCGAAAATGTTTGTATTACTTTATAAAGAACTTTTTTTACCAAAGGGGAAATTTGTATTCCTTAGACCTCTGTACTTCCTCCCTTCTCTGTTACAGTATTACGCGACATGCCTAGTGTTACTGTGATTGGATTACACAGCGGACATGTATTACCTTATTTAGTCGTAGGCCGTTTTCAAGCACAAGGGACGGATAATCCGTCTGGAGATGAAAACGGGACGATGTTCAATTTGAACGGATAATTCGTCTGATTTCATCCGTCTTAATTTAAAAATGGAGCGGATTTATTTTGGACGAACAATTCGCCTATCTTTATCAATCTGTTTACCTCTCAATTTTGACAGATTTTGAAGGCTAATTATCCTTTATACTAACTAGTATTTTTTAAGCAAAATTTACCTTAGAAAAGAGAGGAGGTTTGTATCCGACCTCAGTCTTACGTTCACTCACCAAAGGCTAGGACACTGTCTAAGCCCAGAACTGTGAAATGGCCTATCGACGGATAAACTCATCCCAGTTTTTACCTGAAAAGCCCAGTACTAGAAAGGGTACGTTGCATTCTGGGAAGTAAAACATGGAGCAATGGTAAGAAATCACACCCGGATATCGTAAAGCCCGATTCTGGTTTATTACATTTTTCGCCTATCTTCTCCAAAACAAGCAAACAAACAAACGGTGCGATCTTAGCCTGCGTAGCTGGCGGTATTGTGTAGGTGCGAGATTAAAGTTTTGGCGGCGGAGCAGTGTTCCAAAAAAGGGAGTAGGGACGAGGCGGTTAGTTGGATCTCTGTGTCTTTCCTAGAATCGAGGCTTCAGCAGTGCCAGACCTTTTATCTTCTCTCGGTCAAGATGGCGTCTCGAGGATAAGTTGATGTGTCCAACTTTTCAACAAGTCAAACTATATTTCTTCTCTCTACTTTCTAGAGTACTCCTGTATAAATCAATAGGTATAAAAGAATAAGGTAAGATTTCTTTACGACAGTATGTTTGGATAGTTTTACCGTCAGATTTGCGACGAATGTTTCCTAAAAAATTCCCGAGATTTGGCTAGAGTGCTACAGTACGAAGGATTTCCGATGTCTGCAAAAGACGAAGAAAAAGTTACTTTATGGAAAAGAGTCCAAAGCTTTTTTGAGAAACAAAGGTAAGAAGTAAAATAAGGGGGGCAGTATAGTAGAGATTTATACTAGGGGACGTTCCATTTTTTATCCGCACCCCTCCCTCGCTCTTCAGGATGACGGGTTCTCCAATAGGAGACCTGTTCGGATTTTATCTTAAAAAAAAAAAACACAAAGCAAAATTTTGACCCTTCAGACAAATTTTTCAAAGGTACTGGCAAAGAATGAACCCTTTTGATTTCATTTTTCAAAGGGCGCCAACAAAAATTTGAGCCTGCTTAGCAGCTGCTTGACAGGAATATGGCCTTTGGGTGCAAGAAATAATAGGGTGTGTGACTTGAGTATGGGTGGAAGAAAGATCAGGGCATGTGAGGAGAAAGGGAGGGGTACCCCTCGCCCTCGCGTGCTCTATTCTTTCTTGTGCCTATATTCCTTTGAAGTGCCTGTCATACAGACTAAGAGTTGACCATGTTGAACACATTTTTAAATGTGACAGACTAGTTTTTCTTATTAACAAGTTTTTTTGTTTTCATTAGGGAAACGTTTAAGCAGAGTACAGAGGATGAAAAAGAGAATGGTTGGGACAGAATTAAGGCATTATTTGATGTGAGGTCAGTGTTGTCTGTACGAATAAAAAAATTACAGTATCTACTTCCTTTTTTTAGGCAAGGGTTGGGGGTGGGGGATGATGTTCAAGTGGGATGCTTAAGACAGAGGTGAAAACTTAATAATAGTGAGCATAAATTTTCTAGAATGGGGAAATTGCATAGCCATGAGAAGGAAGAGTAGGCATTAGTAGAGGATTTACAGCATTATACTTGTCCGGGCTCCTTCTATATTTGTAACTTTTGATTCTATCTGTGGGTGACATCCTGCATCCATCCAGAGAAATCTCTTCACAAAGTACTTCTGTTTTCCAACATTTCACATAATAACTGTAGGAATTTTTATTCAACTTTTACTTTAGCCACTTCTGGAAAAACATTATGAATTAAAAGTTATTTTTGTTATTTATATCCAGTGAAGGGCCAAGAGAGGAAATTCAGCATATCCCAAGTGTTGTTTGCTATACATCAGCATTTGCCTTTTTGCTTGGTGGCCAGTTTGGCAAACGGATTGCAGATGACCATTATCGCAGACATAACCAGCTCACTGTGTATCAGTCTGCAATGCATGCTCAAAGACAGTACCAAGCCTCGGTTGCCTTAGGCTTTGCAAAGTATGGTGGTCGATGGGGTTGGAGAGCTGGCGTGTTCTCAGGTATTTACAGGTAAGTAAAACAAAAGAAAGTAAGAAAGGACATACAGTCGAACCCCGCTATTTCGAAGTCCCAAGGGAAATGGAAAAAAAGTTCAAAATAGCGGGGCTTCGAAATAACCGAGAAAGCGTAAAGGGGAAGGGTAAATCCAAGAGCATTCGATCTTCCTTCGAAATAGCGGCGACTTCAAATTAACCGAGTTCGAAATAGCGAATTTCGACTGTAATATTCTTAAGGTACTTATTTGCTGAATATTGCGTAAAAAAGGTATTTTCATGATGAAGTATCATAATTCACACTACATGCATGCAGGTACAGAAAAAATGAGAGAGAGAGAGAGAATAACAAGAAACTGTAGAGAACAAAATAGTACAGATTATAAATTATAACTAAACATATACAATTTTTAAATTGGTGTGCAATAGCCAAATTAGCAAAGCATTCCAAAGATTCTTTTGACTGCTGCATCTTATTTTATTGATAACACTGAAGATGCCATGTATTGCTTATCCAACCCTTTATCTATGAATTTTCAGTTTCCTCCTTGTTGCATGTGAGGCTTATCGAAATAAAGATGATGCATTGAATTACTTAGCCACTGGAGGTAAGGTTTTTCCAGACCTTATTCTTTCCTTTTTCATCATTGCAAAATGTACAAAGTTTCTTTATAACAACTTTAAGAAATTCCTTACTTTTTTATACCACCTTCACTCTATTTCTCAGGGGAAAAGGGCACAATACAGCGTCCTTAAGGTGGTAACATCATTCAGACCATTGCAAGTCCTTTTAATAAGACCAAGAATTCCGACCCCCATATAAACAAATCAACCCAGTCCCCCAAATTAATCTGGATCCGGATCATTACAGGGTTCGTACCCTTTTTTGAACAAAAACTTCAAGGACTTTACAACGACTTTCAAGGACACATTTCGCATTTTTCAAGGACTCCATTCAGTGCAAAAAAGAGATTTGAGTCTATGTCTTTTTTAGTTCTACCACAACATGAGCAATTTTATCCTGAAGGTCTTTCATATTAGGTACTTGAGAATCTGGGTTGGATAACGTTAGCACCAAAATTTAAGGACTTTCCAGCACCGACTACAATTTTCAAGGACTTTCAAGGCCTTGAACTTTTCATTTTAAATTTCAAGGACTTTCAAGGACTTTCAAGGTGCATGCGAACCCTGTCATTAATATGACAAAATAGTCTACTTTTTAGTGATGAAATGTGTGCAAAAAAGCTGCAGAAACCATACTTTGATCATTTAAATTTGGTGGGGAAATAGGCTAACTAAAGCACACAGAAGCTCAAAAGTTTAAATTTTATCGAAGAGATTCTCAGATAAACCTGAAGTAGTGGCAAAATTAAGTGCCCCTTCCACATGTTAACTGCCTGCTGAAAAATCTGTCTTCATACATAGAGTCCATTCTGGAGAGTTTTGTCCACAGTGATTGTTGTTGAAAGATTACCATAACCATGAACACACCTTGTCTGATTCCTTTTTTAAATTTATTTGATTTAATGTAGCCTCAACTGGTGTCCTTTACAACATATTTTCTGGCTGGCGTAAAATGTTGGTTGGAGTCCTAGTAGGAGGAGGCTTGAGGTAAGATGGAGGGCTGTTTCTCTCCTTGGAAGTGCTGGGTATGCTGCACTTACAGTGCAAGGCTGTGATCTAAGAAGAATGGAAGAGTCCAGTGCTCAGCTGAACATGTAGCCTGCGAGGGCATCCGTTTTTTTCGGCTCAAGGTTTCTAGTTTTTCTTGGCGGTGAAACTAGAAACTTGAGCCGAAAAAACTGGATGCTCTCGCAGGCTACACGTGGGATGATTTCTATGAAAAAAACTAAGATTTTCTTGTTGTGCGGGAGCAAAACTGTAAGATGCCCACTGTTAGAGTGCAGCTCTGTAATGCAGTTATTTTGAAAGTTTTTTTTTTTATCCAAAAAGGAAACTCGCAGTAATAATTCAATTTATTGTTATGTAACTCTCTTCAAGCAAAAAAAAAAAAAACAATGCTGTGAAGGACATTTGGAAATAGATCTTACCTCAGAATTTTGCAAACTTATTAGGTTTGAATCTCTTCAGTATTTTGTTGTTGTTTTGAGGGACTGCATTGGCAATTGTGTAATTCAATTTCCAGATGCATCAGTCTCAATTCATTAAAAAAAGTTTGGCCATGCCTCATTTTTTTTCCACCCTCGTCCACTCTCTCTGTGTCTCAGGGAAGCCGGCAAGAGGGGAAAGAATGCATTTTTTATTCCCCACTTTTCAATGCCAGGATATTGATCAAACACTGTTGTTCTGTCAATAACAGTACTTTTAACTTTTGAGTCTGGATTAAGTACGACCATAAGTGTTCCTTTTCCCACCCAAATTAATATTGTTCAATTTGCAACTTAATTTAATTTATTTTTTTAACTAAACAGAAATATTTCTGAATTGTTAGCTTGCCGGTTGGTTTAATTGCACAAATTGGAAGTGCAGTCTTACCAGAAGAATATAAACCAAAGAAAGTTCAACAACAGTTTGACAGTAAAAGTGAATGGTATGTATACTTTTGTAGTTCAATGGTATTCATAACCAGTGATTAATGGTGAAAACTTAAGTGTTCTTATTTTAAAGTTGATATCAGCATGTTCTATAAAGTTATCTCTTGTATGCGAACTTCACAGGGAACAGCATTTGGAAGTAACCAGCACCTTTATAGAAGCTATGGAAAAAGAACTTAATGAAGACAACAACTCCCAGAATGACAAAAGATAGCAAGTCGTTTTATAATTAATTGGTTATTTTATGCATTAGAATTACTTTTGTCAAGTTCTTATTTGTATGTAATGAGTACTATCAGTGTACATGGAAAATATATAAAAGCTAAAAGATTATATAAGGGATTTGGAATTTGTCCATGGAGGACAAAGATGCTTAATGTGTAATAATCATTCTTAGCTTAGTCGGTCAGTAACACTTAATAGTGAGCGCAAGACTTATTAAGCTTTAGCAATAGTTTTAATCATCTAAATTATCAACATTACAACTGTATGCTGTCTAGAAGTCAATATTTTTCTAGTTTTGTAGGCTCCATTTTTCATGTGCGATATCAAATCTGTCACAATTTTTGTTTCTCATCACTGTTGTTTGATGAAAAGAAATTTAAAAAACATTGATATAAAAAGATTAAGCAAATGTGGGTATGAAATTAATGTGCCATCTTTAGTTTAAAATTTAATTTTGTACCCTGGTCATTCAAAGTGCACTGAATTCTACTTTCAAGGTTCCCAAAATTAAAATTCTTAAAATGAAGGAGGCCATTTCCGTCCATAACTATCCCACAAGTGGCTGTGTTGTGAGAAAGGCACTCTACTGTAAGATAGGTGATTTCATAAAAAAATTTACTTAAGCCATGAAGCAGTTTATTCTTCTTTCAATGATGAAATCACAAACTTAATGTAAATGCTTTTGAAGTTTTATATCATTCTATTGCATTGACAGGTACTAATCTGTGATTAACAAAAGATTTACAGTTCACTGCATGACATTGCAGGCTTCAAAATCCAGCTGCATAGGTGTAAAAACGTCCTAGTTATTTAATATTAATCTTAGTTTCCAGTAATATAATATCAAATAATTCTAGTTTTATTTTGGAACTCTTATTTCAAATTTGTGATCACACAACACCCTTCCCCAAAAGAGAAGGTTGTTGTACTTAAATAACTTCTGGTAAAAGACAAAATAAATTCTTGCGCAGCTTACTTGTACTTACATCTCTGCTATCCGTAGCATCCAAATCCATCATTTATTTTATTGTAAACTGATAAATGCAACTAGAAAATGCAACAGTTCATCTTAAATGCTTATTATTGTTATGGAGAATATGTTGTTGTTTCGTTAAGGATAATGGAATATACCTCAAAAAATGTTTCTGTTATATATCTCCAGGAGACACAACAGATCTTGGTGAATCACTTTCTTTAGGGCTATGGAAAATTGTATGTTGGAATTTCCTCTTCAGTGCCACAGTTATCAAATCAGAAGTGTCACTCTCAGACATCCGTCGTTGTCTTTTTAGTGGCGTGCCACCAGGCGAACGTTTGACTGGCGTACTCTTTAGGTCAGAACGACACCCATTTCTTATTCTGTTAAGGAGCTCTTCATTAAGGTGATTGCCTGGTGTAGCTGGATCTGGTTTGACTGGTTCGAAATTCTTTTCCTGGTGACTTTGAGAACCTCTTTCCTTCAGAGCTCTGTTTGATGTGACAAGAGCTGCCAAATTTCCTACAGGGGGTGGTGGCGGGGGAGGTGGAATGACTACCTGGGGAGGTGAGGTTGTGGCACTGGTATTCTCATCATGAACTTCATTTGATTTCATCGTGTCTGTGGACTTTTTTGTGATGTCTATGTCATTTCTTCGGCAGTATTTCCCAATCTGGTGGTACATCTTTGCCAGGTTTCGCTTCAAAACTGCTTCATTTGGTTTCTCAAAACTGAAAGTACCCAGTGATTGAAGGACATCATACAGTTGTTTCATCTGATTCCTCTTGGTTTCTTCATTTTCCTGTAGGTTTAGAAAAACAACCTTTTAGTTATTTGGACCTTGGCTTGACTATTTTTACAGATGAAGCTTCCTCTATACCTCTCTGATAATATAACAAACAGTTCCCTTGGTCCCAAAGACACCAAACATCTTGAAATCCCTATGTCTATAATATGAACAGTCCTGTACCATTGACACCAGGTTTCTCCTCACTGGTGTTTGAATTCTGGATGTTTGACTTCGGTTGCATTTCCTTTGGTATATTCCAGATCAGGATCAGGGATGCGGGATCACTCAGATTAAGATGTATCAAAGGAAACAATAAATCCTCTTTGTGCAACCCTTTGTTGGCTCCTTTGTTGTGCTTTGTTCTGAGTGATCTCATCCTCGGAGACCAAGGGGTGGTGAGTCAGGTCAGGAGAAACAGCAGCAAACTTTTTCAAAAAGATCCAACTATCACCCTTGGGTCTCTTTGGGATGATGGGATCACTAATCTTGATCTTGATCATCAAAATGGAATCAATGCACCCTGTATCATTTTAGTAGTCTTATATTTAAACATTGGTCTCCCACCATCTTTCTTCCAGTTCTGTTTATACCACCACACATTACATAAAGCAAAAGACGAATCTAAAAAACAACACAACTCCCCCGAGACCTCATTTCTTGGTTTTTGTGTGACTTAAAGCCTTAAGTTTGATATTAACCAGCCTGTCTGACAAGCTTAATCTATTACTTACCTCTTCAATTTGTTGGCGAAAGTTTTTGTCTTTTTCTGTAACTAAAGCGAACCACTCCGCCTCAAGACGACGACATTCATCCACTGTAAAAAGAAGCCAGCGATCAATATGTTTCTATTTCATTGATTTTTAAACTGGGGTCAATTTAATAAAACTATTACAATTATAATTTAAAAGTGTTGTTTTTAGACACTCGAACAATGGGCACACTTGCAAATTACAGTTTATTAAACTTGCCCCTGTATAGAAATTCACAATTTTGGTACACAAATGCTACAAACAACAAACACTACACACTTTAAATCAAACACAACACTAGTTTATACTAAATGTAGGGTATGTTTTTTGGGATCAATCAGATTTGTTTAACTGATTTGTTGAATTCTCAAATCAACGATATTTATTCTTCACAACCACCAGAAAAGGGATGGCAACGTCACGTGTCTCGTGCTCCTCGTGATGAGAAAAATAAAAGAAACCCTTGCGGCGAAGAGGAGAAAAAAAGCAGCATAAAATACCGTACATATGAATGTATGAAATATGAAATGTGTGAAAACTCAAAACAGTCATCTGTCAAAACATGCATGCATAATAATTGTATGCGGCTGTACGGAAATCTTACAGCTGAATACGCAACACACTTGTTGCAAAAAAGAAGAATTTGAAAATGAAACTTACAAGAATCTTGGCACTCCTCGTAAAGCCTACGAATTTCAGTGCTTCTTCGTTCGAGAATGTCGTTTATTTTCCTGCAATCTCGAATATCACGAAGCTCTGCTTGCCAAGAATAGGTCCCTATAAAAAACCGAAAATCAGAAAGTCAGCTGAGATTTTGAGCTCCAGGGGAAAGTCCTGTCACATATTACCTTGGTTCTGTGGATAAGTGCTTTGATTTTCACAACAAAGCGAAGCAACTTGAGGAGCAGAATCTTTTGAATCTGCAGCCATGTTGGAATGTTGCTAGAAAGTATTTCGAATTTCGCGGTTCACAATTTTGATTGGCTGATACGACTTACTCGGTCCTAGTCTATCATGCGAAAAAACTGTCGCATGATGGCCGCGTGGTAGCAAGCGAATAGCTCGGCTTGTGCAACAACGTTTGTTGGTTCGTTTTTTTGTCTTGCCATTTCTCTATATTAGCACAATTCCTATAGTATTTTATAATTCTTCTCTATTACGCAGCGCCACACATGTGGAACCTAATCGTGAATGGCAGAATGGGCTCAGTGTTTGCAGGTGACAGTCATGTGGTACGATATTGGAGGCCACAAATCCAGGGGACAGTTACTGCAAATCTTCCCTCAACAGCGGAAGCATATCAAATATGCAAATGTAGCATGAGATCCACTTTTCCAATACCTCGGACGTCTCTAATGACTATCCCCTCCCCCTTGGATCTTGCAAACAATGTTGTGAAAAACAAACACTTTTCAGGAAGCGGGGGTGGGGGGCTGAGTAAAGTGTACAGGGTGCACATGAATACAACATTGTTTGGATTAAATTTACGGCAAAAACCGTGGACGAAGATCCTGATAATTGTAAACGTTGGATTTCAAGAAAAGAGATCTATAAATCAGCCAAAATTGTTTTAACCGGGTGCAAGGGGTGAAGGGAGTCATTTTCAGTCTTATCATGTTAGGTGTGCCAAGACTTTTGACCTCCATTAACGAAATGCACTGGATCAAGGCAAAGAAAAGATATAAGCTAATTAAAAAATAAACAAGGAGTGCTACTAAAGCCTGAGTAGCGGGGGCTTTTAAGTAATGGACGCACGGAAAGGACGGAGCGAGCGAAGCGACTAAGGAGCTACTTCTCCCCTTTGCGAATGGCAAAACGATAATTTTCCTACTGTATCTGTGACTCTGGCAGTGCTCTAACCTGATTCGTTGCGTGACAGGACGAAACGACCGCGAGGGAGACTAAGTAAAAGGAGGCTAGGGGTCAAGAGAATGAGTAGTTTCATTAATTATGTCGCTCATTTTGCTAGTTTTGTATTTCGTATTTTGCAAATACCGATGTAGAAACACATTACCTTTTTTGCCTTTTTTCTTTCTCGAAAAGTACCAAAAAGTGATGTAACAGTGGCGGATTCAGGGGGGACCATCCCCCTTTATTTTTAGACCAAGCTGAGGCCCGAAGGGCCGGGAAAAAAAATTTTTGAGGCCGGGTCCCCCCTCACCTCAGAGTATGGATGACCGGGCCCCACCCCCTTATCTGAAGATCTGGATCAACCACTGGCAATACAACTACCTTAACTCTCTTCAGACCGGAGGGCGTTCGATCAAGTCCCCCAATTAACGCAGAATGTCATCACTCACAAATTTATTTTTCTCTCCTCCCCAGTAAGCATCCTTTTAATCACAGATCAAATTTTAAATTACGATTAATTCTGTATACTGTTCAATCATCTAAAATCGCTGATCCAAGGTTCACCACATGGCGGATGGCTCCAGTTTCCTTTTACATCAACAGTAAGTCCTTTCTCCATAATAAATGACGTCAACAGTAAGTCTCTGCTTTTGTGTTAAAGATCATCGAAGTGTTAAGTAACTACATGATTTTGTAAAACGCCTTCCTATTTTTAATTATTTTTTTTAACTTTATGGCCCTTTTTAGACGGCAATTGTGAAATATATTTTGAACAAATCAAGTTGACGTCATTACACGTCACATTGCGTCAATGCAAAAGTTTTTTTAATCAACAGTTTTAGCGCTTCCTCTTTGGTGGGTAATTCGACAGGCAAATCTAGCACTATAGTACGGCATTTGACTACCATCATATTGGTGCAATGGTATGAGAATTTGAACAGCTGGAAATGTTAAGTTCAAATGCCAGGGGAGACCCCGTGGGGGATGTTCAAGTAAAAGAAAGTGAAGGTAACTCTTAATCTCGTACCCATATCTCTTGTCGACGAACTGGTCAAATCTGATTTGTGCACGTGATCGCCTGTCAGGAATGTGACAGGCGATGAAAGAGCGCATGCGTAAAATAAATTCTCAAAATGGCAGCCGTGTTTCGACGTGTTAAATTAAACAATGAATTTCATAGTGCCGTGAAGTTTTCTCTAACAAAACGTGGTAACGAACAGCTTAAGTATGAATCAACTAATATTTGTTGTCGTTTGCCTCATCAAATTCAACGCGAGCAATTAATTTAAATTTAGTTATCATAGCGCGCGATTTCTTTATCTTGATACCGAGAGAGCGTTACTGATAAGATAAAAATGGTTTTACAAGTTATTTTGAGACGGAAAACTACTTTTCCAGTAAAAATATTTATTTGAATAGACAAAATAAGTTGCAAAGAATGAATTGCACAAGCTAAACCTCGCGCAGATGAGATGATCACTCTCGTGATTCGCTCACAATCTAGCCAATCAAAAAACTTGAATTTTCTTACTTGACCAGATCTCGCCTTCGGGTCCGTCAACAAGAGATCTGAACG
The DNA here is from genome assembly GCA_964035525.1 of Porites cylindrica. Lineage (NCBI taxonomy): Eukaryota > Metazoa > Cnidaria > Anthozoa > Scleractinia > Poritidae > Porites > Porites cylindrica. The sequence goes on along the minus strand of OZ037786.1, from coordinate 23,938,312 downwards.
AGATTAGGTAACCCTTTTAATCATGAGTAAATTAAATTTTAAATTCAAATTAGCTTCCACAATTTTTTGAGACAATTAACCTATCACTTAATTACTCGGCCAAACGTTAATGAGCAGAATTGAAAAGATTTGTCGCATTCGCTGGTGTTGTACCCGCTGCTACGAGTTTGCTGGGTAAGTCAAATCTATTTACAACGGGTATTTGAAACATTTCTCGGTTTTAAAGTTTAATTACACGTTTTTAGAGTCAAATAACCTGCAGCCAGTCAAGGTTTTTAAAATCATTATAAAAAGACCGACAGTCCGATCTGTATTTTTAGATTTGCTTCCTTGGGTAAATAAGGCCAACGAGAGAAACTATGTTTAGGGTCAGGGGGTAAGGACTAGGAAAAATATGTTTAATTCGTATTTAGGTAACAACCGTTTAGTTGGAAAATGTCGTTGGGGACTGAGCCGCGCAGGGCAAAAATTAAGGGTAAATTGAGTCAAATAAAAAGTTCGTTTTGCTACCAATACCTACTTTGACGGTACATATAACCAGGACCCCGGATAATCCTGAATAAGTGCTAACCATAAAAAAATATTTTGGGTCAGTGCCAATTTTCCCTATGATCACTGTATTGCATGTCCGTGTAGCTGCTTATAAACTGTTATCACCATTTTCAGGGCTTAATCCTGAGCTGGTTATGACCTATAACGTACACTCAGTTCTGTTTCAAACGTTATGCTACTCAGCCGTGCCGATCTTAAAATTCGACTTAAGCACGGCAGAAGCATCATGTCTGAAACCGAGCCGTGCCACTACCGTGTGGCAGGGTTAACTTTGCTTTGCTACACGGCAAGTTTGAATCATTTGACTCGACTCTTTACTAGTAAAACGAGCTTTGTCGCGCTGGCCAAACAGCTAGCCATAGTTCTGTGTACTGGCAACATGTCCATACACCAAAAAAATTGTCTTTTTATACAGAAACCCGCTATCTCTAATCCCCTTCATACTAGGAAAATGAAAAGCAGCTCAAATTAGCAGGGATTCGAGTTAGTAAATTGAAAATTTTCTTTTTAAGCCGGCCCATAGGGAAGGTAGTAAATTGGTAAGTTCGATATGATTCAGCGAGGAATTCGAGTTAACAGAGTTCGATCGAGACAACAGAGTCAAAGGGGTTAACCAGTACTTTATGATTTACGACGCATAGTTTTATTAATTTTTTCCTGGATATTTGCTAATACAGTTAACAATCTTTTTTTCTAATATTATAATATTTGAAAAAATTCAAATCAATCTAAATCAGGCCAGACAGTTGCCGCGCTCAAGATAAGGCGTCGGGCCAAAATATTTACTTCTTACCTTGCTCGTTCATGCCCGCTCGACTAACCCGACTGTTAGAAATTATATCGGATTTAAACTTCGCTTTTCGATTTTTTTTTCTAATATATTGATCGGACTTCAATTCCGTTTTTCGTTTTCGTATGACATCAGTAAACGGGTTCAATGTTTCGCTTATCTATGTTCCAGAAAAACGGATTTATAGTTCGTCAGTTCCCTTTCAGTGTATGCTAAATAGGAAAATAGATTTAATTTTTTTTTGGTTGAATAAAAAAAAAAAAACCTAAAAAGGAGGAGCCATAGTGAGACAAACCAGGAAGTGATTTAAGAAAAACAACCGATCACAATTTAAAAACAGATTCCCGAGTAGTTGCTGTCATTTGTATGGACACAGACTTATTTCTGGGCAGGAAATACGTCTGTGACTGCAGGCTATTATGTCATTTGCTGCTGCTGTTCGAAGAGTGCGTTGGCTTTGATGGTGTTCGGTTCCATTTTATCATAATACTAGAATTAGACAGAGGAGGTTATAAATATTTTGGGGTATCGTAGAGGGTTGTAACTTAAGTATAATCAGGAGCCCACAGGCTCCTGGTGTAATTAAGTTATCGACATTTTCCCGACATTTCGGGAGAATTTTGTAAGGCTTACGATTTACCATTTTGATTACAGTTTCTGTTCGACATGTGACAAGCATACCCATAGTGGGATGGTTAAGTCAATTCCAATTGTGCCCAGTCCCCTCCTCTTCCTGTCTAGCTTAAGAACAGGCTCATCCTTGCGCCATTTCGTGGAAAATTTTGGCGCAGCGAGCCGGCAAAGCTGGCCAGAACATCAAAATTTTCCCGAACTCGCAAAAGTGAGCCTGCTCGCAGGCCACTCCCCGCCTACACAACCCTTCTCCCCACAGACGGCTGCTGAGGAATCGAACCACATTCCTTTCCGCATATTATCCAATCACGTTTCAGCTCCCTTTTTCTGGAAGGTGTTCGTGTCATGTTTGCAGTAGTGTGACTCCTTCAATCACATCTTTGCTTTCATCGGTACCTCATGTGTGGCCCATATTTAGGAGTGTTGCGTAACGACACAAAGAACGGCTGTAAGGCAGATTACACCCCGCCGAGCATATGCATATTTTGGGTGTTTGTTAAGTCGTATTTTTCCACGATCCAGATAGGGCATTTGTCATAAAGACCTGGGGCCCGTTTCTCGAAAGTCCCGGTAACTTTTCGGGCCCGAAATCAAATATTCAAATCGAAATATAAAGAATAAGAGCGCGGGTCCTGGCTAGCAAACTACTCCATTTTGTTTCACTAACTGATAGTTCTATCACGTTAGATGCAAAACTTTTGAAACCTCGATCTTTAATGTAAACGGAGACGGCTTACCGAGCCCGTTAATTATCGGGACTTTCGAGAAACGGGCCCCTGTTCGGACCAAGCCATAAGCTAAGGGTTAAAAAACGACCCTCACGGTTTCACTATTCATTCGGTGAACCAATTTCTTCCAATATTAGCACTGAAGCACACGTACAAACAAAGCAAACTCTTCCACCTTGCATATTCCTGTCACTTCGAGCTGAGAAGTAATCAAAATAGCTTTTAGTTAGAGTTTCACTCCATGACGTAGATCTTCTGTTAGCAGTGGTAAGACGTGTTAATGAGAGAGATTTCGAGCTTTCATCATCCTTTTAACTGCGATAATTGGATTACGTCACCTTGCGAACTTTGCCGCAGCACACGGCTTTTGGACAAACGGATCAGCTTGTATTCTATAAAAAAGGATCTTATACAAGAGCTCGCTATAAACACTTTTTAATTTCCTGAGTTCATAACAACGAACTTTTAAAATATCATTTTGAGGACATCTAGCGATCTCTTCTACGGTCATGGCGGGTCGTGGTGAAAAGAGCGGAAGCAAAAGCTGTTGCATGGTATAGCTCTTTAAATCGCAAAAATTTTATAAGCCGCATACCTACTCTCTTGGTGTTTTATCCATAAGTTGAAACCAGGTTGAAACGTAAGAATACTAACAGATAGCAGCACAACAGAAAATTACTACTCAACTGCTAGTTCAAAACTCAAAATATTGGTGAAATTGAAACGCGTGTTTAATAAGACTCAGAAAACCCTTACCCTAGCCTGTTCAAAAGACGCTCCTTATGGTTACATCTTCTTAGTCTATCAAACGTTACACGAAAATGACAGGATTTCCTGTTTCAGCAATGATAATAATAGGTATTTTAAAAAGCTTCCATTTTTCAATGGAAGGTATGCGATCGGGGTACCTTGGGGCGAATCCTGCCCGTACAAAACGTCTTATACATGTCTCCCCCCTCCCCCCCCCCCCCCCCCCCCCGCCGGGGGGACTAACAAAGAGTCAGTGCATTTACTTGAATGTTGACAACACAGTGTTATAGTTCTCCTTTGCAGTGGCGGATCAAGCGAGTCCCACCCCCTTATTTTCAGACCTAACTGAGGCCCGAAGGGCCGAAAAAATTTTTATTTGAGACCGGGCCCCCTCCTTATCTCAGGGTCTGGGTGACCGGACCCCTCCTCCCCCCGCTTTTATCTGAAGGTCTGGATGTTACGTGATGTAAAAATGTTTAGGTACAATATTGGCATCAGGGATAAACACTTGGTCGTAGCGATAAACGTATCAAATACTGGCGCTAATTACAAATAGCAGAGCTTTCAAACAAAGACCGTTTTTAAACAAACATGACTGACTGCAATCAGGAGCCGATTACTGCAACTGCAATAAAATAATCGGTTCAAAAAGAAAAAACGCACTTATATAGCGTTTATAAGTAAAACTGAGGCCTTGCGGAGTTGATAGTTATGACGCTATAAGAGTAATTTGTAGAAGTTATAATTTTTTGGAAATTTTTATGCACGAAGTTTTCAAATTATCTTTCCCTTCCCAAACTGAAAATTAAATTCGGCACATACCGCACCAACCAAAAGTTTAGTAACCATAGCGTTGGCTTTGTTTCCTTTCTAAAAAAAGAGAAGTTAATCATAAGAAAGGCTTTCCTGTGGGAATTCAACGAATGGCCTGTTTAGCCTTTTCAAAAGGACTATTGTTCTACAGCCAATCTATATCTAGTGACTGGTAGACTACTAAAAAAAAGCCTGTTGTTTTTTTTAAGGACCTTTGAGCACTCCGGCCAATTCAAACCTTTGAGCTTATTGCATTTCCATATTTGTTTAATTACAGATCTTAGTGACACGAGAACATGGAAGGAACGATGGTTGATAATCGACGCAATTGTTAGCTTGTATGGAAAAACCACAGTGAAACCAGCTGCCTCACTTGTTCACATTTTATATCGCCAACAACAAAAAATCACTGTCGCGCATCAAAGAAATGGAGAGGATTAAATTGGTCTTATGCGTGTACTGCTGGTTTTGGTTCTCGCAAATTAATACAATTCAAAGCGTCATGGCCAAGGAAAAAAGCGAGAGTTTAAGCTATGTGTTCACCAAAGGCGATTTCATCATCGGAGGTCTTTCGCCAGTTCATTTTTCTCCGACCGCGGACGAAGAACAGCAAAACCCGAATTCATTTACTTGCCAAGGAAGGTTAAACACTCGAGGATTTGAGGCTGTTGAAGCGATGCTTTTTACAATGGACATGCTAAATGAAGGGCCACTTAAGAACCTTGTGCTACCAAATATCACCATCGGAATGGATATTAAAGATACATGCGGCAGTGCTGATTACGCTGTTCGCGAGTCGCTCAATTTCTCCTTTATTCGTAACGCGCACGCACCAGCGGGCCACTGCTCCGGGGGAACGAACCTCTCGCAGAAAAAAACCCAAACTATTGCTGTGGTCGGTGCGGCCTACAGCGGCGTTTCAATGGCGGTTACCAACCTCTGTGGGCTTTTTTATGTCCCTGTCGTCAGTTACGCGTCGACAAGTAGTCTTTTGAGTAACAAGGTTCGTTTCCGCTACTTTTTTAGAACAGTGCCTAATGACATGCTACAGGCAAAAGTGATGGCTGATCTAGTGCGCGCGATGAAGTGGAACTATGTGATTGCCTTGGCATCTGAT
>OZ037786.1:23930171-23932729 GCA_964035525.1 Porites cylindrica | reverse complement strand
GGCCAATGAAAAATACGTCTGGGTTGGCTCAGATGCCTGGGCAGACTCGATGCAAGTTTTAAAAGGCAACGAGAAAGTTCTCGAAAGCAGGCTACTTGGAGTGGTACCTGAAGTTGTTCATATTGAAGAATTCGACACATATTTCAAGAGTTTTAATGACAACAGGCGTAAGAGAAATCCTTGGATGAGAGAGTATGAATACTTAAAGGTAGCCCACAACCCTGTGTTTTTCAGACAGACGTTTAAGCACTACCCCAAAGCGCACTTTGTCATGGACGCGGTGCTGGCAGTCGCTTATGCCTTGCACGACACCCTGGGCTGCGAGCCGCACAAAGATTGCTCGTCTAAAGTCACCGAAAATCTCAAACAACAAAACTTTAGAAACTATTTGCAAGATGTGAGGTTTGCGGGAAAATCTCGAAAGGAGTTTTCTTTCGACAAGCTTGGAGACGCGATCGGAGTGTACGACATTAAGCGTTTGGCGCTGCTTGATGGCGGAAATTATGACTTTGTAAAAGTCGGAAAATGGGGTTCGAAAATATGCGACGTATTCGGCGCAAATACCTCACTATCTTCCTGTTTAGATATGGACTTGGACGTTTTGGGAAACTATGCACAAAAACTTGGAAAACCTCACAGAAAAGGGTGTCCCGTTTTCGACCTGTAGTAAAGCATGCCTTCCAGGATATCACAAAAATCCGGAGAAAAAATCACGCTAAATGCTGCTGGCAGTGTCGACCGTGCAGCGGGAACACAATCACAAATAAAACAAACATGGATGATTGTATTCCGTGCAGGAGAGGATACTGGACAAATCAAAATCATTCTCGCTGTGAACCGATTGAGCCGACCACACTAAGCTGGAATGACACTTTAGGTGTGATAATTATCAGCTTCTCCGGGGTGGGGATTTTGGCAGTCCTTTTCACTTTTGTGGTGTATTATATTTATCGGGAGACCCCTGTGGTGAAGGCTTCCAGCAAAGAACTCTGTTATATCCTTCTATTTGGAATTGCCTGGTGCTATCTGACGCCTCTCCTGTTCTTGGCTGATCGCAACGACCAGATCTGTCGTGCCATTCCATTTGTGGTCGGCACGTGCCCTTCATTGATTGCAGGAACTCTCTTGACCAAAACCAACCGCATCTCCAGGATTTTTAACCGGAAACTGTTGAAAACCGGAACCCCAAGTTGCTTGTCGAAGAAATGGCAGCTGCTAATGGTGATATGCCTGGCTGTGGTAGAATGCTTGATCGGTGGGGGCTGCGTGTTTCTTAGCGAAACCGGAAGTAAGCTCTTGATCTCGGATACTAAAAAAGAGGTACTAAAGCAGTGCATAGGACTGCCAGATATCTGTACGGCGATTTTCTGGGTCTACAACGCCGGTCTCGCGATAACATGCACTTACCAAGCGTTTCGTACGCGCAAATTACCTGAGAACTATAACGAGGCGAAATTTATCACCTTCACAATTGTAATAACGGGAATTGTGGTGATAATTTTCATTCCAACTTATATAGGAACAGAAGGGATCTATAGAACTACCATTTTATGTTTTGTGTTCATCATCGCTGGGTCCGTCACTCTCTCTTGCATGTTTGTACCGAAGCTGTACATTATCCTCTGGAGACCCGAAAAAAACGTCCCGATGCGTCCTCGCTCCTCGACAATCCGCCTCGGGACGATTTCGCCTTCAGCGTCCTTTGTAAGGCGCTTGAGCGTCGACTCAAACGCGGAGAAAGTCGTTTTCGAAGGAAGAAAAAACCGAATTAATTCCTTGCCCGCGATGGAGCTGGTCAACTCTTCTGTGGAGGGTGAAGCGCGTGAAAAGTTCAAGAAAACAAAGCGATCTTTTTCTCTTAGCCCCGATATGCTGTCCAGGTATCGAGGGGGTCCAGAGTGTAGCCCCGAGCGGGGACCCCCGGTATTACCAGGTCGTCGACGAGGAAGCCTTCCCGGGTTTACCACTCCTGCGTCCATGGAAATGATTGAAGAAGGGAATGAATTTGACCTGCAGGTTGATGGGGGTCTAAGAACAGATGACGATGTATTCACTGATCCATCACTTAACGAAGAACTTGAGGATCGCGATGATTCAGAAAACTGTCTAAACATTACCAGAAAAGATTGCGAACAAAACTTTCACAATAATGATGGTCTGGCAAAAGGCTGTTCTAACTGCGAAAGTAGTTTTGTTTCTTTTAACGAGCTTCGCGGTAATGGAATCCCTACCACTTGTGCTATCGATATGGACGACAATTTTGCCGACAGGATTCGAAAAGAATCAGAGCTTAAAACAATAGAGTGCCTGAAATGCGGAACTGCACTCAGCGAGGATGAATGCCAGACAATGCTCTTATGGGAGGCTTTTTGTAAACATTTATCGCAGAATGGACGAAAACAGAAATACAACACTGTACAGTCGACAGATTTGGACACCACACAGCAAGATAAGGACAGGAAACGGAAGTCGGGATTTTCTGGTATAGTGAAAAGTGCTGAGGGTTCCCATGGGAATAGGCAGGTGGACATAAACGACAACAGGGCTATCAAAAGGTT
>OZ037786.1:23690171-23925171 GCA_964035525.1 Porites cylindrica | reverse complement strand
GTGGAGCTGAGGAAATGCCTGTAACAAATAATTCAAATTGAACTTAACAGGATTATTGAACTCTGGACTACCGTGAACAAATCCAACTAGCGGTCAGAGCAGGACTTGAACTCGGAGCCTCCGAATTGCAAGTCCAGCGCTCTAACCACTCAGCCATCCTCCCTTCTTGTAAAATATTTCAAGAATGATTATTGTCTTGTGACCAAAAAGAGTAAACCACAAACTGGTTAATTACCATGGTTACTTGTGCTTTAGTATTCTCACACCTAATTGAATATAGTCACATTCTTGAAATATATTCCTGGTTTTTATGGTTTTGGAAGTATCACAGTGATATTATCATCATATGCACTGAAAGGTATTAAAAGCAGTAGTGTGGCAAAACCCACTTTACAGAGTTTAGGTCTTAATTTGAGCTGTACAAATCTACTGCTACTGTGTAAAATTAATAAGTACTGTTATGGTATTTGATCTATCCCATCATTCTCAGATGAATGACTTATTTGCAGCTTTATTGATACAACTAAATAAGACGATTGCTTTCCATTGCCTTTCCAATTAAAACTTCCCATACATTGAATCTTTTACAGGTCAAAATTAAATTCAGGTTAAATTTTTTAAAGTAGGTTGATTCTCAATTTCCTTTTTCTCCTATCCCTGATTGTTCTTGAATTATGGCGAGAGGACAAAGGAAATTAAGAATCAACCTAGGTTAAAAAATGTTAACATGAATTCAATTTTGACATGTAACGTATCTGCTGAAGTTAATTTTTTTATTTCAGGTAATTTTTGTTTTTCCTTTGTTTCAAAATCATTAGCATACATTACCATACCCAAAAACAATGGAAAAATAAAAATTAACTGAGATAAAAAATTAACTACAGCATATCCATATCTCTATTTATGATCCTAACTTGTTTTCTTCTTTAGGAAAGAAGACCCTTTCTTGCGACAGAATGTGACAATTTACAGGAAGCTGAAAAATGGCGGCATCAGGTTGGTTTTACCCCTTCTTTAAAAAACCCTTTCAGTTGTAATTTAAAATTATCTTGAGTTGAAATTTTATTAGATTTTTATTTACTTAGTATTTTGTAAATATAGAACACTTTGCAAAAATGTAATATTTTCTGGATCAACCCACCAAAAAAAGTACAGTACCTGTTATTCATTGAAGGAGATTTCTGGGTCCTTGAAAGTTCTTTACTCTACCCATTGAGGATTGTGGGAGGCAATCTGAGGTAATGTAAATATGTCATATACTGACAAGAGATCTGAGAACACACCGGGACAACATGGCGGTTCACTACAAACACGTTTTTATTGAATCTGTGCTTGCGTATGTAATTACTATATATGGTAAATGCACAGGGAGACCATAAAAAAATACAGAGCAAATTTTGGTATGGTTGGTTAGTGTGCGCTGCCTTCTTTATGAGAGGTCCTGAGTTTGATTCCCATGGCGGACATCAAATCGACTGTTATCCTTTTTTAAGGTACATGTTCACTGGCCCTAGGATTTCACTGTAACAATAATTTCTGGTACTGTGTTGTTACTGTGGTCTTAAAATAACGGAACTGAAAAATTGTTTTCCAGTGACATTTTCCACCTTGGGGATCAATTAACAGAAATTCACTATTTTTCCACTGAGATTCGTAACTAGTAGAGCAATATTTATTCTTTAGTTATGTTATAATTATATTGATACAAAACATTGTTTAGCAGTTTTCTGTTTTCTGCCATCTTAAATCGTTCCCTAAGTGCATTGAACATTACTGGTTTATGGCTTCCAGTGCCAAGAAAAAGTACACATCTTCGAAAAATTAAAATCATTTAGGAGTTGGGTTGCCATGAATTTTCACAGAACCAAAAAATGGTTACAGATAGTTTCCAATGGCCTCTGGACACGGGACAGAAAAATTTTTTTCCATGGGATTTGAAATCCTAGGGCTTGAGTTCAAAGCAAAAAATGCCAGGACAACAGAGCGCTGGTGGAGAGAGGGGTGTAAAATGAGTGCACCATCAACTTTAGGTCTGTTAGTCAGATAATGATTTCTGAGTCAGAATGTGCTCTTAACCTTTAACTTTTTAATTGCAGAAATCTCAAAGTGTTGAGCATTCAGTATTGTGTAGCTAAATGTGTTCCCTAACCCTTGTTTCTGTTCAACAGATCGTAAGAGAAGTTGCTAAAAAAGTTGCCCAGATTCAAAATGGTAAGGGTTTCATTACATTTAGACAGTAAACGTTGTCATCCACATAATGATTAAAATACAGATAAACCATGACAAAAGTATTCTCGTCAAGAGGTTAACTTTGGTGGGTAACCGTCCTCTGATAACCTCTGACATAAAAGATTTTTTAAAGGTGCTCACTCAAAAGTGTTTGGCAGGCCATTTTTGTTAGATGTTGTGCCACCTTGAAGAAACAGCGGTGTAGCAATGAGATAGTTTTCAGGGCTCCAGATAGGCAGATAAGTACAGAAGTTCAGTCATGTTGGTAAAATCACTAACTTGTAATTTTTTTTTCAATTGATAACTTGTTCCCCAGCTGGTCTTGGTGAATTTAGAATTCGTGACCTCAATGATGAAATTAACAAACTTTTAAGAGAGAAACGTCATTGGGAAGATCGCATCAAGGAATTGGGAGGACCAGATTATGGGGTAAGCCAGAAAGACATTATTTCAGTACATACGTGTCTAGCTAGATTTTCAAAAACATTACCACAAAATGCAGACCTCCTCAGACTGTCAAGCATTTTTTTTTGTTACTCCAAAGTAGCCAACAGAGACCTTAACCCTTTAAGTCCCAATAGTGACCAAGATCAAATTTCTTCAAACAATATCCATACACTGTCAAGAGATAAGTTATAAGCATTAATAAAATGATCACACAAGAGAAAATGCCTTGATCTATTATCAAATTCTCTCCACTTATTCTTTAAGGAAATGTATAGAGATCAGTTTGGAGAATTTGTATGTGGATACTGGGACTTAAAGGGTTATTAGATTCAAGGATGAAAACAACTACAAGTACAAGATTTGACTGAAAGTCTTTGTTTATCCTGAAAAAATAGACGCCCCAGGAAGCTTCCTCGTACTTTTGATTCACCAGAAAAGTTAATACTGTTATCTTTACCAAATGGAGGTTAAGCCCTCTCGCAGTCATAATTAATGATAAAACCTCTAACATTTGATAACTTGTTTCTGCCCCCACGACATTCTTGGTAAAACTCATACTACAACTTGACAATGTTTTCCCTCCAGAATGACTCTGGTTCACACGCATGCACTACTTAGTATTGAGAAAATCTTGCCGTCAGAGTTGTTCTCGTCTTACAATCTAAAGGTCACTAATATAAAAACTAAAAGTGCAGCCTTTTTTTTCTCTTTGCCTCCTTTATGTTATTTCATCACAGAAAAAATAAAAGAAAAGACGAGAATACAAAAAATACACACGGATGCACAATGTGGTGAGGAAGCCCAAACAGAAACCATAAGGCTTTTTTTTATAGATATTGGGCTTCCTCAGAGTATAAAAGTATAAATTTCCAAGGCCAGGATTAATTGTATACAAAGTAATAATTACTTTGACATTGATAAAGGGTGGAGAACTTTCCTCCTCACTCTTGCTATTTTTCCTTTTCTTTCTCCTTTGCCCGACAAAACAATAATATTTTAGGGCTAAAACGGTTGCAAAAAACTGCCCTTTGGCCCTTTTCCACTCAAATGGCTGTAGATTTCGCTAGTTTGTTGTCAAAAATCTGACTAGTAATGCTACTAAATAAGACAAAAAAAGAACATGAATTATTTTTGATAAAAAATAAATGATTTTACAGGGCATATTATATAATGTTGAAAATATCATTTTTAATATTGGTTCACTAAAAGAATATTAATTTAACATCTGCAGTTATAGACCTAAAATGGTGTTAAGAAACTATGACAACAAAGATGCTTTTTTGTTGCAGAAAATTGGCCCCAAGATGCTTGATCATGAAGGGAAAGAAGTTCCTGGGAACAGAGGATACAAGTGAGTGTTTTAATATTGGCCCTGGTACATTGCCATCCACTTCTCTTTGCAATGAATGAAGAAGCAATCCTCTCCATTATGATTCTATGTCAGTCCGGAATGTGTGGAATAAGATAATGTGTGGTTCAGAGCACCCTGACTGAACAGGCCTGATGATGTGATGATGATGATGATGATGAGTGCAATAACACGCCTTATGATTATTAATTCATGCATTTGCAAAGCAAAGGCCGAAAAAGGAAAAGAAAAAATAAGACAGGGAATGCCAAATAATGAATGTTTTTCAAGCCCGCGCTATCCTCCAGTGCATTGCTGTAAGCTACTGAAGCTACTGTTACTGATGCATAACTTCTGTTTCTTATGTTGCAATAAAGAGTGAAGCTAGTTGCCAGTTTGGTTTTAAGAAGTATCAAAATCAAAATTCAAAGGATACCATCTCCTTACTAAGAATCTTTGGTGTTTTTAGTTAACCACGCAAATCACATGTGTTCTCTTTAACCAAAAACTATTCTCCTCTAAAATCAAAACTGATCTAAAGCTAAAACAATTTTGTTTTGTTACATTTAGGTATTTTGGAGCGGCAAAAGATCTTCCTGGAGTTAGAGAGCTGTTTGAACAAGAACGTAAGTTTGTTAAACAGTAAATTAGTTCATTAAAAAGATAATTTACCAAGTTTTTAGTACAGTTTACTGCCAATAATTGCCAATAATTTACGTTTTTCAAAGTGGGTGTGGTGTTTTTGGCAGGCAAATAATAGATTCTTGAGTCAAAATATTATAACTTGCTTTGCTCGATTGAATTCAATTCCATGATGCCTTTGCATGTTTCACTGACAGTAACTTTACAAATAATGAATACTGAATATAGGATGGTCCACGCCTCAGTAAGACAGACACCTTGGGTTCTTACCATTCAAAAATCCTCCAGGTGGAATTCTTCCGCGTAAAAATAAAATTAGAAAATTTTACCTAGTGGGAGAATAGCCTGCTACAAACTCTATCCAAATCAACTAAACAGACTAAAAAGAATAGAAAAATTGCATCACCTTAAATCACATCCCATATTTTCTGAAGCTTCCCAATTAGAATGGTGCGAATAATTTGATTTTCCATCCTGAATTTCCAGTTTTCCCATGTAAACGGTACATACTCTTAGAGTTGGCCCCACCTTTCTTTACTCCCTTTATTTTGAATCCCTATAAGGCAGATGTTACTCTTAGTGCTGCTCTCAAAGGTGTCCATCTTAGGAAGAGCTGACTGAACTACCAGTTACTACACTGTTCTCCTAGAGCTGGCCCCCACCTTTCTTTACTCCCTTTATTTTGACTGTCTATAAGACGGACATTACTCTTAGAGGGAAACATAGTGCCACTCCCAAAGGTGTCGGTCTTAGAAAGAAGTGACTACAGGTATAAAGGACTTTATAGAAAGGGCAATATCAAAATTGAGATTACAGTCAAGCCTCTTTGATACGGACACTAAAGGGACAGAACCAAGTGTCCGCTTTACAGAGGTGTCTGTATTAAAGAGGTAGGGAATGTATGATTTTTGGTATTTCAAACTGTCCATAATAGAGAGGTGTCCATAAGGAGAGGTTACACTGTACTTGTATAAGACAGACATTACTCTTAAATGGACACTTAGTGCTGCTCCCAAAGGTTTGCGTCTAAAAAAGATTTGACTGTATAAAGGATTTTTATGGAAAGGACGATTTTAAAATTGAGATTACCTGAATTGTATCATAGCACCCGCTCCACCAAGGAAAACTAGAGGAGAGTTGTACAAAGATGTCGACGCAGACTATTATGGCTACAGAGATGAAGATGATGGAGTGTTAGTTCCTCTGGAACAAGACGTGGAAAAAGAAGGTTGGTTCTCATAAAGGGAAATTTGCCACAGCTTAATCTTGTCATTCCCAAGACAGTTTCAAAATTCAGGTTCTCCAATGTTGCCACGCCCCGTCCCTTGCCTCTCCTATGTTGCCACGCCCCTGCAATGCGAGCTAGTCAAGGAACACCCTGGTTATTGCACCTTATACTCTCCCCAGTCCTCCTCTGTTTTCTAAATCAAAGAGGTAGCCACTGCACGAAGAAAATGCTGAGCAATCGCCCAGCTAAGAAATATACTTGCGTTGTAAAGCACGCTCCACCCATTCTTGAGTCGAGAGAGCTAATTCACTGGCTATGTTCGCATTTAGCTGTATATTTTACCAAGTTTGTTTATGAGGTACTTTTTGCTTCACCCTTTTCGCGAACCTTGCAGCTATCGCCAGAGCAATGGAAGAATGGGAAAGAAGAAAAGAGGAAGGAGAAGTGGGAAATGAACCGGAAACGGAAGAGGAAAATATTTATACTGTCAGCAAAGAACAAGAGGTACATTGTAGGCACTTTGTCCAAAAATGCGCCCAGGCTCTTATCGGCCAATTGAGCTTGCGTGTCAGACTGGGTCGGTGTTGAGTCGAAATGCACTGTGGTACTGTTTCTGGGGACGCTCTAACTATTTTTTTCTTACGAGGTTGCGCAGGAAAATGACTCAAAACTCGTCCCCCATAGTTCAATTCGACGCAACACCGACCCAGTCCCAAAGGCTAATAAGCGCCCCGCTAGGCTTTTTATTAACCCTCGCCGTTTTCCACTTAAAAATGGTGTCCGCTTAATACACTTCTGTTCTACAAATGTAATAATATGGGAAGTGGCCTGTTCCAAGCGTTCAGATGGCTCTCACGCCGTTCTCCGCCCCCTCGCTGTTTTTCGTGCCCACTTTGCTTTGCGCTGTGTCCACTATATGAACGCTTGGAACAGGCTAGCCTCGCACACGGACGTTGTTTTTGCTGGTCACGGAACTCGTCTCAACGAACGTTCATGGGGAAAGAACGCGCGACGAAGCCCTTGGAATGTCTGAGTGGGAGGCTAGGAACAGGCTATATCAGTATATGGGATGGAAAAATTTGGTGTCAACGCTTAATATGGGGTCCTCTTTCTACAGTCACTTTTCACTGTTAGTGACCCCTACAGCGACCCATAATGCCACCACAAACTTACATGTACCATTCACCGTTGGATCGCAAATACGAGAGCCATCAGTAGTAGATGACACAGACTTCCAATATGATTGATTCACTTTGTGTTTTTGGCCTGGCAAAAATGTGTTTCTCATTTTTCCCTTAAGAGGTCAGGATAGTATATTTTACCTTTTTTTGGTCTTAAAGAAAAGCGAGCGATTTACGCGGGCTCACGTATTAAGATCGGCCTTCGCGTGCACGGCTCGCTCTACCATCTCTGGAGGAAGCTCCCCGGGGGGGGGGGGGATGGACTCCGCATATGAAAGGGATGGGGATGCTCGTCGGAAATTTTGAATTAACCCCTAAAGGAGACCGATCTGGGCGTGGCCCAAGCTTTTTTTGACCCTTAAAAGAGACCATGTTAAAACACAGACAATATATATTTTTATATTTTTTCGCGTGCAACCCTAAACAAGACCTTCACGGCTAAATATGATGGCGTTTTGCCCAGAACACCCTAAGTGAGAACAAAATCCGAAATTTACACCCCTAAGCGAGACGACGAACATCCCCACCCCTTTCATATGAAGTCCCCTCCCCCCCGGGAGGAAAACCATCGTGAATACATGTAGCTGTTGTCTAAAACGGATTTCCTTATATTTTTGCTTTGAAAAGGAAAGTGACGACGAAATGGAAACGGATCAAACGGAAGAAGGAAACCAGCCTTTTGTCGCTCATGTGCCGGTACCTTCGCAAAAAGAGGTTGGTTTTATAATTGCAAAGTTGACTTCATTCTGAGACATATTGAAAACATACTGTAAAACATTTTGCTTTGTAGACAGACACACGGCCCATGTATGCACAGAGACGTTGACAATTTTATTTTTTTTTTTACTCCTTCTAGGTAGAGGAGATGCTTGTCCAGAGAAAGAAAATGGTAGGCGAACGTTGATATAAAGATGGCAAAAATTGCTAAATTGAAACGAAGTGCAGTCTTTTCTAAGTTTTTGTCTTGTCTTTAGGAATTACTTGAAAAATACGCCAGCGAGACATTGATGCAACAAAGTCAGGAGGCGAAAGCTTTACTTGGTCTTTAAAGGACGCAAGCGCTTTCTCGTGTAAATACACCCTCTATGTCGGCTACGGTCTGAAGGACGTCGCTCAAGCCTGTCAAGTTCCTTTGCACTTCAGATTCTCTCTCATAGCACGTGACCGAATGCAAGTGAGACATCAGGAAACTTGCGAGCTGGGCAGGCTACACGTGACATGCGCCGAAGTTGCCATGGTTACGAAACACTGGCACTACAGTGTGTACACAACTGTTTGTCTCGGAAATGAGGAACAGAGGCGATATTTATCACAGTATGGACAGCTTCGGACAAGAGAAGACAACAAAACGTGGAAACAATTTAGGCAGCCTTGACTGTCTGCTATAATTTAGTAAAACGGTTTTCATTGTTCGGTTAATAACCATGACATACTGTATGTAAATAAGAAGTAAATCTCTACCCAGGCGAAACTGATATGTCGCTTCTTGATAACTATTTATACAATTGTGCGCGAACATTTGTTTTGCATGAGTCGCCAGTTTTACTATTATTATTGTCTTTTTTTTAGGCTAAGAAAGGGATGGTAGGAAGGAGCGTTGCGTGACGACCCTAAAAACGGTTGCGAAGGAGACTACTACATTTCTCCGTCAAAATAACATTGTATTTGTTTCAAGAAAACAAACTGGTGGTATTAAGCGAGCTCTCAGAGTAGACTTCACGGGAAAATGTTTTATAATGCAACACTACTTCATAAAAAAAATACATCATACCACTTTGTTAATCACTTAAGGAGCTTCATAGCAACTGGTGCGTAGCCTGTTCACAGACCCTCTAATTTCTGTTCTACGTCCGTCGAGCGCGCGCGCGTGATAAAAAATAAACCGCGGAGGATTTATTGACCGCCAGCGCAAGCTCAAGGGCGTAAGGATGGAGAACCAGGCCAACTGGTGCGCGAAATATAATTTTTTTTTTCAGTTTCCATGCCAAAATGTTTAAAATTTCACGTTTATTTCCATGAAGAACGATTTGTAGCCTCCATGTTCGGTTGAACCCAAGTCCTGTCCTAGTAGTCCAATCCTGCCTTTCGATTGCACGTCCGGTCCGTGTACTTTGAGGAGTCTGGACATGAAACCCGCGTTTAAATTATGTAAATTTCGCTGTTCGCAGCGTTTTCCGTTTGAACTGAGTTGAAAGCAAATTTACTGCCAAATACCCTTCTCATGTTATGAAATCAGCCGACCTACATGACTCTTTCGACTATCTTTTCAAAATCGTTTTGATTGGCGATCCAGGAGTAGGGAAGACATGCATTGTTCAGAGGTTCAAGAAGGGCACCTTTGTCGAGCGACATGGCAGCACGATCGGTGTCGATTTCACCATGAAAACATTAGTCGTCGACTCCAAAAAAGTTAAGGTGAGAGCATCTTTTAACCTTTCTAACGATTAAAGCAATTGTTTGTTGAAAAAAAGTGGGACTTGTAGCAAAAACATGGATGATTTATTTATATTTGCATAAGCTTAGACTGATGTTAAAAGCGCCTTAAAACCTTAAACGTATACATTTCCGCCTCAAAGGGCTAAATTTTCATTTTTTATTCTTTTGTTATTTATTTATATAAAATCTACACAACCAACGCGGATTTTTCCTGATGAAAAATGGAAAATTGTAACGTTTTTGTCATCTGGCGCAAAAATATCCTACTGTGTCCGTACTTGCCTGTCATAGTTTTATGAGTCAAAATACAAAGTTTTTAATTTTTTATCAGTTGTTTCTCAAGCAAAAGATCTGAATTGATTTCATCCAGCATATGTAGTAATTAGAGCGTATTTTTTTTTCGAAGGTATTTATCCTACAGCGACTTTTCAAAATAAACAATTTACTTTAAAGAAAAGCCACGAATTCCCTTTGTCTCGAAGGTTTTGAATTATGAGTTAATGCAAGTTTCAGGCTATATTTACACTGTCAGTGTTTGTTTTCAAACCACAATGTGTAAGACAAAATGTTCTTGAAAACAGTACATGTTGATGTATTCAGTGGTAACATGATGCAATACGACACTCAGTGGTGTTAAATTTTGTTCAGGGAAGTAGTGGCCATGAAAATGAAGATAGTCTTACAGCCCTGGGGGAGGGGCACTCTGGAAATATTTGGGTACACGTGAGCCACTGAAGGTTTGACCCTGGCGCTATTTAGGAGTAAAAATTACACAGGCTAGGCTGATTCCCAAATTTTATCAAATCTATATGTGCTTCTGGCATGTAACAGTGCAATTATGCTGTGATCAGGTAGTGCTTCTTCCCTTTTTGTTTTGGAGGTGAGGGGAAAAAGATGCCTGATACAGCATACTACATTTACGTAGCAGTCCGCCAACGTTTGCGCTATCCCTGAAAAAGAATGCCTGATTTCAGGTTACAGTGTAATTTATTCTTTATATGCCATATTCCATATATTGCTTTTTAGAGAAGTTGAAAGTGTGAAATTCAATACAATTTATAACACACACTCTTCCCTGGGGCAGATGCCGAAAGGTAAAATAAGTGGCCCACCCCATAGTTGTGAATGGTAGCTGCTTAGAGCACTTGACAGCTGATTATTCCCACATAGGGTATTCACTGCAATTATGTTTAATATTTCCCCAGTGTGACAATCCACATGCTCTGAGGGAAAAGTTTATTCATCTGCAAAATGATTGTCTTTTGTACCAACTTTGTCCACACATCATCATGCTCAAGCATAGTGATTTTGTCAGCCATTGGCTACTTTTCTAAAGTTGGACATTTGTCTGATGACCACCTGTTATTTCCAGCGTAATGTGAGTGGCAAACATTTAAGGTCACACACTGTGTAATCGGGTGACAAGACAGGGGGGGGGGGAAACTGGGGGGTTGGGTGTGGGAGCCTTAGAGAATAGGGGATGGGAATGTTACATGAGGCAGGATGAGAAAGAGCTGGAGTTGGGAGGGTCGGAAGGAGGAGCAATAGCGGGAGATTGTGCCACTATGCTTAATATAAAGAGCTAAAGGGAGGAAGCCAAGAAATAAGGGGCGGGAGCCCAAAATGTAACGCGAGAAAACGGCCAACATTTCCTTTTTCCCTGAAAAAGGGCATCTGAGGAAAAAGCCCAGTAATTATATACTGACGACGTGTCACTACCCAGAACTGGGAAGTGCTTCTGAATGGTTGAAAATTTGCTTTAACCAATCAGAAGCACTACCTAGATCTGGGTAGTGACAGGTCATCAGTATGAAATTTCGGTATTCTCCTCAGATGTCATTTTGCAGGGAGACCAGTGGTGGTGTCACAAAAATGTGGGCTGTTTTCTCAGGCCACCTTCTGGAATGCAAGGTACTGGAGATGGGAGATTTGGGTCCCCTGTCCCTCCTCTCCCCCAGTCTAATATACAACTGTGTTATATTCCAGTTGCAAGTATGGGACACAGCTGGTCAAGAAAGATTTCGAACAATCACTCAGAGCTACTACAGAAGTGCTAATGCTGTGGTAATAACTTATGACATTACAAAGAAAGACACTTTTAAGAATGTTGTAAGGTGGACAGAGGATGTCAAAAAATATGCCCCACCCAATGTACTTAAACTTCTGGTGGGCAACAAGACAGATATATCTGAAAGCCGGGAGGTCAGCATTGAAGAAGCTAGGGCTTGTGCAGCTCATTATGGAATGATTGATGTTTTGGAAGCCTCAGCCAAGGTGGGAACACAAGAAAATGGCTTTTGATTTGGTTTTAGCTAATAATCACTGAATCAATCACGTTGTGTATTAGGCTGAATTTCAGTGGTCCCTTCAATTGGGACAGTTGAAATTCATGCTAGTTGTGTATGAAAAAAGCTAAAAAATACTTCTAATAGGGATCTGACAAAGTTCATAACCATTATACGTTGATTAACCGTGGTCCAACTGTGACAAGTTGATCCCAACTGATCGTGACTGAGAAAAGATTGCTAGCAAGCAGTCTAGTTCAATGATTCTCTGTGTGCTTTTTCATAGCTTGGGTAGCAGGCACTGGTTTTCTCAGAGGCAGAGGGGGAAATTTTGAAGGCACAGACATGGGGGAAGAAAAGTTGATGAGGCCTCCCTTCCTCTTTGCATGTCCCCCTAGTGTGCTGCGCGCTTTATAAATAAAATTGAGGAAAAAAATAGCCGGTGCCTGTCACGAAGGCCCTCCTTTCCTTATCTCATGTTCCCCTTGTGCACTCCATGTGCTCTATAAAGACTGACCAAGAGAAATAACAAGCTCCTGTTACATGGCTAGCTTCTCATAATCTCACTTTTGTGACAAATCGGCTCATTAACACCTTTCATTGCATCAACAGGATGCCACAAATGTTGAAAATGCATTTATACGTGTTGCAACAGAACTGAAGAGTCGGTATGAGAATGGATCTCACCTGCAAGCCACCATAGTGGAAGGAGATGTGATTTTAAATTCAAGGAAAGTTGACAGCAAGTGGTGCAGATGTGGTTAGTCAAGACTCACACAGAGTTAAATGAACATTATGAACGTCGTGTAAAAAATAATATTGTTAGAATTACAGAGCAGTGTTATTTATTGTTCCATTTATGTCATGAGGTCGCCATGACAAGTTTGAGTCCGTGGACTTTGAGAAAAACAATAAAAAAGACAAAGACAAAAAACAAAACAGATCTGACATATCAAACAGGAGTAGGAGTGTTTCAACCGATATCCAAACACCGAGACAACGGGAAGTGAACTAAAAACATGAAAAGCGGTAGGGGTTTTTACACTAACTTTGAATTGTGTAGGAAGTGATTAAACATTTTTTCGAGTGATTGATGTAGCTTTTCAAATGATCACTTAGTGATATATTTAATAGAATGAAAAGGTTAGCCAAGACGCTGTTTTAACGGTGCCTCGCCCAATTTAATTTTTTTCAGGAAAATGTGTCTTCAGATATCATTGCAGTGAGTTGGAAATTGAGTTTATTTTGGTGATTATAGAATTTAACGTGTTTGAATATATTTGAGTGAAATGCTGATTCAAATGTTTTAATCACTCCATTGACGATTATTTAACATATTAATTTTAAGGACTGATCTAACACCTCTGACAAGAAAGGAGACTAGCGTTTTAGAAATATGAAAGTTGTAGATTTAGAGTTACTTGAAGAATGTTCCCGTTGCAGGAAATATTTATTGATGATAAGCTTCAATTCAACGTCATGGTAAATATTAATAAAGGTTCCATGGTTTGATTTATATTTGTTGCAACTGATGTTATTTTCAACAAAGGAAACGAAATTCGCCCTTGCCATCACCCTCTCTCATCCATGAAAGTCGCGAAGCGTCGTAACCCTCGTCCCAAAATCCGTTAAATTGCGATCCGGCTAAATTGTAGCGGCCCTGTTAGCTTGCTTTTCATTAATCTTTTTGCAAGTGAAACGAACGTGGAGCCTGATCGCAGGTTACGGCTATGCAGACGAGGTTGGAGAGGGTAAAAAAGGATAAAACCAACCAGAAGTCATGTGCTGTTTGCGTATTTATCACTAAATTCATTCCTCAAGTGATCATATCGATTTTAGCCTGAGAATATCGACATCCTTCCTTGCTCCCCTAAAAAAACTAGTCAACAAAACTAAGGGGCATAAGGTAATTAAACGACGATTGGATAACTTAACCAACAACCTCGCCTCCCTTGGTGAGGAATTAAACAAAGCACCCCAAAATCTTCCACGTTTTCGCAAAAGAAAAAAAAATGAAACGTAAATGTAATTGGTATCCAATAATTGATAGGGGGTACAGAATTAAAGTTCGCACATGTTGCCTCCTTATAAAGTTCGATCGGGAGCAAAAATACCATCAGTAACAAGTGTTGGGGGTATTGACACCCTCAGAGGGTACTGAGTCGAATACTGATTACCTTCAACAGCGAAAATGATTGCCTATAATGTACCACAGTCAATTCTACGTCCTTTGCTGCCTTGAAGTGTCTTACGAGATTAATTTATTCGTTATTATCTATTTATATTAAGCCAACACAAATATTAGCAGTGCTTAACGAAAGTATCAGGGTCCATACCTTCAATATTTTCGGTCTGGAACAGCTATGAATGTTCATGGAACGTTCCTCTGATACAGTGTTAATTTATGACTAGTTTAAATGTTCGAAAGAGACAATGTGCTCAAAATCTTACAGCTCTACTGAAAGCGACAAACTGCCTAATGCAACTTGTCTGCCTTTGATAAGCGTTATACCAGCTCATATTCCACTGGTAGTCTTGATAAATTCCCATATCGCCATAGGCTTTGTCATAATACTGTTCCCAAGGTGACGAATATGCTTCACTTTGTGAGGAGTAGTTAGCTTCATAGCCTCCTGGATGGGGATAGTAATAACTATAACGACCGTCATGATTGTCATAATGACCGTAATAATTATGACTGTCGCCGTAAATATGCCATCCATCATTATGATTGGAATTATACCAATGGTAATTTTGATTTAAGCCAGAAAGTAAGCTGCCACAATGACCTGAAATATCATCGTGAGTCCGATTTTGATGATAATAATCTGAGCTGCCAGTGTCGTCACGAAACGGAACTTGACCGGCACTGAATCGCTGCTGTACATGTTGATGGGAATCTTGTCCATCACTCGCAGTTCCAAATTGGTCGGAGGACATGGATGCTTTTTGTGAGATTCTGTCATTGCTATCATTCGCGCTGTCGCTTTCAACGTCATCATCCTCCGACTCACTTGAAGTCGAGGAAGCCTCAACCACATTATCAAAATCGGAAACCTTTTCCAGGTAATTCTCGAGATATTTCTCAAATTCTGTCACAGAAGGTAACTGTAGACTTAAGTCCCGCTTTTCCTCCATTAATGACGGAGTACCATCGACACCGCGTTCAAGATCGTTGGAATTTTCTGCAGTCTCACTGCCTTCGTGATCGGAGCCCTCTCTGCCGTCTGACAGAGACTCAAACATTTTTTCATCATCAGATGATGAATTCATTTTATCACCAATGTTGCTGATCTTTTCGTTTTCCTCTGCTCCTTTACCGCTAGTTTCTTTAGCCGGTGGCAAATGATTCCCAGGCCTGTGAAAGGACTTTGATTCAGAACGCGGATCAAGTTTTAAATCTTGCAGTGGTCTCAGAATATGCTCATTTTCTCCTACTAAACAGGCCGACGTTTCTGCAGATTGTATTGAAGGTCCTTGTTCCAACATCCCTCTTTCGCTGCTTTTAATCAAATCAGTTTGAATTTTGGACTGACATTGAAAATTCTCTGCAGCTCTGCCATCTTTTGCTTGTCCTTGCAGCTGGTCAGCGTCCGAAACTCCCTGATCCTTTCGATAAAGCTTCTCGTCAACGTTCTCCTTTTCATAGGGCAAGTCTTTTTGTAAAGTGTTCTGCATATCTTCCGTCATTTTTCGACGCTGTAAATCATCATCTTTTAGTTGTAAGTTGACGTTCTTCACGGTCTCGGCCTTGTTTAAAAGAGAATCTTCTTCAGTTTGTTCACAAAGAGACGTATCCTGCAGCACTAGGGAGTCAGTTATTTCCGATGCAGCATTTTTCGTAGAAGCTTGAGTCCTTCTGGGCTCTGGGCTGTCCTTATTCACTATGCCTTCAGAAGAATCAATGCTGCAGTTTGTTAAGATATCAACTTCAACTGATGCTGGTTTTGGCGATTCAGAGGCAAGCGTACTGGATGCATCACTAGAGCGTAGGAACTGTGGAATGGGATCTAGAACAGCACAAACAGCAAGGTGACAGTTTAATACAGTAATATTTCAGTACATTGTAGGTTCTTTTAGTTTTACTCCTTCCATGCTCGTTGGTAAAAAAAAATCCACAATATTTCGCACTGAAATTCATTAAGATTTCTTAACCACCAATCGAAAATGTTTACGATGTTTCTAATCCTATCGTAGTGAAGAACTCAGTGACCTAAAACGTCCTATCGGTTCGCGGAACGTCAGGATTCCAGGCTATTTCCGAGTACCAAAAACCTCGCTTTCAAAATGAGGCTAACTGTAGAACGGTTCATATGAAAATGAGTCTGAATTTAATCAGAATATTTAATACTGAGGAAATTATTTTTATTTTAGACTTTGCATTTACCCTCGTTTTGAAAAATAAAAGAGGCTAAGAGCAGCTCGGAAGGCCTAATCGAAAACTTTTTTCGAGAAGCTTGTGACACGCATAACGAACACTCAAGTAATCCATTTTTTGCATGGTTATAATGAACATCCACAATCAGACAGAGCACTAAAAATATTTAAGCCCTGCATGAGGTTGTCAATACCTGGTAGCGAATCGATTTTGTTGCCGATTTTCTCTTCCATTTTCCTGAATAACCTGTCCTCTTCCCCTTGGGCGACAAACGTCACAGCAATACCCTGTGTACCTAGGCAATAATATTTGAAAAGCTTTTGTTCATCTTCTGGAGTCAAACCTCTCACATGAGCTCAATCACAACCAAGGAGAACTGAAAGGCCATAGCTTTCCCCGACCTCTGTAGTAGTACCAATATCCTTATACTGTAAACTTCCACCTATAAGCGCCCCCCCCCCCCCCAACCCCACCTCCCTTCACTTATAACCCTCCGCGCGGCCACCCCTTTTCCTTTTATATTTTGTAATTTTTTTTTATAGATTTCCGTCATAGAAAAATGAGAAGTACTTAAAATAGAGCAGTTAAGTGTCCCGGCCACCCCTTTCTGAATTTTCTGGATCCGCCCCCCCCCCCCCCCCCCCCCTTCCCCCAACGCTAACAATTTAAGTGGTCAGGAGAAACCAAATGTAAAAACTGTTTTCTAACGCATCGATTCTTTGAACTAATTGCATTTTCTTTTTGGCAAATCACGCGATTGTTCACTTTCACGAGGGTCTCCCAGTCGTACATCGCCCTTGAGGGCGAATATCTCCACAACTCCCACATGAGAGATTGAAAATCAATCTTCATGTACGGAGGTGAAGGATTTATTACAGGCCAATAGAAAGCGTTTTCTCACAAGGACAATCAGAAAGTGACCGCAGCGATGCTCACCAAATCTGCCAGCTCGTCCAATCCTGTGAAGGTATGTCTCAGAATCACGTGGAACATCCATGTTCACAACAAGATCCACGTGCTCGGCATCAATTCCACGAGATGTCTTAAGAACAAAAAAACAAAAAAATACAGTGAAGGTGACTTGACATGGCGTACGTATGAATTACTGTCACATTTTTGCGTAAATTATCACAACCGTAACAAGCTATGCATCGTAGTTGTGTTTCTTTAGCCTGTTCCAGGCGTTCAAATTTAGTGTGGGGATGGCGTAGAGGTGTGAGAAAGAAAAACAAAAACTCCCTGTCCCTCTTTTCTTTCTTATTTTTTTGCGATCTCGGACTTCACGCTTCACTCCAATACATATCCAGCATATCTAATCGCCTGGGCTTTCCACAACAAGTATGGTGGTGATGAAAGTGATGAGATAGTGAATTAGGAAACAGTGTTCTCACCAGGCCGCGGCCTTGCAGGATTCCCGCAAGAAAAACCTGAAATGGCGCATTAAAACCAAGAAGATGCGCCCGTTAGGGCGCAGGGGCAAGCTACGAGTCAAACGGACTTAAGTAGTTTTAATGGTCACCCTAACACTAAAGCATTCTGTTTGTTTGAATAAATAAAAAAACATGATATCAAATGAGTCAAAGTCTTTAATTTTGTTGCCTTTACTTTCATTGGTCCCACGCACGTCCCACTACATCGTAAACTCCTCCTCCGAATCGTAAACACCTCTTCCGCCATATTGGATCAGGTAGGTACTTCATGTAACAGACAATTTGGAGTGCGGGCTCAGGTTCTTCGTACCGCGTGTTTTTTGTAACTTTGTCCCCCTAATGTTCTTACAGTATACCTGCCAACTTTTTCTGAGATATAAGCGTTAGATTTTTATCCTGGGAGTGCTGGGATTTTTGAAGACGACACGATCATTTCCGAAGATTCCCGAAGAAGTCCGAAGTCTTCCGAAGACGTCCGAAGTCTGCCGAAGTCTGCCAAAGGCGAGCTCGCTCCCAGTGCTTTTCACTTCAAAAATCAGAGATGGCGAGGAAGGTATTGCCATTTATTTATTTTACACATGGTTTTCGTTCCTTACATGGGTCTGAGTTAACATATTTTTGGAAATTGTGTCAAGCAGGACGGCAACAACTCACATTTTTCAATCAGGCGTGAGAAATTGGCCCGCAGGCGTGAGCCGGCGTGAGATCGAAGTTTTCAACCCGCAGGCGTGAGAGTTGGCAGGTATATTACAGGGCCCCTATTTCTCAGAAGAGGGGGCCCTGGGACTCCCCAAGGCAAAATCCTGGTGAGAACACTGAGGAAAATACAAATTTAAAAAGACAGCGAAGGTGACTTGACATAGTGCACGTGGGATAAGTCATCATTACCAAATCGGTTGAAATAAGTACTCGGCATTTAAATTCCCTCAACTTCTCCATTGCCTTGAGCCTCTGGGATTGATTTTGACTTCCTGCTCAAGAAAATAAAGGCAAAATTGTTATTAATATCTGGTGAACTATTCCTAAAAGTTGAAAATAAATTTTCAGAATATTTTGAGGAAAAATGATTGAAGTGCAATCTGCAATTCTTCATTAATGTTACGAAAAAAGTGTCCTTATTGCATCTATAGCTGAAAATTCACGCTGCACATGGCCGAATTGACTCATTATATCCGAGAAAAATAGTTAACAAAAACTGAATAAAAATTGCCACAGACCTGCAATGAAGACAGAAGGCCACCCTTTTAAACGAAGAGTGTCACAGAGATTCTGTGCTCTACAAAAAGAACAAAGCCTGCAGTTTAGTTTTTAACACTAATAATAGACTTTGCTCCTAAGAATGCAACTACTGTCAAAAGACTTCACTCATTTCATTAAAACAATGCATAATCTTGCCTACATGGCTGTAAAAAAAGGCATACACAAACTACAATACCTTATTTGATAATTTGAGAATACAAGACACTGGTGAAATGATAAACTGGAAAAAAGCTTTAATAGTTCACAGACCTGGAGAAAACAATAATAAAAAATTATATAATTTTACAACTATCAGACAATTGATAAAACTTTCACCTAACCCTTCAAAGAGATTCTTATGAGTTTCATGCTTCGCCAACTTTTGTGTCTAGTAAATGACAACAAAATTTACATGCCTTTCCTTCAAATATCTTGTGGGGCAAAGGGTGGAAAGGAACTCCCTTACAAAACTGCTTGATTCCTGAAAAAGGAATAAGATACATTTTCTGATAAATTAAATCACTATATTCAAGTTCTGAACAGCACATAAAATTAAAAAAAATCATAAGATTTAGTAAAAAAGATGCAATAAATTTGTGTTAAGATATTTCATGAAAACATAAATTGCCATTGTTATGGTACTTACTACAACTGAAGCAATTTTTCTTTCTAATTCTAGGAAAAAACATACCTTGTAGGGTGGGGTCAGTAGCATTAAGCCTGACAAACGTTGGTTCTCTCATGTACCGGGTCAAATGTGTTGCAAGGTGCTCTGGGTAAGTAGCTGAAAATGCCATCATTTGCTTGTTTGAGGGTAATGATGAAAAAATCCAGCTAATAAGAAAAGCAAAAAATATTGACAAAGTTAAAAATAGGCCACTGAATTTGTCCGCACATTCCTCATATTACCCCATCAGCAAGGTTTCTTTAGAACTGGAATGGCTTTTGGCATTTTGTACAGTTGTTCAGGTCACTGTGATTTGCATACTTGGCAAAAACATGAATGAAAATGATGGGAAAGACTACGCAAAATATATGACTTCTTGCAGAGTCAAATCGACTTTGCACCTTATTAAAATTTAAAGCCACCTTTTCTGTATAGTTACTCTGTAGCATTAAAATTTACTTGATTTGATCTTGAAAATTCTCTTCCAGCAGTTTGTCTGCCTCATCCAGAATAAACAGCCTCACCGAGTCCGTCTTCAAAACATGCTTTTCAATCAAAAACTTGATTCTTCCTAAATATGATGGAAAAGATTCAATTTGTTAACTACCTTTAATACAGGATATAATTCTTGATCAAGTATAGATAAATGTTCAGACTGATAAAATCATAATAACAAATTATAACGTCATGCCAGTAAAAAAAAAAAGAAATTTCACCAGATCACCATTTAAGATTTTTAAGCTAAACAATCATCCTTTAAATGTACAGTTTTATAGATTTTTAAAATTTTTTAAAGGTGCTTGTCAGTTGATGAAGCATTATTATTTTTTTCATTTTTAATCATAAGAATGAACCTCTACCTTGCCATCTTGTAATTTCTGTTCTTACCAGCATTTTGTCAGTGGCTGTCTTAAAAATATGTAGGTCTGTCAACGTTTGGGCCATATGACCAAGAGAAATGTACTAAGTCTTATGACTACATTTCATTCAATACATTGTTAAAAAAATTTCTCACTGACCTGGTGTTCCAACAGCAATATGGCATGGCTTCTTAAGCATTTTCTTGTTGTCCTCAACTGGCAATCCCCCGATGAATACATGGCAGGCTAGATTATCCATTTGTGAACCAATTGAAGTTATAACATCCTTTATCTGTACAGCTATTTCTCTTGTTGGGGCAAGAATCAGCACCTGCAGTAAATTATATTATGTCCCTGGTTAGTAGGTCTGTTGCCAGACTGCCCTACCAGACTAGTTAGCAGCTCAGACATGGTCATTTTCTTTGTTTTTGTTGTCACCACCTTCGTTTTCATCATCATTGTCATTGTCATTGCATCATCATTGTCACCATCATTGTCACCATCATCATCATCGTCATTATCATCGTTATTGTAATGGTGAAAGTAATATTAATCATCATCATCATTATCATCATCACCGTTATCAACCCAGTCTTCCAGTGCTGACATATTAAAGTAACTGTTAATGATAAACAATTGTTAAGAATTCACTCCCATTACTAAATTTATAAAGAACAGAATGGGGGACATAATTTTGATCTCAAGGCTTACAGCAACGATGTAATTAAAATTGTCATCATCATAACTGTGCCTAATGGCATAATCATACATCACAAATGCTTATCTTACCTGCGTGGAGTTGCTATCCAGTGACAGACTTTCCAAGGCAATCACACTAAAAACACAGGTTTTACCAGTACCAGACTTGGCCTGGGAAATTAGATCTAAAACACAACATTCACAATCATATAACTTAACACAACTAGTGTTGTGGTCAACAACACTTTCGATTTCTTCTGACTCAAGTATCAATCAACTTACTCATCTAAAGTATGTAATACAGAGTATTACAGCTACCTTAAAGTTTATCTCTGTCTTTGCAACAGTTATTAAGTTTTTACCCAACACAAAAGCTGAGAAGGAAATATGGGAGATTTATTATTCTTCTATAATGTGTGTAAGAATAACAATTTTCCTCAGTCCTCAGAGTTTCAGAGTCCTGTTTTAATTTTGTACATGATACAGTATTTGTCAACCACTGGAGCACAGTCAGTGTACCAAGCTTTCAATACAGAATAATAAGTTGTCCATGCATGCCAGGATATGACAGAAACTGTAACAATAATGGATGTTATCCCTCTGTTTTGTTATACCATGTTATTCGATCCACTACAGATGTACAGACCTTATCACAATTCTGGAGGTCATGTTGATGGTTGGCAAGCGCATGCGAAATTAAAGTGTTTGTTTGGGAATCCTATGTCGAATAATTTTTGTAAAACAGTTGTTCTACAAATATATGAACTGCAAAGTTAAGATTCACATCATTGAAGGATTGTAGAACCAATTTTTGGTGCTGCACCTGTGTTTAAATTTCTCCAGTTGCTTACTTTAGATTTTCCATACATTTTTTATTTTTCCCGAGAAATTTTAGTTGGCAGAAAGAAAAACTTTTACACTCAAATGCACAGCAAATTTTTAAAGGGGGTTTTAGCCCAGGCAAGGCCCTCCGATTTTGTCAGTACAATCCGTTTGTGTGTAGCTTTAGTTTACAATTCTTTTTTTTTTTTTCAAAACAGCTGTTTTACAAAAATTATTGGATGTAAGATTCTCATAAAAACACTGTATTTTTTCCATGGGGTTGCCTAGGTCTGTTTTTGCGTTATTTACCTAAACCACAACGACCCAGTGGAATAGCTTTCAGCTGGATTGGAGATGGTCTCTCAAAGCCGCATGAACTGAGACCTTTCAAAACATCAGGAGAGAGTAGCAATGACTTGAAGTCCACAAGTTCATCTGTCAACACATCACCAGTGCGTTGTCTTTCACTGATCTTATGAGCTGTGCGAATTCTTGGCATCTTCAAACCTGCCTCAACCTGTAATCACAATTTTGATATTGCTCTTAATACACCTCATTTACCCCCAAATTTGCATGGGCACTGTCTTCAATTCATTCTCTTGTGACAACTGTAATACAGAGGACAATTACGCATTCAGGAGGACGGGGGCCGGGGTGCGGTGGGGGGCCGATGGGGAGGGGGGTGGTAAGCAATGTGAATTAAGGGTAATGTGATAATGGTAAATCATAAACGGTCCCAGGATTATCTGCTGTTTATAACATAAGGTAAGATTAACTTAACAGTTTGCACATGCAGGTTAAATTTTCCTGTAGTGCAACGTATTGTGAACATCTTAATGGATACCTGCCAACTTTTTCTGAGATATAAGCGTGAGGTTTTTATCCTGGGAGTGCTGGGATTTTTGAAGACGACACGATCATTTCCGAAGATTCCGAAGAAGTTCGAAGTCTTCCGAAGACGTCCGAAGTCTGCCGAAGGCGAAGTTATCGAGAAAACGCTTATCCACAAAATTCATTTTACACATGGTTTTCGTTCCTTACATCAGGGTCTGAGTTAACATATTTTTGGAAATTGTGTCAAGCAAGACGGCAACAACTCGCATTTTTCAATCAGGCGTGAGAAATTGGCCCGCAAGCGTGAGCCGGCGTGAGATCGAAGTTTTCAATCCGCAGGCGTGAGACTCACGCCTAAGGCGTGAGAGTTGGCAGGTATATGACTTAATGGAAGCTACTGAGCAGTTTTTATGACGTTGTACAAGGTGGTTTGTTTAACTTAAGCTCCTAAATGTGCCACACGATGCCAGTCAAGTTACTGAAGAAAGCAGAGAAAGTATTCCATGAGGGGCCTTCTATGAGCAATGTAAGCTCACAAGAAGTTGGTCTGTTCGATCTAAAACACTATCAGTCTTGTACCATGGAGTTAAGCTAATACTAACACATCAAATAAGGAATTTTGAGATGATATACCTTTCGTCTCTGTTAGTTTTACACCATGGTTTAACTGAACTTCAGTGACAAACTCCAGCCGCCATTTTGATTGCCTGCGCTGCGCGAGGTCTGGATCCGAGAATCAGAAAACACATTTCTCTTTGGTTCTCGGGACGGGAAAGTAGGGCTGTAATGATCTTACCTTAGGGACCAGTCATAATTTAAGTTGGTGTGATGAAATAATTAAAATCATTTCTCTCATTTTTCCCTTCAATGAATTTTTCACCTCTTAAAAAAAAACTATTCTTAGCAACATACCTCTTTGAGGGGCTTATTTTTGGAGGGGCTTATATTCGGAGGGGCTTATCTACGGAGGGAAATTTGCGTTTCAAAATAGATTGGGCTAGCCTTATAGTTGGAACTGCGTTTACCGTTTTTGCTTTGTTTACTTTATATTTGAGGGCAATTTTCCAAGTACAAGCCCCCGGGGGGCTTATATTTGGAGGGGCGATTAAACGGAGGGGTTTTTGCGTTACCGGTTTGGAGGGCTTATATTTGGAGGGGCTTATACATGGGGGGGCTTATTTTCGGAATTTTACGGTATCTATGCGATTATTCTTTTGAGTTTCGAGTTGCGACCCCTAACACCATTGTCAGGCTTATAGCTTTGGACGATTATGAACTTTATGAATGTTTCTTTCGCAGAGACTTCTGGGACTTTCCTTAGGGAAAGGGAAAACATTGGCCAACAGCTGACGGGCGCGTTCCCATTAACGATCCCAGAAACACCCGTGGGACACATTTCGGCACCAGTCCTCCAATTGTTTCTTTACAAACAATAAGATTGGAAATAAGATTGTCCTATTTCAGATGTCTTTCCAGGTGTAGATATATCTATGGAGAAAATATGTCTTGATGAAAAAAAGGTTTAGAGATTAGAATACAGGTCAGATCGCAAGAATTAATTTTAAAAAAGTAAAAATTGCCCTTCTTACAGTAAAAGAAGTATTTAATTTTCCTGTTAGAAGGGCTCTCAGATTTTGCGGGTAAACTTGCGATTTACTGAGAATTTTAGAAAAACAAGAAACGGCAAACTCGAAAGAAAATTTAACTGACGAGATTTACGGAAAAACGCGGTTTTAATTGCCAACCCTGAGTTCGGTATTCGGAAATCCAGAAAACCATCTTCAAGTATTAAGACATGCAGTTTAAGTGTTGGCCTTCTTTCTTTAATTCAAAACATTTACTAAACTAAAATGAATAAGACAGTCTCCAGAACGTCATTTTGAACACGTTATGAACAGTTTGTTTTGAAGATGCACAATTCAGGCAATTAATATTAAGGAGACTACACCAAGTTAACGATGATTGGTACTAGTGCAGACAAAAATTATTCAGATCTTGTTCATGGTTTGTTGATTCTTGTTTTTCGTAGGCATCAATTTCCTGTCCATACATTTTTTTTAATACTCCTTGATTCAACCAAATCCATTCCGTAGGCGTCTGCCGTCAGAAAAACTAATTGAGATATTCATTATTTTGTTTCTATACTTGTTATATTTTCAAAACACAATATTAAGCCTCAAAATCAAATTTTATTCATAATTAACACGCTCGAGATGGAAGTAAAAAATACAATTAATAACGAAACTGCAAGCGAGAAACTCATCAGTAACGAGCTTTTATGACGGTGATTTGGTAAAGTGATGAGAACTGTCTCGACCAATGATAAACCAATGCGGTTTGTAGGTGTTGAAGTTCAATAGCCGAGTTTTAGTTTTTTGGCTTGAGTCCGCCCCATAATGGCAGAATACCAAATTGAATTTCTAATTGAAACTCCAATCGCTTTTCTAATGAAAAGAAATTTTAGTTTTGTTACTAGCGTTGCGAAAACACATCTCTGTTTTGGGTGGATTATTCGAAGACGGTTGAAACTTAAACTGGACAAGCATGTTTTGGAGTTGCATTCTACACTGAATAGCAAAAGCAAGCTTAATTTGCAGCTTATAAGATGGCACCAGATGAAATAGCGGACGCAACGAACGAATTTTGCGAAAACTCTAGTTCCCTTCCAATTTCTGCGATCATAACTCGAGCAGGCCTTGTGCTGTTAGCTCTGTTCATCATAGCAGCTAATTTGACAGTCATATTTTTGGTTTTGCTTAAAGACTGTTTAAGGACTAAAACGAACTTTTGTTTGTGCAGTCTCGCAGCAAGTGATTTCATGGCGGGATTAATCGCCGTGCCCTTGACAATTGCCTGTTCTTCCACATTGTGTGTTATTCCAGAACTTTGTTTGGCCATGGATCTATGTCAGCGATTCTTGGCGATTTCATCAATTATCCACCTCTTGGTGATTACAACCGAGCGGTATACCATGATTGCTTACCCGATGGTCTATCCTCGAGTCATGACAAAATCCCGTATCTTGACCGCGTTGGTGTTCACCTGGTTAATATCGCTTTTTGTCTCACTCATTCAACTGTTTTGGTATGAGCCAGTACATGGAGAAATGCCGCTGCCAAACAAATATCTGATCTATGATATTTTCTGCGTTGCGATTATCGTATTATTGCCACTTACATTCATGATCTACGCCCATGTCCACATACTAGTGGTTGCTAGGCGACAGATTCGCACGATCCGGCGGCAGACTGACCATTTGCGGGCAGCCACTCAGAAAACAGAAAAACATAGCGTGCAGCTGGTATATATCTGTATGCTGGGAGTCTTTATAACTGGATGGGTACCTTACTTCCTGCTTGCCATTGAAGCTGATTCGAACTATACCTGGATTGTTATCCCTCCCTGGGTACAAGAAGCTTCATTATTTTTCAAGTTTTTTACCGGCCTCTTTAATCCACTTCTTTACACTTATTTCAAGAGTGACTTTAAGAAAGAAGTTTTGACGTTATGCCGCAAACTCAAGATTTCTCACTGCTGTCTGTCTACCTCAAAGAGTAGCATCCACTTGACTAACCGGGCAGAATACTTAATCGAAGAAAAGGAGGAACATGGCCTAATATTAGAGCGCGTGTCTGTCGTTTGAAAGCGCTTCGTTCCATTTTCACTTGTGTGTAGCTGTCTTAGATTTTCACAGCCAGAGTGAATAATGGAGTCTGGTAAGGTGGTTGTACTTTTAATTTGAGCCTGTGGGCGAAGTCCTTAAGTGTGACCATTCATAAATGAAGGTACTGAGTAGTACTTTCCTGAGGTACTGTTTACTATGCTGTATACAAATGAGGTGGTTCTATCTTTGAGTCTGTGGATGAAATCCTAAAGAGCAACCATTAAAATAAAAGCTAGTAAGCGAAACTTTCCTGTCGTCATGCTGTTTACTATGCTGTAAATGAGGTGGTTTCAACTTCTGAGTCTGTAGGTGAAATCCTGTAGTGTGACCATTCTAGCAAAAGCTACTGAGTAGTACTTTACCATAGTGATGTTTATTACGCCCTTCTTTATAGGAGTTCCTCCCTAAAACGCACGATTAATTCTCTCAACAATGTCCTGGTGATCTGTATTATTCTCTCTTGGTTTTAATAATGATCAAATTAACATTTTTTCCTCATTTTACCTGTTTGCCTTAAGTTGATACACATTGATTCGATAATGTTGTCATTAACCTTTTGAAGAACCATCACCCCGAAAAGGAATTGTTCAAACCAAAATTAATTACCTATACAATATAAGAAAACAGAACCACTGTAATGGAGATATTGATTCCGACGTGTAAGCGCAAGGAAAAACAATAAACTAAATCAATATATACTGTGTTGAAGGGGAAATCCCAAGGTAAGGATCTATTCAAGAGCCATTGCAATCTAGTCATTTAAACTTTGAGGTTAAAAAAAATCTCGCATTCAAAGTCATCTTCTTTCTGGTAAAAATTTATTGTTTATTTATCAATTGTTCAATTATTATTTATTTATGTATTTATTTATTTGTTCATTTATCAAGATATTTCGTTATTTTACTTGCTTGCACAAGCCTTCTATTTTATGTAGGATTTTACGAAGAATTAAGTTTGATCAACTAACTTGCTTAACTTGCAAAATACATGTTATATAATTTAATTGATCAGTATGTCGTATATTTTCTTACAAATGCGCGAGAACACTTCATGCTACACATAATAACATCTATTATTGTCACCATGGCAATCAAGGAGAAAGAGAAGAAGTGTCTGTTTTGTTAAAGGAGTTTCCTGCAACCCGTGAAGTCAGGTATTTTTGTTGGTATCCTGTCTTGCAACCATTTCCTATGAATAAAGAAAATTAAGTAAGAAATATATATTCTTTTGTCTTTTTCAGTTCCCTAAGAAGGGCAGTGATAATCTCGTAATCTAGTCCGTCCCCAGTCCCTTCTCTGCCATTTTCGAAGCTGGCGAAAAGCCCTTGACCTTGGAAGAACTGTATACGAGACTAGCGATGATTGGCTTACCTTGAATACATTCTCTCACTTAGATTCGTCAAGTCCTTCAAAAGATACAAAAAGTACGTTATAATGACGAGGGTGATTTATATTTAAAGGGAAAAGGCACAGTAATTTCATTTTAAATAACAATTCGCCCGTCAACTTAAGTTATCCTTATACAAAATGTATCTAATCCTTTTGAGAAGACAGATACTGAATACCTCATGGCATCGATGGCGGACACTAACTTGTCCCATCCCAGCTACAACATCTTACCGCTAATCCTTTTGCCCTACCTTAAATAATTTCATCGTTGATTATTGATGGGTCCCTTCCAGCTCTAGCTGGCGTTTCCTTTTTTTACCAAACCTCTTACCTCTCTTTACCGCGAGTTTCAAATACTTGAATTCTCACCTCAATGAATTCAAGATTTCCTTGTCTCTCGCGATGTAAACCGGTTCCAATGAATCTTTGACCACGACATAAGCAAGCGCTTTTGGTCTCTACTACATCTCTAAGAGTCAGGAGGGGAACACGTGATGTGCACGTGTCAAGTGACGAATATGCACGTGATACATGTCTCTCTGGATGTCTACAAATAATATTTAGCGAAGATCTATGATGAGATATACTCTGTTCGGTATGGAAGCGTTCAAGTTGTCTTTCAGAATAGCTTTTTTCTTGCGAGGGGCATGTTCGCATTCGTCTTTTTGGCTTTGCAGTTCCACACATGAATGTTCGCGGAGAAACGCGGCTTTCTTGCCGGGCTGTTCTGTCAACGTCTAAAACGTCATGAACAGATATCGAGTGGGACACACGCGTAGAGGGAAGGAACCTGTACGAAGAGAAAAGAGAAAAAGATGTTTGATCAATTCTGATACTGCTGCACGGTCCTAACCTGTAGGCGACACTAGGAAAGTATCACTGGTTGATACTCAGACAGATCCTCTTTTCTGAGCCGTTGTTCGTGAAAAGCGCCCCCCCCTTCCCCACCGCAAATAATAATAATAAATCAAATTTAATTTTAAAAAATAGGGAAGACCGAGAGAGTACCAGAAATGGAGCCTAGGTGAAAATGCACTTTCGAAAAGTTTCAAAAAATGTGGAAAGTCTGGAAAATCACGTCGCATTTATGTTTTATTAGTGATTTAATGGCTTAAACACATTTCAAGGAGGTATGACCTACCGGTCAAATATTGACTGGAAGTGAGCCTGCAGATCGTCTGTGTTAACGAACATGACTGCATCAGGGTTGACTTCACAGGCCTTTGAAACAGGTAAAAACAGTTATTGATATTAGTCTTCTTTCATCAGTCGACCTTGAATGTCTAAGACCAGGGGGGTGTCATATCCCATGAATCCTTACGCGCTTCACGCATGCGTAGTACGTGCTTCTTGCCTTTGCTTGAGGACATGTAATTTGATTAAATTGTGTTGAGTTCTCCTGATTCTGCGTCTTTTTTGATATACAAATTCCTGGTACATTACAAGAGGTTGGTAAACCTGGTCCTAAGCTAGTTCTTACGGATTCCGACTAAGAGTGAGTTAATCACAGGAGCCGATTACTAATCGGCTCCTCGTAATCACTACAGACATGATCATTACAGTCAAACCTTGGTCTGTTAAGTTACCTGTGGATAACATACATGGCCGTTTGATGGTGGGGGAAGGGGGATCCTGAGGGGGGATCAGAACTGGTCGTTACTCCTTAGGATTTTTGACTAAGAGAGAGATATCACTATAGTTAAACCTTTAGTAAGCGGCCGAAACTGCCCTCGAAGATGACCAGCTTGGCCCGGTTATACAGGTTTGCTCAGTAATGAAGGAAAGAAGCCTCACCCAAAGAGGGAAACGACGACGAATTGTAAATAGTCTCAGAACTGATCAAAGTTTAGGCCAAAGTTAAATATAAGTGAATACTGGAAAGGTATCACGATCAACTTATATAGATGAATCATTTATGAGAGGCAGTTAAATTGTTTATTATATATATACTTGAAATTTTCTGTGAGTTCAAATTTGTGGAAAATTTTCGTGTTGAAGAGATCAGACTGGCGCATATACTAAAGGACGGGTCCCATTCTAAAATGATATTCCTTTCTTTTTAGTAGGAGAAATGCTTTCAATTACAGCTTAAGTGTCTTAGTGCCCGTTATAAAATTAATGACAGCAACGCTTTATGAAAGGAAAATTTTCCCGGCTTTCACTATATCTCAGGGTTTCAATAGATACCTTATCAAGATCCCGTTCTTGTTTAGATTTGTTCCCTTCTTTTCTCTGTAACAGTAAGAAAGTCGTCAAATGGATGAACTGTGGCGAGCTACGGTAAAATTTCATACTCCGTCGGTATGTACCCTACCGTCCGTCCTTGGCTTCGTCTGTCCTTTGCATCGTTGTTATTAATGTTTAAAAATTTTTAAGTTTAAAAACTGCAAGTGAAAAATCACCTGCGGAGCTCTCCATTTTCAATGAATTAACATACACTTGAAAAGCACGCATATTATTATATAATATGATATTATCTGATTATATGAATTAGATGTAGGGTGTGATTGCAGCCACACCCCTCTGCTAGTGTGACGGTGGGAGCATAAGTTCACCTAAATCCAAGGGTGGATTATCCTAGTGTTTTGAGATGCTAATTTTTGAAACAACGTTTCCAGCGTATCGTCGACTGGGGCATAATCTAATTGATCTTTCCAGTTGGTTGTTGTGTCATCATTAAATCTTCCAAGCAGGACACAATTCATAAAAGAGGTCCATTTTTTACCTCAATCTTCTTGTATAGGCCTCTCAAAAGCCAGCCGCAAACTTGCGAGGGGTTCAATTTGACAGCGAAACTGGCGTCTAATAAAGCCTATGAGAAATAACAGCACCACGAGTTAAAAAAGGATTGTGGGACCTTTTCGCTACTCTATGCAAGTATTTTCTGATTCAATGTACTCCATTTTCTTTTTATGATCATTCTATGCAAACAAAATCAAACCAAGAATAAACTGGAACATATATTATTACAAGTAAAATGCTGATTTTTAATAGTGTGGAGTTAAATTAATTAAACATCGCACGGTTTTTTTTGGAGACCACTAGTTGCAGATGTTATTGAGTAATCTCCCTTATTGCCTCAACGCAAATATTGATTCTCCTTTCTCTGGTTTCAAACTGCTTTTTGAGATTTTATTTTGACGAAATGTGTATTCGTGTTTTATTTTCCCCACATCGCAGATGCTGAGCTGTACGTCGCAATGATGGAACAGATCAAACACTCGGCTACTACCGTCTGAGTAGAGCACGATTTCGCACTTATTTCCATTCTGTTACTTGATTTTATCTTACCTTTTCTTGTCGTTTCAGAAGAAAATTTACCAACGACCTGATGCAGAATAAGTCCTAGGTTTAAAAGGAAAAAAAAAGAAGCTTATTAGTATCGCGAGAGGAGGCTAAAATGCGCGTTCAGCTAACTGTATTTCTTATCGGTATTTCCAGAAAATAATGAGTCAGTGGAATGAAGAGGAAAAGTCATTAATATCATTTTCTGTTTCTTAAACACGATATATATAATTTTTCGGTGTTGCACAAGATACGACATAGGTTTATTAACTTCAAAAGCAAGTCTTACAGGATTTCTGAAGTCGAGTAAAATTGCTTTGTCTGCATTAGCCAGAGCTTCTGTGAGTTTCCCTGCAGAATAAATACTTTTTTAGTTCTGACATAAAACAGCATTTTGCGCTCAAAAATAACATTAAGGTAGTCTGGGCGCTTTCCATTTTTCATAACTGACCGACCACACCGTTCCCGTCGTAATGAGAATTTCATTTTTAATCAAGAATATCCATGCAGCTAGATCAGTTAATTCCTAAATATCGAGTATGCGCGAAGGAGAGGGTTTTTCAGCAAAAACTCTTGGAACAAGCCTGTTTAATTATCAGAATGCATGACTGCTATCCGGTCATGGTCCGGCTGGCCAGTTCTGAATAAAGGAAAGCGCCCACCACGATGGCAGAAAGTGTAGAGTGAAAAGAAAAAAAAGACACCGTATGCGATTCCTCGCGTATCCCTCGTTTTCATTTTTTGGTGCCTCTTTAATTAGTACTTCGCGCAGGTTCCCCGTTATCTGAACGCTTGGAAGGCTCAGGCTAACCCAAATGACGAGCTGGCGACTTTGTTGCCACGATTGCCGGCCGGGATAGGCCTTTTTAGTGATTAGTGCAGGTTATCTGGTAATCCTGCAAAACTTTCAGATTATTTGGATTAAACTTATCTAATAGTGCATCCATCGGTGCTATGCTTTTTGCTTTTTAATTTGATACTTAAGACCTTAGGCCCAATCAAAGGACATCATTAATACAGATTACAGCAAGCATGCTTCTAACCTTGGTGAATGAGACAACAAGCTATCCTTGCCAGGGTAGGGACGTGGAGATGAAGAACTCTCCCGGCGATACAGCCTGCTTGACATTCGTCCTACGATATATATAAAAAATTTAAGCTGAGGGATTTTATTCAAAAGTAAGCTGAATGTCTCAAGATATTCCAAGGTTTCTAAAAAGTTTTAAATTGCTCACGAAGCTAAACGAATTGGTCAGACGCGCAAACCCACCTTGCTAGCAAGAGCCTTTCATTCACTTGCTCGATTTTGTCGCACATAGTCGAGAAAGACCCTGCATCAAACGAGTAACATCTTTATTGAGCATGCGTGGCATGTTGCTAGGATATAGTTTCGAACCTGCTAGGCCTATACTATAGCCGTGCATATGGCTCAGTTTGAGCTTAGAGTTTGAGCTCTACGTAGACGGCTAACGGCAAACGTCAGATTCAAATTAAAATTCCCAAAATAAAAAAAAATGAGCAGATAAAAGCATCTTAAAACAATTCTTATGGATAAAAAATTGCGTGAAACGTGAAACCTACTTTTCTCCAGCTCACCACCTCCATGGCTCGTTTAAAATGCCGCAATGCTCTCTGGTACTTTTGACGATTTTGCAACGCGACTGCGCAGTGAAAATGGCATTCAAATAACTGCAAAAGAGTTTAATCTTTAGTATTCAGTTAAGTGACGAATGGCAAAATCGTCAGTCTTTACCTATAGTGTTCAAGTTTCATGATGAAGACGACGCATCCGCCGAAATTCCGGATGATGATCTGACATGAAGGAAAATTTAGAACTTCGGTCGTAATATACTCGACTGTAGCTTCCATGCTTTGATTTGCAAACATTTTTCGTTTGATTATTTGGTTTTTGTTTATGGATGTTGTTTGATCCTGATAAGTACATATTGAAACAATTTATGCTAGCATTTTTGATACCTAGCTTTTAATTTGGCGTCACATTACAATCATGTTACAGAGTATACTTCCCCATGCATCAAGGCCTTTTGTTGGCCGTGCTTAAGATGCTTGCTTGAATATGCATTAGATTACAAAGCACTTGTAGTAGGTATGACTCGTATGTGTAACAACGGAAGGAGCAAACGATTAGAAAATTTCAAACCTATTTTTCCGATTATCAGATATGTTATGATGTTTCTCCCTCTATAGGATGGCTAAGGAAACAAGATGGCATGACCAACCGAAAACCAAGCCAGTAAACTGGGTGATTACATCCATAACTCTGGTAAATGAAATTGCAATTGAATGAACCGAGGCATCTGTAAGTAGGACTTACCAGAAGCCGGAGCTTCTCTTTATTCAGGCTGTTATTCCATTTCAGCTTGTAAATTGTACTTAATACTTCCTCATATCTGACTGCTGCCTATTAAAATTGGAAACATATATAGCCAGAAATTATAGCGATGCATAGCCTTAAGGAGACAGGTTTATTATTGCTGCTGTTGTCTTGTGTTTAGAAAGTTAGTTCCTTAACATCCTAAACTTATAATAGGCTGATGTTGTAACAGAAAGGGGACGTCAGTTGACGACGGGAAAGCGCACGGAAAGGACTAAACACGACTTCCGGTGCCCAATCTGCTGCTCTGTCATTGGTCAAGCCAGTTGTTTGATTTGGGCGCGTCGTCGTCAACTGACGTTCCCATTGCGTTGTTAAATCAGCCTAATAAAGCAATGAGTGGGGCTAAAGATTTCAGTTTCGGCTGAGGACCTAACCTCATGGCGCTATAAACTGAATAGTTGTTGGTGAAGTAACTAATAAAGTAAACCCCCTTTTGGAAGGTTAGGATATAATGGTAAAGCTTTTGGGGTCGTGAGTAATATCCCAAATTAGTGATTCAACTTATTCCCTGGGCATATATCTTCAAAGGTAAAAATAACATTTCTGTCAGTTTTGCTTTGAAGGTACGTATTTAGGCCATCTTCCCATCACCAACTGTAACGTATGGTACGTTCGAGTTATTTGTTTCCTTGCTAAAACGTTGGCGATACATTGGCCTTATCACGGATTCTTAGTAAACAGCATTTCGCTACGGCAGAACAAGAGTTAAAAATTTTTCTATTGTATTTTTCAATTATATTTTTTTGATGATTTAACCAGCTAGAATAAAATTCAATTTATACCTACTATGATATTTCTTATAATTAATTTCCTATTTGTTTTAAAAATCTATGGCTGCGAAATACCGCGGAGAAACCATTCTAATGGTCAAAACTTAACTTACTGTAAATTTTCACTGACTTGAGACTACGGTCTTCCTTAAATAAACATATAAATCGAAGGAAAAGCTAACGTATTTCAAGCCTTAGCAACGTAACCAATAACGACGAATGTATTTTTAGCCT
Organism: Porites cylindrica; assembly: GCA_964035525.1. Taxonomy (NCBI): domain Eukaryota; kingdom Metazoa; phylum Cnidaria; class Anthozoa; order Scleractinia; family Poritidae; genus Porites; species Porites cylindrica. The sequence goes on along the minus strand of OZ037786.1, from coordinate 23,890,707 downwards.
TTTTCACCGACTAGATAATATTTTCAGCTTTTAAGAATTAGCATTTAAAAACGTTTACAACGGTAAAAGACGATAAAAAAATTACCTTGTCCCAAGATTTCTGTCTTTCACAAGACACAGCCGATAGAAAAGACTTATGAACAGCTTCCATGTTTGTTTGTCAGCCTACAAGCGTCGAAGTCTCTCTAGTCAAGACTTGTAGTTATCGGATAATTAGCTGCTTTGTCGTGATAACAGGTCGTTAGAAAGATTTTTCTGTAACTCCGTCTTCCATAAACAGGCAGTTATCACATTCGGAGTCGACATTTTTCGTAAAAAAGTCAAATTTAAACATCAAAGAAATATACAGAAGTTCTGTTTCGATTCTGTTATTCTCTCGCACAATTAATTCATGTTTAGAGCTTACGTTTTCGCAACGCAGCTGGTTAAACACTCTGAATAGGTTATTTCCTATGAATTTGTCGGCCTAATTTGCATTTCACACAGCAAAAAATTCGACTAAATTTTTAATGTGCCCAAGATCAGGGTTTATGGGATTCTGTAAAGATACACAACACATGGCTAAAATGACAGGAACAATTTTTACATTTCTCTAACTAATGTAGTACAAATCTTTGTGCTAAACGTTATATTAGGTATAACTTATATTCACTGCCTGTAACAGCCAGGGAACTGTGAAAAAGTAAACGGCAGACTGGCCATTAGTGTTCGGGTGTCCGAGATTTGGTCTTTCCTTTTCGCCGTGCTTTGCTTTGGAGTATAGTTCATCCGTTTTGCCAACAGATTCCCTTTGACTCAAGAACAAGGAGCGCGGGCCATGCCACTGTGAATGATGAAGACAGTTTTGAAACTTTTGCTTGATTGGACCCAGACCTCCATCCCTTTCCTCTCTAAGAAGTAGATGGTAACAGTGTCGGGTCCAGGCGTTCAGATAGGGGGCGAGGCGGGGGCGGGGGGGGGGGGGGGTTGGGGGGCAAATGCATTGACCGAGAAGGCCTGGAAAGACACTGTACACCTAGGGACTTGGCAAGGTATTGTCCACACATCTTGGGATCCCTCGGCTGAGGCCAATTGTGACAGTAATATCAAATAAATAGAATTTCTGCGAACTGCCCTTGACTCACAGTTGAACTATTTCCAAGCGGCGTTTCCGTTGCAATAAATCGAAAAGTGACCGTTCCACAATTAACCTCCTCTTTACCTGAGGTGCCGTAGACTGACTTAGGTCCATGGATCAACGCTTCAACTGTACATGGCACTTCAGGTAGCAGCTGAAAGGGAAGTTCAAAAGTAACGTCAAAACCATGGTAGCCACACTTTTCTTGTTCTTCCGTTTGAAATTCGCCTTCAACGACAGTTTTACCGTCGAGTTTTAAGTTCACGAGATATTTCTCTTTCTGATACCCGAATAACCTTACTCCTTTGATTAGCACTGGGGCATTGACGGTAAAACTGATGGAATCAGCCGCTCCGCGATTGTAATGCCAAAAACAACCTACTCCAGATCTGGACGAGAAACGTTTACAACGCTGCATTTGATTTTTGCTGTTTTTACCCCTAGGAACACAGGAAAACTCTCCAGGTGGTCTACCAAGATTAAAATACATGAACAACTTGACAATCTCAGTCTCTGTGAGTATTTTAGTGTCTGGGACGTGGCTTGCAAATTCCTTTTCGGTCATCATGGGAAACCGAACCAATGTTAAAATTGTTTCGCCTATGACATCTCTTTTATTTTTTCCGCTTGCTTCTATACCCTGCTTTCTACAATTGTCCTCTGCCCAGCAATTAATAGCTTGAAATATTTTAGCTTCACTGATGGTTAGTGAATCTCTTGTTAGCAATGAGCTTAACAAATGTGCGTCACCGAGAAGCGAAGGGGAAGCAGATTTCAATACCTTATCGGTATGAGAATCAACTACGTTCCAGCAGACGGAAGTCAAGTGAGTCTCGTCCATTTCTGTCACCTGGGGCAAAACATCCAGAACATTTTGAGGAGTAATGTTTTTTTCGAGAAAACGCCTGCACAGCTCCGTCAATGAAGGTATTATGTATTTCTTTGCGAGGTAAAGCACTTGCATCACACAACTTCCGGTTAACTTTGCCTCGTCACGATAAATGTAACGCAAGAATTCCAGAAATCCTTCGGAGTCACAGTCTGGTAGATCAATAAAATCCCCTGTCTCAGCCAGTTCTCCATAAAACATCGCGAAAAACACGGGACTGCTTAAGCCCAGAACAAGCTTGTGACAAGGAACGGTGATTTTAGATTCACGTTTTTCACCTTTTTCCGCCACAAGGAAATTGACATCGGCCATTAGAGGGTTGTTGTACAAATGCTTGATTCTTTCACCCATTGATCTTTTGGTAATCTGCCATTGGTAGAAAGCGCCTGAGTTTTCTATTTTTGTCGCCATTGCGAGACCACAGAATTACGTTGGTCTTAGTTTCGTAGAAAGTTTCACGAAACGCAAAAGTCCAATAAAAATGAGAGCGGAAGTAACAAACGCGAGCGCCTGGAAACGAGTAACAACGAAGGTCAGCGGGTTTTGTGTACATTGATTACTCCGTTATATACACCCAACGAAAAAGACAACTCTTGTGGAAAGTGCCTTGCTCTAAATTCGAGATGGAAAAGTCGTTAGATTCCCATTTAGAGGACATGTAAGTCTATTAAGTTATCTCTTTAGCAAAAAGTAGAAAAATATGTTTAATTTGTCGTATGTTTTTTTTATTCTAGCATGTCAGAACATGGAGTTATCGGAGTGCTTTGCAGTGATCAGCAAGGGTTAGCACTTTCAGGTCAGTTTGACCCTCTAATGCTTGATCTTTTATGAGCTAACGTTTTCTAGACTTGAGATTTCTAATGAGGATTAATTCCACATATAAATGTGTTGAAATGGTTGTACAAATTTGATTTTATCGGCATTAATCTTTTGGAACGTACATGGTATATTCTTTTGGAATACTAAATAATGCGAGTTTTAAGTCATTCCTGCGTCATGTGACTACAGTTCGATCTTTGACCTTGTAGTACAACTGAATGGTGAGGCTACAGAGTACTCCGACTACGGTTTGTCTAACCTTGTCACACCACTATTCAGATTTTGTTTTAAATGGTGTTTAATGTGAAGATTGACTTAAAATTATGCACTTATCAATTGAAACCCCGACCCCCCCCACCCCGGGCCAAGGTGGGGATTTGACTTGACATCATTACAAATCTTAGCAAACTCCCACCCTACTGGGGCATATTGACTGGTAAAACCCCCACCCAGGTGGGGAAACCTTTTTAATTCCCTGACTAACTTTATTAATATTTCGTTCGAATTTTCAACTTCTTAATATTGACAAATTTACTACAGCAAAAAGGCAAATATGATAACAGACCAAGATATAAATACAACAAATATTTGACAATAAGTAAACATAATGACCCCTACCCACTTATAAAAAAGTCAGGGTACAAAATGGATGATGGAGTAGCACATTGCTATAAAGTTATATTAAAAGGAAATCTGTACCATCTCCATTGAAAGTAATATCTGCAATGATAAGTTTAATTGAAAATGGCAGCCAACATACCTTAACCTTCACAAGCTGATGTTATAAATAGACTGCATAAAATAGTTCCTAGGAGCTATATTTTATATTTTGGCTTAAAGAATGAGGAAATATAGAACTTCAGAAACCACATGGGTTTAACACTAGACGTTAAACGAGCTGTGTCATGAAATTTACCAAAATGTAGGCTGTGGGAACTGCCACCAAATTGAGTGAAACATAAAAATAACCGCTTAAGACATTAAAAGATGGTATAAATGACTCAGCAAATACAAAAGAAGGTACAGATGGAAAAACATGAAGAAGATTAAAACGGATTGAAATTTTGGTTTTTGAAAACTTGTTAACCTAACAGTTTTTCAAAGTTCATTGTTTTCGTCCGTAACGCTTGATATGCTTGGGAGAAACATCTGTTTAAAACGAAGCTTTGATTTCTTCATTTCTTTGCCAACGTAACGTTCAAAAGCGAATAGGGACCACGTAACTGGCAATATTAACAAAATGAACCAGATAGCCGTGACACAGCACCTTTTATAATAAGTAGAGGAGTTTGTATCTGCATTGTTTGAGAAGTTTTGAATAACAATAACAATTTCCAGTCAATGAACCATGAAAGCTCAAGGCAAAATCGCAAAGGATTAGTCTCAGTGAAGAAATGAAAGGAAAACAATTAGGAAACTTACGGCCGAGCAATACATCAAAATACCAGTGATCACATGAAGAAATTACCGTGAGGAAACTAGGCACGAGTCAAATCCCCACCTCGCTCCCCGACTTCCATGGACTTCCATGAATATGCTAAGCAAATCCTGAGAAATCCCCCACCCCCACGGGCTAACCATGCCTTCAAATACCATAAAAATCCCCCACATTGCCCCACATAGGCCCGGGGTGGGGGGGGGGTCGGGGTTTCAATTGATAAGTGCATTACTTTTACCCAAAACAAACCTTCCCAATTAAATTGATTCTCTTGCTGCAAGTTATTATTGACTGTGTGGCATTCTTTGGATAAGTGACAGGACTAGCTCACCAGAGGCCATGGATCGAAATCCTGTTAAGTCCTGAATTTTTTTCAGGTTAATTTGCATTTGCTTAAGTTGCAATCACCACTGTGACGATCATATCTTTATTTAAATTGGTTTTAGGACTACAATGTAGCTCAGTTAGCACTTGTGCATGTAGGAGGTCATACAATGTACAAGTGTACTAGGTATGATCCCCGTGGGTTGGACCGATACTCAGGGTCTCAAAGTATTTAGGAAATGAAGGAATGCAAACATCTAGACCTTCCGTAGCTTGGATGATCTCGTAAAATGGCAGTCCCATCTCAGTGCAGTAGACGATGCAAAATAATGTCCTTCATAAGTTTACTTTTGTGTCAAAGTGCACTGAAACCCCATTTACACGCGCTAAAAAAATGGGCATGGCACGCCAAATTTTTGGCACTGTGCTCATGACGATTTTAAGGCATGGTACTCCTAATTTTCGACGTGTAAAGGTATCGGTCCCAAATCTAATGTGGCACCAGTGCTCAAAATTTTAGGGGTGTCAAGACTACCTCCTGGAGGTAGTCTCGGCACGGATAAACAAGGCACAGTGCCACAAATTTGACATACCGTGGTGATTTTTTAGCACATAAAAATGAGGTTTGAAACACCAATAAGGTGCATTTAATTGACCTTTCAGGCAAACAAGAGAAATACCCATCTTTGACTGTTCTAAAAATAAACTGCTTATTGACTCTTTATTATGCTTACTCTGGTAATTGGTGTTATTAACATTTGAGCTTAATTGATTTTGATTGTCAAATTTATTACCTTGGATAATTATTTAGCAATTGTCAAGTAATACCGAGTTATTAGTGTGGTTTCCAGTGACAAATTTGATTGATTTGTAACATACTGATCTAGGTGGCCTTGTTTTGGGTGTCACTTACAAACAATCCTCTTGAATTTTCTTGTATAGCTAAAGGTACAGCAAATCCCATGTACTCTGGCCATGTTAGCTCTCTAGTGGAAAATGCAAGGAAGCTATACCCAAATAAAGAACCTCAACCAGTCATTTGTTTAGAATCAGATGCTTGGTAAGTGGATATTAAAGCAAGGCTTGGCTTCAAGAGAAGCCAGCCACAAGTTAACCTTTAGCAAAACACTGGTTAATTGTAATAAAATTGTAATTTGTTTACCTCGGGAGCAGTTAAGAGTTCTTAGGAACTCGTTAAAATGTGTCTGTACATTCCAGATTGAATTGGAATTTGGAAGTGTTGGTTTTAAGGAGAGGGAAAACCTGAGAACGCGGAGAAAAACCTCTCAGAGTAAGGGAGAGAACCAACAACAAACTGAACCCACATATGGCATTGCCATTGCTTGCCTAAAAAACTGTATAAAAGTGTATTCAGTTTTGCAGTATTTAATCTAGAAATTAGTCAAAGTGGGTCATATGTCCCATGCCACTTGGCATTTTAAATTGGGTCATTTCAAAAATTTTCTGGGTCAAACTATGACACTGAAACTTTGAACAACCGACATCTTCATGCTTTTCAGGTTCAATTGCCATTCTCTTTTACGTTAAAAAATGAACCAAGCATTTGTTGCCATTTCATAATGAAACAACAAAAGAACAAATGCAGCATGAATCAATTGGTGAAGAAATAACAAATGTTGAAATGTAGTTCGAGTCTTCACCGTGCAAAGGAAGTCGTGTTCGATAGCCCGGGCCTATTAGATTTTGCTATTGGGCTGGTGATTTTTGTTGTTAACTTGCCTGACGGGCAAGTGCCGTTTTTTTGGGAAATTCAAATTACAGAAGGATTGTAATCAATCCTACTAATCAAAAAGGGTTTTGGGGCTTGTTGAAGTGACTTGTGGGCTAGTACATGCTAGCTACAGCTTGCCCAAATGGCAGGCTGTAAAACTGATTCTGTTTGCTCTCTGTGTCTTTCATAATCGTGTAGAATGTCTGACAAAAAAATCTACTTGTAAGCACATAGCCTGAAATGAGTACACCTATTTTTCTAAATTTACTTTTATCATTGCCTGGTGCTTTTAAAGTACTTATGATTATATGAAGTAAAATTTTTTGCGTTAGTATGACTCCATGATAATTTCATTATGCATCAGAGTAGAACATTCCACATCAATGACACAAAAATGCTGCCCAGATTGAATACTGGCTTTATGCAAAGGGTGTCTTAGTAAAAGACAGAATCTTCTTGGAACTGACAGAGCAGAACCCAGTAAAGAGGGGGGGGGGGGGGGGGGGAGGCATAGACGTGCAGAAGAGAGAAGCTGGGTGTGGGGAATTCAATATTGTGTCATCCCTAGTAATGTATATCTTTGGAATCTTCGCTTCCTCTTGTCTTCTCTAGAGGAACTTAATATGTCTTTTTTTATTTGTTTTATTTTGGGGTTATAAGTAGGGGTGTATGCATGAAAGTCCTAAGCGACTTTTTGGTTGAAATTTTAAGAAACATGATTGATTTAGTGTACATTGAACATCATCACATTATTGTTAGTTGTTTTCAAAACTTTAACTGTCATTGGCTGAATAACCATCAAAATTTATTAACTGAATTCACATTTATCCTCAGGGTCTTGGGATCCAAGATTTGACCAAAATATGGTGCGGGATTTGGGAAAACGCAGCATAACTGAACAGAAAATGGGATTTTACAGCTACCCGGGAAGCTGGTTAACTACCCTGGGATTTGCCAGAATTTAAGCATGGGATGCGCGATTTTTTTGCCTGTTTGTTGGGAATTCGGGAAACCATATGTATAAGCTGCAAATGTGAATCAACCGGGTGCGTGTTAAGTGATGTCTCCCTTCAGTAGTTTTCCCTTTGCAGTTTTTTGACTTTATTTTATTGTTTTTGGAAACAAAACAGGAATTTGGGAAAGCAATGAAAAAAATAGCAGGATGTGGGATTGTTGTGAAAAAGGAGTGGGAATGTGGCATCAATGCCCCCTTTTCAAGACCCTGTTTCCTGTGAAAACCTGTATGGCATACTGATCAGCAATTATTATTGTTCCCACTGGCAGGCTGCAATTTTTCTTTGTGTCTTTGTTTGTGTTGGTGTAATTTCAAAAGATAATGATAATGTAAAGATGGAAAAAAATAGTCATGATAATGATAAAATAATAATACATGTACATTGTAAAATATTGGATTCTCTTGAGAAGTTAAAAATTTTCTCTGTTTGTTAAGAGAAATATCAGACACAGGAAAACAAAACTAGTTCTGTGATGACCAGTTAATGAAGTGTGATAGTTACATGTATCTATAATTTATGTTCTCACATTGTGGTCATTTACATTTTGCTGTCAATCTTTTACCGACTTACATGTACATGTACAGTCAAACCTTTAACCCTATAAGTCCTAAAAGTGATGGGTATCAATTTTCTCCTCACGATATTAATACACAACAAGAGAGAATTAATAAAACAATCACCTAAGAGAAAATGCTTTGATCGATCTTCTACCAAATTCTCTCAACTTATTCTTTATGAAAATGTATAGAGATCGTTTTGGAGAATTTGTATGTGAATAGTGGTCACCTTTGTCGAAAAGCCAAGTGGAGTGCCTTTTACAGCTTTAACCACTAAATATAAATCAACAAAACAATTTTGTGACAGAAAGTAAAAAGAAATTTCAGCCGGGGGTGGGGGGAGGGTGGGGAAGGAGGGGATTGTGGTTCTGATGCAAGCATTAGAATTAGCTGGGTTATGGTGTACAGGGTACAGGAGGTAGGCAAGGCGCTGAAAGGGGTTGATTATTCTCTCCATTGTTCCTCAGCTTTCAAATCAAAGATTGAAAGTACGAGAATACCGAGCGAAAAAAAAAAAATGTGCACTCTGGGCTATACAGTCGACTGGGGTAAGGGAGAGAAAATAAGACATCACATAGTAGGAGCTTGGGGGGAGGGGGGCGGGGTGGGGGGGCGAGTGGTCCTGGAAAATTTTCACGGGGCTGTACAGCATCCGATCAGAGACCAATATGAGATTTTCCCTGTGCTATTTCAGCCCTGAACCCGTTGTTGTCAAGAGATAATAGATAATAAAAAACATACCCGATTCCAGATCGTAGCTACATGTAACAATAAATTACCCTAGATTTTAAAAACGTCTATGCTCCATTTCACATTAAAAGCACACCCTTTGTGCTGCACATGCGTAGATACCTTATTTAAGCGTACACCTTCTCTCACCCCACCTCCCCACGGACTCCTCGGGACCTAAGACCTCAGAGGTGCCTGGGATCGTTGGGAGGTCTCAAATCAAGGGAAGCTATATTCGAGTGACCGTTGAATGCAGGTTCCCTCACACGCTGTTTTCACCCTTCTTTTTCAGTAATTTGTTTATCAGATCTGAAGGGAATGTCACCATTGCTATCCACAAGGTGCCATCATGAAAAGAAGGATAACCGGAAAAAAGCTATTTTGTTATAACGAAAACTGCATGTAAATGAAATGTTAATTAAAATTATCTGGATATTATAGTTACGTGATAATCATTTTATGGTTTCCTTTTTATATAGTATAACTTTATATGGTCAAATCTCTGCTAAAGGGAACTTTCGACCCCTCTTTGTCTCCTTGGACAGTCCATAGATTTACTCTTGTTATTGTAAGGGGACAGACCGATAGTCCAGCTTCAAAATCTGTTTAAACAGATGAAAAAAGACACTAGTCCAATTAGACAGATTATTATACATCGTACTCACTATCAGTCTTCTCTCAAGAGCCTACATGGAAATCAGCGCAACCTACGGAATCGTTAGTTATCTGCTAGTAGACAACTGACTCAGGTCAGCGCGCAATGCATAATTTCCAAGAGCAATGTGAAAACTGTGTTCCGTGCAACGGAGTGTTTGTCATTATTTTCTTTGAAACAATGTACGTTAAAAAAAAAATTTAGATTGGTTTTTTGTGATATCTGGAGTAATCAAGGTCGAGGTACATGAAAGTGTAATAGAAGCTGAGGAGATTATGCTTATTATTCGTTGAAAATGAACACCGTCCCGTTTTCACAGTGACGGAGTATGTGACGGAAAGTGCATCTCTTGTTTGAGAACAGCCATTTTGTGTCGTGTTGTTCAACGCATATATAGGGTATTTCGCATTTCTCATTGTATATACATGTATACATGTAGAGTGTGTTTTCATGGTTCAGTGCGGAAAGTCGAATATGATATGAAAACGCTTTTATGGAGCGACGCAGAGCGTTTGATGCGATTGTTTTTTATCACGGAAGGTTTATGTTTTGAAATCATATTACTGTATACAGGTTCTTAGTCTTATTTTCTTAAACTGAACCTCACCTCTTAAGTTGGCTAAACTGGGTTGTTTTAAGGACAACTATCAGAGTTTGAACAACAACTATATACTTGGCCATTATCAGTGCTCTCTTTGTGCTAATTTTTCATACAAATGAAATTTTCTAGCGGCATAACTCTGGTTTGGGATGAGTTGACTTTTGGCGTCAAAACCAAATTGCACTCAAGTCTCTACAAGGCACTCCAAGCTTTTACCCATTGCTTTGCAGTGTCTGAGTGGCGAGTAGCCTGCGAAAACAGCCGTTTCTCCTCGCTCTTCGCCGCCAGGATGAACGTCTGCGTCTCAGCGGCAGAAATTTAATACTGTTGACGTAAATCAATGTTTGCATAATAAATCCGGTAGTCATGGAGTTCCTAATGCAAATTTGTTCAATTTTACATTTCTCCTGGCCGATTTTGGTAAAGTTTTGTCTTCATCTGCGAACCAGCTCCAGCAAAACTCAAATGCTTCTTCCAGAGAAGAATATATTCCACAAATATTGACTGTTTTGTCAGTGATTTATCGCCTTTCCATTTGTCCTTTGTGGCCTTTTGTCTTTCGTCTGTCATTCGTAAACAATAGCTAAAACAATGTAACTACTCCGTTGACCAATCAGCACTTTTGACAGACAGATTTTACGTCATCAGTAAGGAATTTCTTTCGGTGAGTCGCAGACGTTCCTCCTCGCGAAACGTCCCCAGCGGCGAGGAGCGGGAGGAAACGGCTGTTTTCGCAGACTAACTGGCGAAAGGCGAGAGTCAAAGGTAATAGGACAACAGCTGAGTCATGTCTTACCTCCTTGAAAAAAGAAATGCTTTGCATCCAAAAATAGTTTAGGACTGGCTTAGTAATACCAATATGGACTAGGATTGGCTTGGTACACCAATATGGTTGCCATTTATTCTTTTTGCCACACCAATATATCAAATTTGACGACGTTGTATAAGATGCTCTCGAGTACTTTTAGTTTGCTGCTTTATTTAGTATCGATCATATCACAGTCAGCATTGCTGGATCGACACATCTTACAATTTTTACTTTTACACTGTCGCTTCGACAAGACAGTTGGTGGATCTATCAAGTGAGTCATGGCCAACGACAACACGATATACTCCTACAGTCAGCTTATTGTCAAAGACTTGGATAAAGCCTACTTTTTGCCGTATCTCCGATCTTCCTATTGCAAAGGATCCAGGCTTTATAACGACAAAAAGTACATGTATTTCGACTACGCGCTGAGGGACACAAAAGAGTCGGATATAATGCGACCCATCAGACATCTGGCAACGATTGGCGACGCCATTCCCAGCCTGTCAGACATCAAGCCTGATACCCTCCAATCAAATCACTGGAAAAAATGGTTGCCAGTTTTTCCAGCCGCACAGGTGAAGTCTGTTGAGGAAGGCTTCGCTGACGACATCCCAGTCGTGACCGCTGGACCGCTGCAGTCTTTGCCAGCTCTGAAGCACGCCATCGATCCTGATTTGCATAATGAGTTGCTCTGTAAAAGTACAATCCCAAGAATTGGAGTACCCAACCCTCGACTCCTGAGGGAGGATAACGTTTCGTTTCCCTGCATGCTCAAAGTGGACCAGTCGGGAGGTGGTTGCGGAAACTGGTTGGTTCGTGATTCACAACAGCTAAAAGAAGTGGTGGCAGAAGTTAGAAACAAGTGCAACTGGAAGGGAAAGTACGTTTTGCAAGAATATATCCCCGATGCTGTGACTATGGGATATTATTTCTACGTGTTCAAATCAGGTGACATCCATTGGTTGGGCAGCTTGACCGGGGCTGATTCAAACTATTTCAATTGGGCTGCTGGAGTGGGTGACTGGACCAAGCAAGAAGAATTAAAGAAAGCGGTTTACGAAGAATTTATTGTACCAATCAAAAACTTTCTTCATTCTTCTGGGTACTTTGGAATAGTCAACATAGAGATTTTAGAGAAGAACGGAAAGCGTTATCTGGTAGATCTAAACTGCAGGCTTCCAGGGGCTTTAGCTCAGTTGATGATATCACCTTACATGGCAAAGCTTGGTTACCCTATGTCGTTGATGACGACGAGCAAAATACTGAGATGCACAAGAAAGGAACTGTTTTCAATGGCGGAAAAAATAAATGAGAGTGGCAGTGGAAAAGTCATCGTGCTGGCTGCGGCGTTTGTTGACGGAGCTTTTAGAGCAGACCTCGCCCTTTTTGCCGAAACTATGGCTGGCATTGATTTGCTGATGGGCACTTTGGAACAGAACAATAACTAAAGGACAAGAAGTCACTCGGGTGTCTAACACTTTCATCTTACTGGTAATAAGTGAAACATGTGTATTGGACAGAGATTACACTCTCTGGTAGTGATCGAATATGGGCATCTCTCGGCACTTGCTTATTCAAACACTTCATATTGCAATATTGCTTTCACAGTGTTTGTTAGTACATTGGAAATTAAAACACCCATAACAATGAAAATATTTTGGAATTTTGAGCGAGGCATTTCTTTAACTAAGGCACATTCTCTCTCTTTCCTCTAAGCTCAAACTGGAACAAAAAGGCGCCAAAAGGGGAATGAATCGATCCCGGGCGCGTAGCTGACACCTGCGTGCCTTAAATTAAATCTTAGAAAAGACTAGCTTAACCGAATATTACCAATGCTAATGAAATTTATTTATAACTGGTTTCATCTGAATATCCGATCCACAGGATTTGACCCCACTGACTTAAAGGCCAGAACCACCTAAGCTTAATTAGAGCCCGCAGGACGACCTCTCGCAACTTGGTCACTCGCTCGGCCGCCTTTCGGCCTAAAAAGCAAGCTTTGGTCGATTTTGAGGTTTGTTGTGAAACGTTTAAGGTCGTGACAACTCCAATTAACCTTGCGCAGCGTAGATAAAAGCACCAGAGGAACGTACTGCTCAGTAACTCATTGGAATGGCCAAATTTAAGGTTTTCATTCACATACTCAAACGCTAGAACTACCTTACAAGACTACTTCATTCATTTGGCGAGTCAAGGTTTTAAAGTTAAGGCCCTAGACAAGGTTTGTCTGCGCTTTCTCTTGATTACTGATGCACTGAAAAATTTGTGCTGACGCCATGTTGCTACCCAAACTGAAAAAAAGGAAAAAAAGAAAAAATAGAAATGAATAAGAAATGGTGATTCCTAAAGATATGTAGAGATGCAATATATTTTGCTTTGATTTGCATCTATCTGGTTGAAAGTTGAAAGTTTGTGGTTGCGACAGAGGCCCTATATTTATAACTGATGTCTCCCTAGTCAGTGACAAACCGATATTCACCAGCAGTTACTCTTTACCTGTCTCCTGTTGGAAAGTTGAGTTCAATATTTAACACCGAACGATATTTTTTCCCTATTTTATAAACTCACGCAAGTTACTTATCACGTGAAACTTTCAGTCACAACTACTGTAGTTAGTTAACTATGTACAAGACAAGGGCACTTATTTCTTTGTGACTGGGGAGCCCATGCAGGCTTCATAAGCCTTCTGTTTTCTTCTGGGCTCCCTTGCCAACTTACAATTCTTATATGTATTCTTGCCTGGTAATTTACTTTGGCTAAATAAAACTGAACTGAACTGATATGATATTCAGGTACCTCAGTAAAACAATGGTCCACGTTTCAGCAATATTCAGTACCTGTTAAGTAACTTTCGTATAGACAAATATCAACGTTTTTTCGTAAGCACTTCACTCAACATGTTCTATTTAATTTTGATTCATATCATCAATTATATTTTGCGAAAATAATAATATCTGTTATAGAGTTTATACCATCGGATGTCTACAAAATCCGGTTTTAAAGGGGGTTGTATCACGGTTGTATTTTTCGCGATTACGTTGTAAATATTACCAATTAGGTTCCATCATTTGCCATGGAACTTAACGTTAGCGAAGATATTATTTGTAAATGAATAAATCACAACTTCTTGTCTTGTCAAACGATTATATGTTATTTATTTTGTTATTTACAAACAACAAAAATGAACATTGAAAAACTGTTAGGCTAACAAGTTTTCAAAAATCGCAATTACATTCCGGTTTAGTTAATCTTTAATTAATCCATTTGTGCCTTCTTTTGCGTTTGTAAAAGTGTAAGGCATACTTTCTTTTGATATTGTTTTTCCTCGCTCAATTTTGTGGTAGTTCCTACTGTTTGAATTTTGATAATTTTCTTGAAACAGCTGGCAGGTTCTCTCGAAGTGTGCTTATGTTCCCTTTGCCAATGAAAATCTTTTGCCTTGATATTTGTCCACAGTAAATAATGTTAATGAAAATAATAATAATAATAAACGTAAGGAGAATAACATCACCAGATATTGAAGGTTCTATTGTTTCAACATTGCCGTTGTTAATGTCACTGTGAAGTCCTTCATTTTAAACCTCATTTCACTCCTTTATATAGACGCTGGGTTTACCCTTTAGTTGGTGTGTTTTTCTCAGCAGGTAAATCTTTTCATCATGATTCATTCAGTTTTAAGACAATTTTAGTAGTTACAAAATACAGTCAAAGCCTAGCCTGCGTGCTAAACCTCTGGAGGCGGGTTTGCGGAGGAAGGAGTCTCTCTATTCCCTTCTCCACTAGTTTCCGGCACTCGAGGGCTTGCTAGCAAACTAATCAACCCGCCCCCCATCAGCTCACCACAGCTCAAATGTCAAGATTAATTGGTGGTCGCCGTTACGGAAGATGAACGAACATTCACGAGAGGCTAGCGCGCCAATTAATTAGTGACTAGGGCAGTTGATTTTGGTTTTCCAGGATAGTTGATTCTTATGAAAAGTCTCTAATGAGAATAGTCGCGTATGGAAGCTCAACTGAAATAAATTCAAAAATCGTGACAGAATTCTTTGAAGGTGTTTGAATAATTTATTAGTATTGTATGCCAAGGTTATGTTATATTAGGACATATAGAAGTTCAAAATACGAAAGAGGAAACTAACTTAACCAAAACAGCAAGGTCGATACAAAATTAAAGAAACGGAAAAAGCAAATTGTGAAAGAGAATCAGTCCTGTATAGTCCGCCACCTTTGCTGGCTTGCAACTGAAATTCAGAGGAACAGAAGAATTGAGAACAAAACCGATTACCTCAACTGGAAACTAAACTCTTTTTCATGCAAATTCCTTAATGGATGAAAGAACAGTCACACCCCACAATGTCGTGTTTTCATTGTTATTATGATTATTATTTCTTTTGCACGCCTCGAACAAACAAACTGATGAAAACCGGTCTTCAAACTTGTTAGTCTGTTGCCTAGCTCCAAGAATTTGGAGGTGGCAAAAGGGCATGATAAAAGTAAACCACATCGGCTCCTCGCTGCAGAGGTTACTCTCGGAAAGAAAAAAAGGAAAAGATAAATTAGCAATCAAAAGTTATCGTGAGTTAATCCGTAAGATCACGCATGATTGATTCCTTTGAGGAATTTTTCCCCCGGGCGGCGAAATGCTTTTTTTGTTTCGACAAGTGACCACGTCGAAATTGTTTCCAACGGATTATATTATCGGTTAAATTACCAAAGCCGAAAAGAGCTTATGCTGCCTTCATCATTTCTACCATCCAGGCCCTGTTTGAGTTAAATTCCGACATGCGACACGGCCTTGAAACAGCAACATGGGACAGCGGAAATGGCGACACTGAGAATGACACAAAGACGAATTGAACCTGTGACAGCAACAAAGAAAGTGCAAATAGAGTAGTGAAATACCGACAGCGACATGGCTTTTTCCTCAAAGCGCGAAATGTCAGCTTTTGAAATCCAAACTAGAGACCCGTACGGACCCGAAGGGATACTTCAGGAATTTTTGGGTGGGGATGTTCCGCTGGGATACTAAACCAGAGCTATTTCAGCTGAATTTTGCTACCCTATACAAGACTAAACTCCCCAAATTCCCCATATTCTAGAGTAGCTGTTTTCTAGAAAATACTGAGGTCACTAGCACAGTCCAGCCAAAAAACCATGCCGATTTGATTTTTTTTCTATGTTCTTGAGTGGCAATTCCCGGTTTTCCTAGTCTACAATTGAAGACTAAAATCTTCAACCAGTTGATCAGTTTGCTGGAAAATGATACCCTATTCTAGACCTAAACTCTCTGATTTATACACCCTATCCCAGAGTAAACTGCTTGAAAACCACAGCCTTCACAGCGGCACTCACATACCTCTATACCCCCCCCCCCCCCCCACCCACCGGGCATACGAAACCCCTCTGAGAGCGCCTCACCATGGCATCCGTAGTATCGAATAATGAGTGGAATTTATTTGCTTGATCTCCTTTTTTGTCCTCGCTATCACCTTGAAAAACTCTTTCATGCCCAGCAAATTTCACCCTTGAAGCCATACTTCAATAGCAAACACACTGGGGGACTTCTCATTAAATGACACAAGAGGCACCCTTGGATTTTTGCCATGAGGGACACTTGCTACTGAAAAAAATTTTCAATTTATCCCGTTGTTGACCGTTGTTGCTTTGTATACTCAATCCGTCGAAATGTTTCTATGAAGTCATTTAATTACGTTCTTTTATTGTGAGTTACAGACAATGAACAATATGGGCCCTTTGGGGTGTAAAAAATTACTCTGATTCTGGGGTCTGGATTATTTTCATTATTTTGATTCTGCAAGTAGACGAACGTGAAAACATTGATCTCATTTCAACTGTTTTCTTGTTTAATGGTTAATACCCAAATTATGGCTTGGTGGTTTAACGAACATACCCGGCATGATGCATGGCTGATTATGATAACCTTCATTGCGATCGAAATAACATATGCAGATTCACCGTGTATAACTAAACTGTAGGGAACTTTGTTTCAGATGTAAATGCATTGTGTTCCCCAATGGGGACAAATTTTAAAGAGCGCCAGGTAGGTAATTTTCTTTACAACTTCTTTTCATATATCAACATCAACATAACGAAAACCTCTCTTTTAAACCAAGTACCTGTCGGGGAATTTGGAATGAAAGTTTTGACCTGGGAGGCAGATCACTCTGAAGCCGTTTGCTTGATTTCATTTGGGCTGTAAGATAAGACCCAAGCCATAGCATCAGACTGTATAGTGATCACTACTTTTGGGGTTCGAAATTATTCCTTTTTCTTCCAAAGAGAAGAAAAGAAAAGAAAGAACGAAAGGCAAACCGATTGATGGGAAGACGATTTAGCTTCTATGTAATGTTCCACTTGGCTGAATTTCCAAAAATGAACGCCATCGCCAGTGGCTCGGCCGAAACAGCGGCAAAGTTGCTATCAACTAGCGGCACACAAAGTCTCTGAAATGTTCAACATTTATAAAATGATTCATTTTATTGGTGTTTTGTTTTTCTTTGTTTGAGCATGCGAATGTCAGTACCCCAGGATCTCTTCTATATTGTTGGGATATGCCTGACTACCTTAATGAAGCAGAATTAAAGCTCGTACCATTGTCCTAATATATAATCCTGTGATTTCTAGTCTTGTGCTGAACGAATCTGAGAAGTGGTACTTGGGCTTCTTATTCGAGTTATGCGCTACTTGGGATGTCGTCATTTTTCCTCTTAGATCGCTACACCAGTGAAATATGACAAAGAATTCTGGGTACGAAAAAATCACAGAGACTGTACAAGAGGAAAAGATCAGCTTCTTTTCTTCTCTATTTTTTCAATGGATGAGCATTATATTTAAGAAAGGAAGTAGACGAGCTATCGATGAAAATGATCTTTTACCTCTCAAAGAAGAAAACAGTACCTCCTTTCTGTCCGAAAAGCTTCAGTCAAATTGGAAGAAGGAAGAGAGTCTAGCAAACCACATGGCAGAGGATCACCTAAACTCTGGAAAAGTGTGTTGAACATGATTTCTATTAAAGAGGCCATCATTGTCGCTTTAACTGGCAGTCTGCGTACATTTGCTAACATTCTCCAGCCACTACTTCTTAAATATCTCATTGAATCTTTGAGAAAAGTTGAGCAAAAGCATAATTATTTTCTCTACGCCTGCGCTTTGGGAATTGGAATAACTGAATTGTTCGCGGCTCTCAATATCCACCATTTTTACTATCAGTGTGGGATGATTGGTATCAAAATCAGTGGTGCCCTCAAAGGGTTGGTCTACGAGAAGGTAAGCGCGTAGAACATTCCAGTGTAGCTGAAATGAATTGAACAGAAGTTTTATCTTCTTTTTGGTCAGTGGCCTTTTGATCTCTGGGAGTATAAATAACCAACAAAGTTTTAAGTTACGTTTTTGGTAATATAAACACGTTCACCGAGGACTTGAATTTGAAAGTGACACTCGGCGCAACAGTTAACAGTGTTGGTGGCATACTCAACTGTGATTGAACTAAGGCCTATTCCTGAACAGGGGTAGGTGGGTACCGTTCCCCACAAAATAAAGTACTCCCCCCAAAAAGTGGACTCCTACGACTACGCCCTGGTACGAACTACAGGAACTAGTAAGCTCATGACGTCCGTCTTACTCAACAGGAGTCGCTAAGTCACAACAATGCTCGAGTCCTTTTTGTCGATCCTCTGTTGTCATATTTTTCTTAATCCCCAGACCAAGATTTGCGGATAGTTACGTCTATCTCAAAAAAAAAAAAAAAAAGACCAGGGTAGACATTAAAAAAATAAAAAGGAAAGAAAAACGAAAAGAAATCTGACAAAAAATAGTTTCTGACCTGGGAGTGCTGATAAAGTTTAGACGAAGTGAATTAGCATTTGCAGGCATTTCTCTTCATGACAATCGGCAAGTATTAGATTGTTTTGAGGTTAAAGTTCTTTTGAATTCTGCAGAGGCAGTCCAGGGAAAGAGTGCTAATTAACATGAAGATATAAAAAACAATACTGCTACCATTTGTATATATATGAAAAAAATCAGTTAGCAAGTATTGATTGTTTTATGCCTTTGGCTTCAGGTATACTTATTTCGCTTGTAACTAGCTGCGCTTTACTGCAAAAAATGATTCTTTGTGTTGCCGCTTCATAAGAGTAAATTAATCATTTATCTTCGGGCAGGTGCTTCTACTTAGCAAGGACTCGTTATTAAGGTTCTCGACTGGTCACGTGATTGATCTTGTATCCAACGATGTTCAGCGACTTGAAGCAGATACAGTGAAATTCTTTCTCAACATACCTTTTTGCATACTTCAGCTCGTTATGGTCTCCTCCTTGCTCCTTCATTTCATTGGCTGGCAGTCTACAATAGGAATCACCCTTCTATGTATACTCTTACCATGTTTTGGTGGTCTGTCTTACGCTGGCGCCGCTCTACGCTTTCGCACAGCTGCAGTTTCTGATCACCGCATTTCGTTGATCAGCCAGGTAATTTCTGGCATTCGCGCTATCAAATCATATGCATGGGAAGAGGAATACCAGCAAAAGATTAGAAATGTACGAAGGTGAGAAAATATTTGCTACTAACCATGAACTGGGGAACAATTTGGGTTGTTTTCTGTCGGCTTAACTGATAAACGAAAATGTAGTTCTTAAAACCATGTATAACCGTGAGAAATTAAACAGAGGCCTTATTTCAAGTTGTAAAGCCCCGAGCAAACGGACGCGACATCGTCGGCCGGCAACTCCCAACATTGTTGGATGTTACAAGCTGCGTCCTTTTGCACACCCTGTTGCACGTCGTTGCGTGAAAGCTGTTGCGCAAAGTTTAAAACCAGTCAAAATTTTAAGCCAATAACTTCCAACATTTCTTTTCTTCCGTGATCGCCGAAGCGTAGTGTTGGATCCGTTTGCACAGCTCTTTCAACATTGTTGGGGCCCACTCGTTCGCATTACGCATGGTCTCCAAAGCCTTATGGGTTGAGTCTTTTCCACGATGCCTTGCAGGTCCCAACTTTGTTGGTAGTTTCTGCATCCGTTGAGACACCACGGCCAACACGGACGCAACAACTCTGAATATTGTTGGCCCAACAATTTTGGGAGTTATTGCGTCGGTTTCCATGTAGCTCATAGACAACAGCAAGGCAATCATTAGCATAAGAACTCGGAGAAGCTTGCGCGTGCAACTCTTCTTTTATATACCAAATATGGAAATCAGTAAATTACAGGTTACATGGATAAAGCGTGAAATCTCGTGAGAGATCCTCATTCTAAAAGGCACTCGGCTGTTTCAATATCGAGTGCGCATAAGACTGCAATAGTGGACACACCAAGTTAACTTTAACATTGTATGATTAACTAACACAAAATCCATGAAAATACTGGAATGTTATCCAGTGCCTAAAAAGGCAAACAGTGGAATGTACTGTCGCACTTTGTAATAATCGTCGCACTTTGTAATACCTGTCGCACTTTGAAATAACACTTGTCGCACTTTGTAATAAAAAAGCTGTCGCACTTTGTAATAAAAAAAGCTGTCGCACTTCGTAATAACACTTGTCGCACTTTGTAATAAACTTGAACTAGATGGTCGGAGGACAAGTAAACCCAGTAATCAGTATCATCATCGACAACAACAACAACGACCGATGATGATGATGATGATGATAATAATAATAATAATAATAATAATAATAATAATAATAATAATAATAATAATAGAGTAAAAACTTGCAAGAGGTGATAGGCCGCACATCTTCACCGGCGTGAAACCTTTGAAAACCTTTTACATATTGCTCCATTGAGGAGAACTCTTTCAGGGATCTTACAGTTTAATATTTGAACCATGATATAGCTTATATATAGCGGACCAAGATACGGCTCGTTACAGTTTATGTTCAGCAAGGGAAAATTGTGTAAGTTAAGCAGAACATTTAAAATGTACAACAGACAATTTGTTCAGTTCGCGAGTATTCCTGTTGAAATTGTGGCCCGTTTATGAGATTTGTCTACTCAAAAATATAATAATTTTTCCATAGCTGCTGTAATCTTAGAGTATCTGCTTTTAATATCTCCGTAAAGTTTAGGCAGTTTCGCGATCTCCGAGAACAATGTTCAGCTGTACACAGCACGTAGCCTTTAACTATATCCAGATCTAACACTGGTTTTGTGTATTTATCACAATTATCCCGTTTCATGTAGGTTCCAGCGTATTCGAAATTTCCACAGCATTCATTAGTAATGGTCATCGTGGCACAATGACGTGATATGCAATGTTTTAAAGAACATTTTAGTGCGAAAATAATAGTGACAATAATGATGATGATGACAATGATTGTGGCACCGGGTTGTGCTCTGAGTTTGTGATTTTCATTTGGTTTTATGAAATACAGTATAGCTTATTCATGGTAATAAATACAAATCAAGTGATAGCTCTGTATATGTCTCAAGTAATATCTCGCAGGTAACGAAATCATAAGTTTTCTAGTTTCCTGTGCTAGTAGTAAAACTTTAAAAATATTTTGCTTATACGATCACGTTTCGCCTGAAGGACACCTTTAATTACTTTTACTAACAATCAATTAAATGAAATTCCAATACAAACTCCCATTTTAAACGACTCTCTCTGTCATAGGCGTAAACACTTTCTCTCTATCGAGTTCGTCCGCGTATAAAGAGTTGTACTTCCCTAGAAAGATCTTGAAGCCAGAAGTTGATGTGAACACTTATTATTATTATTATTGTCGTTGTTGTTGTTGTCGATGATGACACTTATTACTGGGTTTACTTGTCCTCCACCCATCTATTTCAAGTTTATTACAAAGTGCGACAAGTGTTATTACAAAGTGCGACAGCTTTTTTTATTACAAAGTGCGGTGGTCTGTTTTTACAAAGTGCGACAGCTTTTTTATTACAAAGTGCGACAAGTGTTATTACAAAGTGCGACAGCTATTACAAAGGGTGACAATTTTATTACATAGTGCGACAGGTATTACAAAGTGCGACGATTATTACAAAGTGCGACAGTACATGGAACCCTGGAATGTTGCTGTTGCTGCTGTCCTTTAATTGAAGAATTGAGGCCATAATTCCCTTTATCATTAGATAGTAACGAAAATCAAATTCATCATTCTACAGGCAAGAAGTCAGCTTCATCCTTAAAAAGAGCGCCATTTTATCGACCATTGCTACTCTGGAGTTCATTTCAACACCAATGGCGGTCTTGGTGACAGTCGTCTCTCTTTCACTAACTGGTCAGCCGCTTACACCGGTAAACGCATTCATTTTGCTTTCCCTTATCAATTTACTTCGAGTGAATTTCTGCGTAAACTTGGCTTATGGTTTTCTTCAGTCATATGACGCTTATGTTTCCCTGAATAGAATTCAAGACTTTCTTCTTTTAGACAATGTAACCTCAACTAGCTCCACGAGAAAAAACAAAGAAGAGAGCGAGAAGGTGCCAGTTACTCGCAAAGTAACAGAATTAGAACAGGATCATATCTTACTTGTTGAAAATGCCATGCAACAGGAGAAAGATAGAGATGAAGGATTCATTTTACGGAATGTAGAATTCACCACTAAGAAGGGCAGTTTGGTAGCTCTTAGCGGGCCAGTAGGCAGTGGAAAGTCGACTCTTCTCGCAACGATCGCTGGCGAAGGAACAAGCAAGAAATTAGCCATATCCCGCAGAGGAACTATTATTTATGTGCCACAGATTGCTTGGTTATTCTCTGGAACGATCAGAGAAAACATTTTGTTTGGAGAGCCCTACGAGGAATCCAAGTACTCTAGAGTGATCCAAGCTTGTGCTTTAGGAGATGACATCCAGCAGTTTCCCGATGGTGACAAAGCAGTTGTTGGAGAGCGCGGTGTTGCTCTTAGTGGAGGTCAGCGGGCAAGAGTAAGCTTAGCACGCGCAGTCTATGCCGATGCAGACCTTTACCTGTTAGATGATCCCCTTAGTGCTTTGGATTTCAACGTTGGCCGGCACATCTTCACGCACTGCATCATGGGCTTGCTAGGAGAAAAGACCAGATTGATCGCTTCTCACCACGAGCAACTAATGAGAGAAGCTGATGATGTTATTGTATTACTAAAAGGCGAAATGTTAGGCAAGGGAAGTTTTGAAGAACTGAAAGCAAAGGGGCTTCTAAATACCACTGTTGATCCGCTGTATAAGAAAGACAAAGAATCAAGTGCAAGCTTAGCCGAACAGGGCACTGGAGAGAAACAGATTTCGGACTTGTGTGAGAGAACCATGCCCAACGACAATGAATTCAAGGCTCTTCGCGTGACAAATGAAGATTGTGCGAACGGAGTGGTGTCCACGAAACTTTATTGGAACTACTTCAGGAACGGAGCTCCTTTGACCGTGATCATTGCTGGAATTTGTTTCTGTTTTATTACCCAAGGTAACAGAAGGTTTGAGCGATCTTGTTTTAAAGCATTGACAGCATTTGAAGGTCAACAAAATCCACCGCAAAGCGGTGAAGTTATTTTCTTAGCCTTCAAATGTTCGCCAAGCTTGTTCCCAGGGTCCTCGCCTACTTGTCCTCCTTCTCCCTCTCCCTCCACCATTTAGGGCGATAGTTCATTGAGTCTCATTGTCCTCATTCCAAGGCAAAACACACACGCACCCTTCACTTACACCAGTGCACTTCCAAAAGTTCAATAAAGCTCTGTAGAAGACGTTTTAGTGATGACTAAGTATTGATTGAAACTTGAGTTTCTACCACGGACGGATCGTGTGTAAACGATATGCGGTTAAAATTGCATAACGGTGAGTGAGGGCAGATATAATTCACTTTTTTACGACTTTTTTGTAATTTAAATCCCCATCAGAAATCCGCATCTGTAAGGTTTTAGTTTAATTTCTGATTTCACCTTACACTTGAAGAATGCGCTCACTTTTAACCGTGCAAGGTACTGTTACAAAATATTTACCACTTTTTTTTAGCAATGCTAGTGTCCCCCGACGTTTGGCTGTCGTTGATGGTAAGGAAACGACCAGAGGATCAACGAAACAAGCGGAACTTGACGATCTATGGAGGTCTTGTCGGTGCAGCTTTCATACTACTTGTCATCCGAGCGTTTGGATTCTACTTGGTATCCTTAAGAAGTTCCGAGCGTCTCCATGACAAAATGGTCGTTGCGGTTCTACATGCACCAGTCTTCTTCTTTGATTCAAACCCCGTGGGAAGAATTTTGAATCGGTTCTCTAGAGATATTGGCTTCATGGATGAAGTATTGCCTAAAACGTTTCTGCAGTCAGTCCAGCTGTTCCTGCTCTTGTTCACGTCCATTCTTCTGCCAACTATCACCAACCCTTGGGTTCTGTTGGCTGTTGTGCCAATAGCTGTGTCGGCAGGGCTTTTTTCAAGGTATTACTTAAAGACATCCAGGGAGCTTCAAAGGTTGGAGTCAACCTGTCGCAGTCCTGTCTATTCGCATATTTCGGAAACCTTGGATGGACTGGACACAATAAGGACACGAAAAAGAGAAGAAGATTTTGTCGCTCGCTTTTACAGGTATTTATACCTTCACAGAGTATCTTCTTTTATGTTAACCCACCCTCGGACGTACACGCAAATTCATACCCCCACTTTGATACAAGGGCGGGAGGGGGTGGATGGAACCCCCCTCCGGAGTTTTTTTATTTGTTGCAGTATTTTGAAACGATTTTACCGTTAGTTGAAAGCCTTTGAAAGCCTTTGGTTTTCTTAAGAAGATGAGATATGTTTTAGGGGTGGTGGCGCTGCTGGAGGCCTGTGACGTCACCAACAATGGTTCCCGTCTTGTATTTTACCAAGAATTAAAAATCATATCAAATCGCTAGAGATGGTAATTTTTTGTGCTTTACATGAAAAATAACACATAAATAAGCACTTTGTATGATTTTAGTCAACAGATTTACTTTTTTTGTTGAAAGAAGTTGAAAAAACATGTATTTTCACCCAAAGTTGGCTTGACCACATGCTACTTATGATGTCACATCTCGTAACCATAGCAATTGCACTAAACTTGTCTCAAAATCTGCGCGAGGGATGAACGAACAGCTACTGAAAACGTCAGGTGCTGGTGTTTTATCCTCTAGGCAAAAACTCAGAAAAACCTTATGGGGGAGGGGGGAAGTGGCATCCACCACCCCCCACCCCTTGTACGTCCGAGGGTTTATTCAAGAACTCGGATTTCGGATTCCAATGCAATGAGAACCTAGGATCCCGGATTCCACATTATTCTTGGAGCGATGAGTGATATTTATGAACCTGATAGTGATGAAAGCAGATCGTTTTGCATTTGGTGTAGAAAGTTCGTCTATGTTGTGAATAAAAAGACTAACCTTACATGGTGCGAGCATGTTGGAAAGTTCTGGTTGATCGTTCGATTCAATAGATGACGTGCTTAATCTTGAAAAGTTATCTATGTTTTCGCCTAATTTTGAAATCTTTTCGAAGCCACTGAAAGCTAGGAAGCCGTTAATTGCTTTGAGAATGTGTGGGTGATGGTTACAAATGAAAGGAAGTCTATCGATGTTTTCCATGTGTAACGTTTGTAATGCAGAATGCCCGGCGATCAATCTGTCGTGCACATTAATGACCTTTGTTGACGTTGGGCGTAGCTATGAATTTACAGAGAAACGCATTGTCTTTAAAATCAACCAGAACCCGTGTCCGAGACCGTTTCTGCAGAGTGCCTTGATTAAATTCAGTCAATTACGTTTCTTATCAGTATGTTTTTACCAAAGCGTTTGGTCCAAATCGTTTTGACAAAACCCAGAAACCTTAGAGTGTGGGCATATACCCCTTCCTCCCCAAACTCAACACCCCAAAACCGAACGATGTTGTAGGTAAACGCTTCTGAGGTGCAATTAATCATCAGTTTTTGGCTGTAGGTTTCAAGATGTACATACAAAATCGTTTATCCTGTTACTTGCCGGCGGACGATGGCTTGGTGTACGGTTGGACATTCTTTCCGCTCTGTTGACTGGTACAGTGGCTCTTGCAGCAGTCTTTGTTTCCGAGGATCCTGGTAGGTACCTTTATAAAGTGGATGACGATGAATATGATAAAAAAACGTATGAAAATCAAAACGAAGGGTGTTTGAGGCCGAAAACTCTCTCAGAGAAGTTAACAAGAAGTGTCCCTTGCATGTTATCAGTTTTCTTTATTACTTAACATTGGCGGATCCACACCTTGAGATAAGAGAGAGGCGGGAGGGGGGGGGGGGAGCGGTCATACAGACCCTTAGATAAGGGGGAGGGGGCAGGTCTCGAAAACGTTTTTTTTTCGGACCTTCGGGGGGATCTGCCACTGCTTAAGCAATCGTCTACGCCACCTTTCTGGTCTTGCGTAAGTAAATACTTGAACAGGAAAAATCTATAGGGAGATTTTACGTTCGCTCGGGAAAATCGCCCCATTTTAGGTGATCCAAGACAGTCTTGGATGATGGTTTCCACGCTGTGGATTACTCGATGCCGGATCCTTTGTAAGTGGAACTTGGATCCCGATTTCAATCGTTAGCGAGATTCCGGATTCCTTTAGCTGAACAATGGATTGCAAACCCCAAAATTGCGGATTCCACAAGAAAAATTTCCCGGATTCTGGAACCCGGTTTATCTTGCTTGTGTCTAGAAAAGAAGTTTGAATTCAAGTTTTGTCGTAATTGAAAAATTTTTCGTTTACTTCTTGCAGCTTTTGTTGGACTATCTCTTGTTTACGTTGTCCAGACCGTGAATTTGACACAATTCGCTGTCCGTAAGTTAACAGAGGTTGAAAATTTAATGACTGCAGTAGAACGAGTTATCGATTACACCAAACTTGACTCTGAACCTGGTTACGATGTGAAACGACTTCCCCCGGAAAAGTGGCCAGACAAAGGAAGTATCAGTTTTCAAGACATATCATTGGCGTATTATCCAGGGGGTCCTCAAGTTTTAAGGAATATTTCTTTAAGCATCAAAGCAGGAGCTAAGATTGGAGTTGTGGGTCGCACGGGGTCAGGTAAATCTTCGTTTGTGGCTGCACTAATGCGCATGCCTGAGGCTGAAGGAGACATTTTGATTGATGATGTTGTATTGCGGAGTATCAATCTACGAGGGTCTCGACAGGCAATAACCGTTCTTGGGCAAAATCCTGTCCTGTTCAGTGGATCAGTGAGAAAAAATCTAGACATAGTGGAACAGTTTCAAGACGCTGATCTTTGGCGGGCTTTAGAACAAGTGCAAATGAAAAATCTTGTAGAGAATTTAGAGGGGCAGTTGGATTACGAATTACTGGAGCGAGGTGCAAATTTAAGTGTGGGAGAAAGGCAGCTTATCTGCTTGGCTCGTGTTCTCTTGCTGAATCAGAAAATCGTCATTTTGGATGAACCCACCGCTCATGTTGATCCAGACACAGAGGAAACGATTTGGAACGTGGTGCATGAAAAGCTAAAGCACTCCACTGTTATAACAATAGCTCATCGGTTAAATACCGTAAGCGACTGTGACAAAATTCTAGTTTTAGACAATGATAAAGTTGATGGATTTGATAACTTCAATGTTTTACTTAATAGGAGCGGAACTAAGTTAAATGAAATGACTTAAAAGACCGCTTGTTACTGCCAAACATTTCCTGGTTTTTTGTATTTCCTTTCTAGTCTTGATAGTTTCTTTGTTTGATAATTTTATGGTTTTTGTGGTTAAAACTATGGACATATTTGCCCACGTACAATCGACCAAGTAAATAGATCTATTATTCTCTGTTTGAGCTAACACCTTTTGTAAACGTGTTCAAAATCATGAGAAAGTCTCAAGTTAACGCTGTTTCCATTGCATTTAACGTTTTGATCGTTTATCGCTTAGCTACACATCGTTTCACGTCCCAGAATTGTTAACGTCTCAACGATTCACTTGAATAAACGCTCTTTATACTATTACGTGGTGAACATTGTCGTGGAGAACAATTTAAGCGCGTACCGAGTTTTGTTGACATGGGATGAACGTAAAGTTTTTTGCATGTCCTGTGAGCAACGTTCCAAGCTCACACCGCTAATTCGTTCTGACTTTCATTTAAATCGTTGAACTCATTGCAAATTAATTTCCTACAATTACAGTTATCAAACTTCTTGCAATTCAAGGCGTTAAGTGCTATTAAACAATTGGTTTGTGCGTCAGTCAGCGTGCTTATGTCGACCATATAGCACGCGAGAATGTTAAAGAGCACGATAGAGACGGTGAGTTCATGGAGGTGCAGTTGAGAGCACCTCGAACCTCTTAACCCTCGGACGTACACATAAAGTGATACCCCCAGCGTGGTACGAGGGGAGTTAATGGAACCTCCCCCCTTGGGTTTTTGATATGTTGCAATATTGTGAAATGATTTTACCTTCAGTGGAAAACCTTTGGTCTTCTTCACAAGATGAGGTATATTTCATGGGCGGTACCGCTGCTGGAGGTCAGACACGTCACCAAATATGCTCACCATCTTGGCCACCATCTTGGATTTAACCATGAAGTAGAAATCAGGTAAAAACTGCGAGAATTAATAATTTTTTGCACTTAACATATAAAATAACACATAAATAATTACCTTGCAAAATTTTATCCACAAGCTTAACTTTTATGCCTGAAAGAAGTTAAAAAAACATGCATTTCAACTCAAAAATGGCCTAACCTCCTGCTACTTATAACTGTGTTTCACGATATTCTAGAAAGAAAAAAAAACGCCTTTCTAGACCATAAAAACAACAAGTTAAAACAGTCCAAAAATTGGGCCTATCCCAAACGGGTTGGTGTACTGTCGCAATTTGTAATGACCATCGCACTTTGTAATACCTGTCGCGATTTGTAATAAATCCATCGCATTTTGTAATACCTGTCGCAATTTGTAATAAACCGTGTCGCACTTTGTAATAAAAAAGCTGTCGCAATTTGTAACAACTGTCAATCGCACTTTGTAATAAACTAAGCTGTCGCAATTTGTAATAATTCCATCGCACTTTGTAATAACTTTTTGAGAGTAATTAAACTTACTTCGTCAACACTAATATAACGCCAAAATATGCATGGTACTTCATAAACAAAGATGGAGATGACGTCTGCTAGCGCGTAACATCTCCGCGCATTCACAGACAGAGGACAGAGCATTGCCAGAGTAGAGGATCTAGACAGAGCTAGACACACTAGACATAAACAAGCCATTATTAAAAAGCATTTAATTTCCCCTAATCGTAACATCCATCCTACATCATTCGAAGAAGGACACCAGCAGAGTTCAAGCTTTCCTTGTTAGATCTTATAACAGGTTGACACATCACGTGGTACACCGTTCTTGTCTAACGAGCAATCTTAAAGAAGTAATAGTGGCTTCCATATTTTGGCCAACTTAATAAAACGAGGCCTGGAAAGATTCAAAATGTTTACTGCAAATTAAAAAAAACGTCACCAGTGGCAAACCTTCGAGCCACAACAGAAACCTAAACACAAAATCCAGTTAGTCGCTGGTCAATACCTTCGTATGTACACTTGGGGTCTTACTCTGAGCCGGCTGGGCATTTGGTTCATTATTCTCACTTGATTTGGTCCCATATAGGAACAAAAGGAATACTCATTCCATCTTAAAACAATTGTTTTCTGTAAGGAGTCCTCTAAAGCAAATACCATGGGGATGGTAAAAAATTATCCTTCCCTGCGTATATACAACTCGTAAGACCTTGCAATTCTTCCGAGCGTGTTCTGGATTACTGTTTTTCTACAAAATTGAAAGGATGGAATAAACCATCCATTACTACTTGAGCTACCCTATCTAAGGATCAAACCAAAAACACAAGGCCAAAAACGTAAAAAGTGATACCCTCGCGACTCGAGATCCTCAAAAACCATACCTTATCAGGTGGTACTTACCTATCTAGCCCATCCATATATGCGATTATCACCCCCCGCCGAAGACTTCACGTGTCACGTGGCAAGCAAACATGGATTTGGACGACGAATGCCAGGTTATTCATGAATTTTCTGTTGTTAAATGTTGCCTTTCTTATTTAAATATTTTTGAATTTAAACGTGATTCATATCTTTTTGGTGATATGTCACAGGAAGTTTCATGTCTTTCATAAAAGCGTTTCTAGTTAGTCACGTGATTAATCAAGGCAGAAAAATTTATAGCGGAAGACATCCATGTTTGACCAAAGAAAATGTTACGGACATGTTACATGCTAGCCGACGTCATCATCTTTGTTTATGAAGTACCATGCATATTTTGGTATTACATTTATGTTGACGATGTAAGTTGAATCACTCTCAAAAAATTATTACAAAGTGCGATGGAATTATTGCAAATTGCGACAGCTTAGTTTATTACAAAGTGCGATGGACTGTTATTACAAATTGCGACACCTTTTTTATTACAAAGTGCGACACGGTTTATCACAAATTGCGACAGATATTACAAATTGCGATGGATTTGTTACAAATTGCGACAGGTATTACAAAGTGCGATGATTATTACAAATTGCGACAGTACAGTTGGTCCTTGGTTTTCGTCAAAAATTGGCAATTGAAGTTCAAAAAGTTGCTAACTCGAGACTTTTCGAAAGGGGTTAGTCCACGGTTTTTGTCAAAAATTTGCTTAATACCATAGTAATACCGCTTAGTATCGTAATTACACGAATAAGCGCCGCGGCACTAATCAACTTTCCCCCTCCCCCCTCCACCCCCTCAATGCAACGCTTATTCGAGTCCTTACTGTTATTGGCAACTTAACAACCTATTACATCATTACATGAAGGACTAAATTAAATTTAGGACAAAATGTTATTACATTTAGGACGTTATTACATTAAGGGTCGTTTGCATTAAGACCTTCTACAGAATCAGGATGCTCCTGAGAGGGTTAACCGCTTTAGAAAAATCTCAATTTTCTAACTTTTTGAACTTCTTGTTTCTATAGCCTAGAAGAGCGTTTTTTCGTTCTAGAATATCATAAAACACATTCTCCTCGCCTATCTTAAATAAAAAAAAAGTTAAAAAAATGGCCATTTTTGGACCAAAACCGTGGGTTAACAACTTTGGAAAAATGTCAATTTTCAACTTATTGGACTTCTTGTTTTTATAGCCAAAAAAGGCATTTTTTCGTTCTAGAATATCATAAAGACATTTTCCTGGCCTATATTGCCTAAAAAAAAAAAATTGAAAAAATGGCCATTTTTGGACCAAAACCATGGGTTAACCCCTTTGGAAAAATGTCAATTTTTGGACTTTTTGGGACTTCTTGTTTTTATAGCGTAGAAAGACGTTTTATCGCTCTAGAACATGATAAAAGACATTTTCCTAGCCTATATTGCCTAAAAAAAAATTTGGAAAAATGGCCATTTTTGGACCAAAACCATGGGTAAACCCTTTGGAAAAAGGTCAATTTTTCGACTTTTTGGACTTCTTGTTTTTATAGCCTTGAAAAAAAGTTTTTTCGTTCCAGAATAGCAAAAAAAAGACGTTTTCCTGGCCTATATTGCCTAAAAAGAAAACTTGTAAAAATGGGCATTTTTGGACCAAAACCAGGGGTTAACCCCTTTGGAAAAATATCAATTTTTCGACTTTTTGGACATCTTGTTTTTATAGCCTAGAAAGACGTTTTTTCGTTCTAGAATATAATAAAAGAAATTTTCCTGGCCTATATTGCCTAAAAAGAAAAAGTTGGAAAAATGGCCATTTTTGGACCAAAACCATGGGTAAACATTTGGAAAAATGTCAATTTTTGGACTTTTTGGACTTCTTGTTTTTATAGCCTAGAAAGACGTTTTTTCGTTCTAGAATATAATAAAAGACATTTTCCTGGCCTATATTGCCTAAAAAAAGAGGTGGAAAAATGGCCATTTTTGCACCAAAACAATGGATTAACCCCTTTGGAAAAATGTCAATTTTTCGACTTTTTGGACTTGTTGTTTTTATAGCCTAGAAAGACGTTTTATCGCTCTAGAACATCATAAAAGACATTTTCCTGGCCTATATTCCCTGAAAAAAAGAAATTTGGAAAAATGGCGATTTTTGGAACAAAACCATGGGTTAAACCCTTTGGAAAAATGTCATTTTTTGGACTTTTTGGAATTTCTGTTTTTATAGCCCAGAAAGGTGTTTTTTCGTTCTAGAATATCAAAGAAGACATTTTCCTGGCCTATATTGCCTAAAAAAAAAAAGTTGGAAAAATGGCCATTTTTGGACCAAAACCGTGGGTTAACCCCTTTGGAAAAATGTCAATTTTTCGACTTTTTGGACTTCTTGTTTTTATAGCCCAGAAAGACGTTTTTTCGTTCTAGAATATCATAAAAGACATTTTCCTCGCATATATATTGCCGAAAAAAAAAAGTTGGAAAAATGGCCATTTTTGGACCAAAACCATAGGTTAACCCCTTTGGAAAAATGTGAATTTTTCGACTTTTTGGACTTTCTGTTTTTATAGCATACAAAGGTGTTTTTTCGTTCTAGAATATCATAAAAGACATTTTCCTGGCCTATATTGCCTAAAAAAAAAAAGTAGGAAAAATGGCCATTTTTGGACCAAAACCATGGGTCAACTCCTTTGGAAAAATGTGAATTTTTCGACTTTTAGAACTTTATGTTTTTATAGCCTAGAAAGGTGTTTTTTCGTTGTAGAATATGATAAAAGACATTTTCCTGGCCTATATTGCCTAAAAAAAAAAAGTTGGAAAAATGGCCATTTTTGGACCAAAACCGTGGGTTAACCCCTTTGGAAAAATGTCAATTTTTGGACTTTTTGGACTTCTTGTTTTTATAGCCTAGAAAGACGTTTTTTCGTTCTAGAATATCATAAAAGACATTTTCCTAGCCTATATTGCCTAAAAAAAAAAAGTTGGAAAAATGGCCATTTTTGGACCAAAACCATGGGTTAACCCCTTTGGAAAAATGTCAATTTTTGGACTTTTTGGACTTCTGGTTTTGAAAGCCTAGAAAGACGTTTTTTCGTTCTAGAATATCATAAAAGACATTTTCCTGGCGTATATTGCCTAAAAAGAAAGTTGGAAAAATGGCCATTTTTGGACCAAAACCATGGGTTAACCCCTTTGGAAAAATGTCAATTTTTCTAATTTTTTTGGACTTCCTGTTTTTATAGCCTAGAAAGGTGTTTTTTCGTTCTACAGTATCATAAAAAAACATTTTCCTGGCCTATATTGCCGAAAAAAAAAAGTTGGAAAAATGGCCATTTTTGGACCAAAACCATGGGTTAACCCCTTTGGAAAAATGTCAATTTTTCGACTTTTTGGACATTCTGTTTTTATAGCCTAGAAAGGTGTTTTTCCGTTCTAGAATATCATAAAAGACATTTTCCTGGCCTATATTGCCTACAAAAAAAAAGTTGGAAAAATGGCCATTTTTGGACCAACACCATGGGTTAACCCCTTTGGAAAAATGTCAATTTTTGGACTTTTTGGACTTCTTGTTTTTGTAGGCTAGAAAGACGTTTTTTCGTTCTAGAATATCATAAAAGACATTTTCCTAGCGTATATTGCCTAAAAAGAAAGTTGGAAAAATGACCATTTTTGGACCAAAACCATGGGTTAACCAATTTGCAAAAATGTCAATTTGTCTACTTTTTGGACTTCATGTTTTTATAGCCTAGAAAGGTGTTTTTTCGTTCTAGAAAATCATAAAAGACATTTTCCTTGCTTATATTGCCTAAAAAAAAAACTTGGAAAATGGCCATTTTTGGACCAAAACGATAACTTAACCCCTTGGGAAAAATGTCAAATTTTCGACTTTTAGGACTTCATGTTTTTATAGCATAGAAAGGTGTTTTTTCGTTGTAGAATATCCTACAAGACGTTTTTCTGGCCTATATTGCCTAAAAAAAAAAAGTTGGAAAAATTTCCATTTTTGGACCAAAACCATGGGTTAACCCCTTTGGAAAAATGTCAATTTTTCTAATTTTTTTGGACTTCCTGTTTTTATAGCCTAGAAAGGTGTTTTTTCGTTCTACAGTATCATAAAAAAACATTTTCCTGGCCTATATTGCCGAAAAAAAAAAGTTGGAAAAATGGCCATTTTTGGACCAAAACCATGGGTTAACCCCTTTGGAAAAATGTCAATTTTTCGACTTTTTGGACATTCTGTTTTTATAGCCTAGAAAGGTGTTTTTCCGTTCTAGAATATCATAAAAGACATTTTCCTGGCCTATATTGCCTAAAAAAAAAAAGTTGGAAAAATGGCCATTTTTGGACCAAAACCATAACTTAACCCGTTGGGAAAAATGTCAAATTTTCGACTTTTAGGACTTCATGTTTTTATAGCATAGAAAGGTGTTTTTTCGTTGTAGAATACCCTACAAGACGTTTTTCTGGCCTATATTGCCTAAAAAAAAAAAGTTGGAAAAATTTCCATTTTTGGACCAAAACCATGGGTTAACCCCTTTGGAAAAATGTCAATTTTTCGAATTTTTTTGGACTTCCTGTTTTTATAGCCAAGAAAGGTGTTTTTTCGTTCTAGAATATCATAAAAGACATTTTCCTGGCCTATATTGCCTAAAAAAAAAAGAGTTGGAAAAATGGCCATTTTTGGACCAAAACCATGGGTTAACCCTTTTGCAAAAATGTCAAATTTTCGACTTTTAGGACTCCATGTTTTTATAGCCTAGAAAGGTGTTTTTTCGTTGTAGAATATCATAAAAGACATTTTCCTGGCCTATATTGCCTAAAAAAAAAATTTGGAAAAATGGCCATTTTTGGACCAAAACCATGGGTTAACCCCTTTGGAAAAATGTCAATTTTTGGACTTTTTGGACTTCTTGTTTTTGTAGGCTAGAAAGACGTTTTTTCGTTCTAGAATATCATAAAAGACATTTTCCTAGCGTATATTGCCTAAAAAGAAAGTTGGAAAAATGGCCATTTTTGGACCAAAACCATGGGTTAACCAATTTGCAAAAATGTCAATTTGTCTACTTTTTGGACTTCATGTTTTTATAGCCTAGAAAGGTGTTTTTTCGTTCTAGAAAATCATAAAAGACATTTTCCTTGCTTATATTTGCTAAAAAAAAAACTTGGAAAATGGCCATTTTTGGACCAAAACCATAACTTAACCCCTTGGGAAAAACGTCAAATTTTCGACTTTTAGGACTTCATGTTTTTATAGCCTAGAAAGGTGTTTTTTCGTTGTAGAATATCCTACAAGACGTTTTTCTGGCCTATATTGCCTAAAAAAAAAAAGTTGGAAAAATTTCCATTTTTGGACCAAAACCATGGGTTAACCCCTTTGGAAAAATGTCAATTTTTCGAATTTTTTTGGACTTCCTGTTTTTATAGCCTAGAAAGGTGTTTTTTCGTTCTACAGTATCATAAAAAAACATTTTCCTGGCCTATATTGCCGAAAAAAAAAAGTTGGAAAATTGGCCATTTTTGGACCAAAACCATGGGTTAACCCCTTTGGAAAAATGTCAATTTTTCGACTTTTTGGACATTCTGTTTTTATAGCCTAGAAAGGTGTGTTTCCGTTCTAGAATATCATAAAAGACATTTTCCTGGCCTATATTGCCTAAAAAAAAAAAGTTGGAAAAATGGCCATTTTTGGACCAAAACCATGGGTTAACCCCTTTGCAAAAATGTAAAAATTTTCGACTTTTAGGACGTCATGTTTTTATAGGCTAGAAAGGTGTTTTTTCGTTGTAGAATGTCATAAAAGACATTTTCCTGGCCTATATTGCCTAAAAAAAAAAAGTTGGAAAAATTTCCATTTTTGGACCAAAACCATGGGTTAACCCCTTTGGAAAAATGTCAATTTTTGGACTTTTTGGACTTCTTGTTTTTGTAGGCTAGAAAGACGTTTTTTCGTTCTAGAATATCATAAAAGACATTTTCCTAGCGTATATTGCCTAAAAAGAAAGTTGGAAAAATGGCCATTTTTGGACCAAAACCATGGGTTAACCAATTTGCAAAAATGTCAATTTGTCTACTTTTTGGACTTCATGTTTTTATAGCCTAGAAAGGTGTTTTTTCGTTCTAGAAAATCATAAAAGACATTTTCCTTGCTTATATTGCCTAAAAAAAAAACTTAGAAAATGGCCATTTTTGGACCAAAACCATAACTTAACCCGTTGGGAAAAATGTCAAATTTTCGACTTTTAGGACTTCATGTTTTTATAGCATAGAAAGGTGTTTTTTCGTTGTAGAATATCCTACAAGACGTTTTTCTGGCCTATATTGCCTAAAAAAAAAAAGTTGGAAAAATTTCCATTTTTGGACCAAAACCATGGGTTAACCCCTTTGGAAAAATGTCAATTTTTCGAATTTTTTTGGACTTCCTGTTTTTATAGCCTAGAAAGGTGTTTTTTCGTTCTACAGTATCATAAAAAAACATTTTCCTGGCCTATATTGCCGAAAAAAAAAAGTTGGAAAATTTTCCATTTTTGGACCAAAACCATGGGTTAACCCCTTTGGAAAAATGTCAATTTTTCGACTTTTTGGACATTCTGTTTTTATAGCCTAGGAAGATGTTTTTCCGTTCTAGAATATCATAAAAGACATTTTCCTGGCCTATATTGCCTAAAAAAAAAAAGTTGGAAAAATGGCCATTTTTGGACCAAAACCATGGGTTAACCCCTTTGCAAAAATGTCAAATTTTCGACTTTTAGGACTCCATGTTTTTATAGCCTAGAAAGGTGTTTATTCGTTCTAGAATATCATAAAAGACATTTTCCTGGCCTATATTGCCTAAAAAAAAAATTTGGAAAAATGGCCATTTTTGGACCAAAACCATGGGTTAACCCCTTTGGAAAAATGTCAATTTTTGGACTTTTTGGACTTCTTGTTTTTGTAGGCTAGAAAGACGTTTTTTCGTTCTAGAATATCATGAAAGACATTTTCCTAGCGTATATTGCCTAAAAAGAAAGTTGGAAAAATGGCCATTTTTGGACCAAAACCATGGGTTAACCAATTTGCAAAAATGTCAATTTGTCGACTTTTTGGACTTCATGTTTTTATAGCCTAGAAAGGTGTTTTTTCGTTCTAGAAAATCATAAAAGACATTTTCCTTGCTTATATTGCGTAAAAAAAAAACTTGGAAAATGGCCATTTTTGGACCAAAACCATAACTTAACCCGTTGGGAAAAATGTCAAATTTTCGACTATTAGGACTTCATGTTTTTATAGCCTAGAAAGGTGTTTTTTCGTTGTAGAATATCATACAAGACGTTTTTCTGGCCTATATTGCCTAATAAAAAAAGTTGGAAAAATTTCAATTTTTGGACCAAAACAATGGGTTAACCCCTTTGGAAAAATGTCAATTTTTCGAATTTTTTTGCACTTCCTGTTTTTGTAGCCTAGAAAGGTGTTTTTTCGTTCTACAGTATCATAAAAAAACATTTTCCTGGCCTATATTGCCGAAAAAAAAAAGTTGGAAAAATGGCCATTTTTGGACCAAAACCATGGGTTAACCCCTTTGGAAAAATGTCAATTTTTCGACTTTTTGGACATTCTGTTTTTATAGCCTAGAAAGGTGTTTTTTCGTTCTAGAATATCATAAAAGACATTTTCCTGGCCTATATTGCCTAAAAAAAAAAAGTTGGAAAAATGGCCATTTTTGGACCAAAACCATGGGTTAACCCCTTTGCAAAAATGTAAAAATTTTCCACTTTTAGGACTTCATGTTTTTATAGCCTAGAAAGGTGTTTTTTCGTTGTAGAATATCATAAAAGACATTTTCCTGGCCTATATTGCCTAAAAAAAAAAGTTGGAAAAATTTCCATTTTTGGAGCAAAACCATGGGTTAACCCCTTTGGAAAAATGTCAATTTTTGGACTTTTTGGACTTCTTGTTTTTGTAGGCTAGAAAGACGTTTTTTCGTTCTAGAATATCATAAAAGACATTTTCCTAGCGTATATTGCCTAAAAAGAAAGTTGAAAAAATGGCCATTTTTGGACCAAAACCATGAGTTAACCCGTTTGGAAAAATGTCAATTTTTGGACTTTTTGGACCTCATGTTTTTATAGCCTAGAAAGGTGTTTTTTCGTTCTAGAATATCATAAAAGACATTTTCCTGGCCTATATTGCCTAAAGAAAAAAAGTGGGAAAAATGACCATTTTTGGACCAAAACCATGGGTTAACCCCTTTGCAAAAATGTCAATTTGTCGATTTTTAGGACTTCATGTTTTTATAGCCTAGAAAGATGTTTTTTCGTTCTAGAAAATCATAAAAGTCATTTTCCTTGCTTATATTGCCTAAAAAAAAAACTTGGAAAATGGCCATTTTTGGACCAAAACCATAAGTTAACCCGTTGGGAAAAATGTCAAATTTTCGACTTTTAGGACTTCATGTTTTTATAGCCTAGAAAGGTGTTTTTTCGTTGTAGAATATCATAAAAGACATTTTCCTGGCCTATATTGGCTAAAAAAAAAAAGTTGGAAAAATGGCCATTTTTGGACCAAAACCATGGGTTAACCCCTTTGGAAAAATGTCAATTTTTCGACTTTTTGGACTTCTTGTTTTTGTAGCCTAGAAAGGCGTTTTTTCGTTCTAGAATCTCATAAAAGACATTTTCCTAGCCTATATTGCCTAAAAAAAAAAAGTTGGAAAGATGGCCATTTTTGGACCAAAACCATGGGTTAACCCCTTTGGAAAAATGTCAATTTGTCGACTTTTTGGACTTCATGTTTTTATAGCCTAGAAAGGTGTTTTTTCGTTCTAGAATATCCTAAAAGACATTTTCCTTGCTTATATTGCGTAAAAAAAAAAAACTTGGAAAATGGCCATTTTTGAACCAAAACCATAGGTTAACCCGTTGGGAAAAATGTCAAATTTTCGACTTTTAGGACTTGATGTTTTTATAGCCTAGAAAGGCGTTTTTTCGTTCTAGAATATCATAAAAGACGTTTTTCTGGCCTATATTGCCTAAAAAAAAAAAGTTGGAAAAATTTCCATTTTTGGACCAAAACTATGGGTTAACCCGTTTGGAAAAATATAAATTTTTCGACTTTTTGGACTTCTTGTTTTTGTAGCCTAGAAAGACGTTTTTTCGTTCTAGAATATCATAAAAGAAATTTTCCTGGCGTATATTGCCTAAAAAGAAAGTTGGAAAAAATGGCCATTTTTGCACCAAAACCATGGGTTAACCCCCATGGAAAAATGTCAATTTGTCGACTTTTTGGACTTCATGTTTTTATAGCCTAGAGAGGTGTTTTGTCGTTCTAGAATATCATTAAAGACATTTTCCTTGGTTATATTACCTAAAAAAAAAAACTTGGAAAATGGCCATTTTTGGACCAAAACCATGGGTTAACCCCTCTGGAGAAATGGCCATTATTGGACCAAAACCATGGGTTAACCCCTTTGGAAAAATGTCAATTTTTCGATTTTTTGGACTTTATGTTCTTATAGCCTAGAAAGGTGTTTTTTCGTTCTAGAATATCGTTAAAGACATTTTCCTTGGTTATATTGCCTAAAAAAAAAAACTTGGAAAATGGCCATTTTTGGACCAAAACCATGGTTTAACCCCTTTGGAAAAATGGCCATTTTTGGACCAAAACCATGGGTTAACCCCTTTGGAAAAATGGCCATTTTTGGACCAAAAGCATGGGTTAACCCCTTTGGAAAAATGTCAATTTTTGGACTTTTTGGACTTCTTGTTTTTATACCCTAGAAAGGCGTTTTTTCGTTCTAGAATATCATAAAAGACATTTTCCTAGCCTATATTGGCTAAAAAAAAAAGTTGGAAAAATGGCCATTTTTGGACCAAAACCATGGGTTAACGCCTTTGGAAAAATGTCAATTTTTGGACTTTTTGGACTTCTTGTTTTTATAGCCTAGAAAGGCGTTTTTTCGTTCTAGAATATCATAAAAGACATTTTCCTAGCCTATATTGCCTAAAAAAAAAAAGTTGGAAAAATGGCCATTTTTGGACCAAAACCATGGGTTAACCCCTTAGGAAAAATGTCAATTTTTGGGCTTTTTGGACTTCTTGTTTTTATAGCCTAGAAAGGCGTTTTTTCGTTCTAGAATATCATAAAAGACATTTTCCTAGCCTATATTGCCTAAAAAAAAAAGTTGGAAAAATGCCCATTTTTGGACCAAAACCATGGGTTAACCCCTTTGGAAAAACGTCAATTTTTGGACTTTTTGGACTTCTTGTTTTTATAGCCTAGAAAGGCGTTTTTTCGTTCTAGAATATCATAAAAGACATTTTCCTAGCCTATATTGCCTAAAAAAAAAAGTTGGAAATATGGCCATTTTTGGACCAAAACCAT
Organism: Porites cylindrica; assembly: GCA_964035525.1. Taxonomy (NCBI): domain Eukaryota; kingdom Metazoa; phylum Cnidaria; class Anthozoa; order Scleractinia; family Poritidae; genus Porites; species Porites cylindrica. The sequence goes on along the minus strand of OZ037786.1, from coordinate 23,850,803 downwards.
GGGTTAACCCCTTTGGAAAAATGTCAATTTTTGGACTTTTTGGACTTTTTGGACTTCTTGTTTTTATAGCCTAAAAAGGCGTTTTTTCCTTCTAAAATATCATAAAAGAGATTTTCCAAGGCTATATTGCCTAAAAAAAAAAAGTTGGAAAAATGGCCATTTTTGGACCAAAACCATGGGTTAACCCCTTTGGAAAAATGTCAATTTTTGGATTTTTTGGACTTCTTGTTTTTATAGCCTAGAAAGGCGTTTTTTCGTTCTAGAATACCATAAAAGACATTTTCCTAGCCTATATTGCCTAAAAAAAAAAGGTTGGAAAAATGGGCATTTTTGGACAAACCCCTTTTGGGTTAACCCCTTTGGAAAAATGTCAATTTTTGGACTTTTTGGACTTCTTGTTTTTATAGCCTAGAAAGGCGTTTTTTCGTTCTAGAATATCATAAAAGACATTTTCCTAGCCTATATTGCCTAAAAAAAAAAAGTTGGAAAAATGGCCATTTTTGGACCAAAACCATGGGTTAACCCCTTTGGAAAAATGTCAATTTTTGGACTTTTTGGACTTCTTGTTTTTATAGCCTAGAAAGGCGTTGTTTCGTTCTAGAATATCATAAAAGACATTTTCCTAGCCTATATTGCCTAAAAAAAAAAAGTTGGAAAACTGGCCATTTTTGGACCAAAACCATGGGTTAACTCCTTTGGAAAAATATCAATTTTTGGACTTTTTGGACTTCTTGTTTTTATAGCCTAGAAAGCCGTTTTTTCGTTCTAGAATATCATAAAAGAAATTTTCCTAGCCTATATTGCCTAAAAAAAAAAAGTTGGAAAAATGGCCATTTTTGGACCAAAACCATGGGTTAACCCCTTTGGAAAAATGTCAATTGTTGGACTTTTTGGACTTCTTGTTTTTATAGCCTAGAAAGCCGTTTTTTCGTTCTAGAATATCATAAAAGACATTTTCCTAGCCTATATTGCCTAAAAAAAAAAGGTTGGAAAAATGGCCATTTTTGGACCAAAACCATGGGTTAACCCCTTTGGAAAAATGTCAATTTTTGGACTTTTTGGACTTCTTGTTTTTATAGCCTAGAAAGCCGTTTTTTCGTTCTAGAATATCATAAAAGACATTTTCCTAGCCTATATTGCCTAAAAAAAAAAAGTTGGAAAAATGGCCATTTTTGGACCAAAACCATGGGTTAACTCCTTTGGAAAAATGTCAATTTTTGGACTTTTTGGACTTCTTGTTTTTATAGCCTAGAAAGGCGTTTTATGGTTCTAGAATATCATAAAAGACATTTTCCTAGCCTATATTGCCTAAAAAAAAAAAGTTGGAAAAATGGCCATTTTTGGACCAAAACCATGGGTTAACCCCTTTGAAAAAATGCCAATTTTTGGACTTTTTGGACTTCTTGTTTTTATAGTCTTGAAAAAAGTTTTTTCGTTCTAGAATATCATAAAAGACATTTTCCTGGCCTATATTGCCTAAAAAAAAAAAGTTGGAAAAATGGCCATTTTTGGACCAAAACCATGGGTTAATCCCCTTGGAAAAATGTCAATTTTTGGACTTTTTGGACTTCTTGTTTTTATAGCCTAGAAAGGCGTTTTTTCGTTCTAGAATATCATAAAAGACATTTTCCTAGCCTATATTGCCTAAAAAAAAAAGGTTGGAAAAATGGCCATTGTTGGACCAAAACCATGGGTTAACCCCTTTGGAGAAATGTCAATTTTAGGACTTTTTGGACTTCTTGTTGTTATAGCCGAGAAAGGCGTTTTTTCGTTCTAGAATATCATAAAAGACATTTTCCTGGCCTATATTGCCTAAAAAAAAAAAGTTGGAAAAATGGCCATTTTTGGACCAAAACCATGGGTTAATCCCTTTGGAAAAATGTCAATTTTTGGACTTTTTGGACTTCTTGTTTTTAGAGCCTAGAAAGGCGTTTTTTCGTTCTAGAATATCATAAAAGACATTTTCCTAGCCTATATTGCCTAAAAAAAAAAAGTTGGAAAAATGGCCATTTTTGGACCAAAACCATGGGTTAACCCCTTTGGAAAAATGTCAATTTTTGGACTTTTTGGACTTCTTGTTTTTAGAGCCTAGAAAGGCGTTTTTTCGTTCTAGAATATCATAAAAGACATTTTCCTAGCCTATATTGCCTAAAAAAAAAAAGTTGGTTAAATGGCCATTTTTGGACCAAAACCATGGGTTAACCCCTTTGGAAAAATGTCAATTTTTGGACTTTTTGGACTTCTTGTTTTTATAGGCTAGAAAGGCGTTTTTTCGTTCTAGAATATCATAAAAGACATTTTCCTAGCCTATATTGCCTAAAAAAAAAAAGGTTGGAAAAATGCCCATTTTTGGACCAAAACCATGGGTTAACCCCTTTGGAAAAATGTCAATTTTTGGACTTTTTGGACTTCTTGTTTTGATAGCCAAGAAAGGCGTTTTTTCGTTCTAGAATATCATAAACGACATTTTCCTAGCCTATATTGCCTAAAAAAAAAAAGTTGGAAAAATGGCCATTTTTGGACCAAAACCATGGGTTAACCCCTTTGGAAAAATGTCAATTTTTGGACTTTTTGGACTTCTTGTTTTTATAGCCTAGAAAGGCGATTTTTCGTTCTAGAATATCATAAAAGACATTTTCCTAGCCTATATTGCCTAAAAAAAAAAGGTTTGAAAAATGGCCATTTTTGGACCAAAACCATGGGTTAACCCCTTTGGAAAAATGTCAATTTATGGACTTTTTAGACTTCTTGTTTTTTTAGCCTAGAAAGGCGTTTTTTCGTTCTAGAATATCATAAAAGACATTTTCCTAGCCTATATTGCCTAAAAAAAAAAGTTGGAAAAATGGCCATTTTTGGACCAAAACCATGGGTTAACCCCTTTGGAAAAATTTCAATTTTTGGACTTCTTGGAGTTCTTGTTTTTATAGCCTAGAAAGGCTTTTTTTTGTTCTTGAATATCATAAAAGACATTTTCCTAGCCTATATTGCCTAAGAAAAAAAGGTTGGAAAAATGGCCATTTTTGGACCAAAACCATGGGTTAACCCCTTTGGAAAAATGTCAATTTATGGACTTTTTGGACTTCTTGTTTTTATAGCCTAGAAAGGCGTTTTTTCGTTCTAGAATATCATAAAAGACATTTTCCTAGGCTATATTGCCTAAAAAAAAAAAGTTGGAAAAATGGCCATTTTTGGACCAAAACCATGGGTTAACCCCTTTGGAAAAATGTCAATTTTTGGACTTTTTGGACTTCTTGTTTTTATAGCCTAGAAAGGCGTTTTTTCGTTCTAGAATATCATAAAAGACATTTTCCTATCCTATATTGCCTAAAAAAAAAAGGTTGGAAAAATGGCCATTGTTGGACCAAAACCATGGGTTAACCCCTTTGGAAAAATGTCAATTTTTGGACTTTTTGGACTTCTTGTTTTGATAGCCTAGAAAGGCGTTTTTTCGTTCTAGAATATCATAAACGACATTTTCCTAGCCTATATTGCCTAAAAAAAAAAGGTTGGAAAAATGGCCATTTTTGGACCAAAACCATGGGTTAACCCCTTTGGAAAAATGTCAATTTATGGACTTTTTAGACTTCTTGTTTTTTTAGCCTAGAAAGGCGTTTTTTCGTTCTAGAATATCATAAAAGACATTTTCCTAGCCTATATTGCCTAAAAAAAAAAAGGTGGAAAAATGGCCATTTTTGGACCAAAACCATGGGTTAACCCCTTTGGAAAAATGTCAATGTTTGGACTTCTTGGAGTTCTTGTTTTTATAGCCTAGAAAGGCGTTTTTTCGTTCTAGAATATCATAAAAGACATTTTCCTAGCCTATATTGCCTAAAAAAAAAAGGTTGGAAAAATGGCCATTTTTGGACCAAAACCATGGGTTAACCCCTTTGGAAAAATGTCAATTTTTGGACTTTTTGGACTTCTTGTTTTTATAGCCTAGAAAGGCGTTTTTTCGTTCTAGAATATCATAAAAGACATTTTCCTAGCCTATACTGCCTAAAAAAAAAAAAGTTGGAAAAATGGCCATTTTTGGACCAAAACCATGGGTTAACCCCTTTGGAAAAATGTCAATTTTTGGACTTTTTGGACTTCTTGTTTTTATAGCCTAGAAAGGCGTTTTTTCGTTCTAGAATATCATAAAAGACATTTTCCTAGCCTATACTGCCTAAAAAAAAAAAGTTGGAAAAATGGCCATTTTTGGACCAAAACCATGGGTTAACCCCTTTGGAAAAATGTCAATTTTTGGACTTTTTGGACTTCTTGTTTTTATAGCCTAGAAAGGCGTTTTTTCGTTCTAGAATATCATAAAAGACATTTTCCTAGCCTATATTGCCTGAAAAAAAAAGTTGAAAAAATGGCCATTTTTGGACCAAAACCATGGGTTAACCCCTTTGGAATATTGTCAATTTTTGGACTTTTTGGACTTCTTGTTTTTATAGCCTAGAAAGGCGTTTTTTCGTTCTAGAATATCATAAAAGACATTTTCCTAGCCTATATTGCCTAAAAAAAAAAGTTGGAAAAATGGCCATTTTTGGACCAAAACCATGGGTTAACCCCTTTGGAAAAATGTCAATTTTTGGACTTTTTGGACTTCTTGTTTTTATAGCCTAGAAAGGCGTTTTTTTTTGTTCTAGAATATCATAAAAGACATTTTCCTAGCCTATATTGCCTAAAAAAAAAAGGTTTGAAAAATGTCCATTTTTGGACCTAAACCATGGGTTAACCCCTTTGGAAAAATGTCAATTTTTGGACTTTTTGGACTTCTTGTTTTTACAGCCTAGAAAGGCGTTTTTTCGTTCTAGAATATCATAAAAGACATTTTCCTAGCCTATATTACCTGAAAAAAAAAGTTGGAAAAATGGCCATTTTTGGACCAAAACCATGGGTTAACCCCTTTGGAAAAATGTCAATTTTTGGACTTTTTGGACTTCTTGTTTTTATAGCCTAGAAAGGCGTTTTTTCGTTCTAGAATATCATAAAAGACATTTTCCTAGCCTATATTGCCTAAAAAAAAAAATTTGGAAAAATGGCCATTTTTGGACACAAACCATGGGTGAGCCCCTTTGGGAAAATGTCAATTTTTGGACTTTTTGGACTTCTTGTTTTTATAGCCTAGAAAGGCGTTTGGTCGTTCTAGAATATCATAAAAGACATTTTCCTAGCCTATATTGCCTAAAAAAAAAAGTTGGAAAAATGGCCATTTTTGGACCAAAACCATGGGTTAACCCCTTTGGAAAAATGTCAATTTTTGGACTTTTTGGACTTCTTGTTTTTATAGCCTAGAAAGGCGTTTTTTCGTTCTAGAATATCATAAAAGACATTTTCCTAGCCTATATTGCCTAAAAAAAAAAGGTTTGAAAAATGTCCATTTTTGGACCTAAACCATGGGTTAACCCCTTTGGAAAAATGTCAATTTTTGGACTTTTTGGACTTCTTGTTTTTACAGCCTAGAAAGGCGTTTTTTCGTTCTAGAATATCATAAAAGACATTTTCCTAGCCTATATTACCTGAAAAAAAAAGTTGGAAAAATGGCCATTTTTGGACCAAAACCATGGGTTAACCCCTTTGGAAAAATGTCAATTTTTGGACTTTTTGGACTTCTTGTTTTTATAGCCTAGAAAGGCGTTTTTTCGTTCTAGAATATCATAAAAGACATTTTCCTAGCCTATATTGCCTAAAAAAAAAAATTTGGAAAAATGGCCATTTTTGGACACAAACCATGGGTGAGCCCCTTTGGGAAAATGTCAATTTTTGGACTTTTTGGACTTCTTGTTTTTATAGCCTAGAAAGGCGTTTGGTCGTTCTAGAATATCATAAAAGACATTTTCCTAGCCTATATTGCCTAAAAAAAAAAGTTGGAAAAATGGCCATTTTTGGACCAAAACCATGGGTTAACCCCTTTGGAAAAATGTCAATTTTTGGACTTTTTGGACTTCTTGTTTTTATAGCCTAGAAAGGCGTTTTTTCGTTCTAGAATATCATAAAAGACATTTTCCTAGCCTATATTGCCTAAAAAAAAAAGGTTTGAAAAATGGCCATTTTTGGACCTAAACCATGGGTTAACCCCTTTGGAAAAATGTCAATTTTTGGACTTTTTGGACTTCTTGTTTTTATAGTCTTGAAAAAAGTTTTTTCGTTCTAGAATATCATAAAAGACATTTTCCTAGCCTATATTGCCTAAAAAAAAAAAGTTGGAAAAATGGCCATTTTTGGACCAAAACCATGGGTTAACCCCTTTGGAAAAATGTCAATTTTTGGACTTGTTGGACTTCTTGTTTTTACAGCCTAGAAAGGTGTTTTTTCGTTCTAGAATATCATAAAAGACATTTTCCTAGCCTATATTGCCTGAAAAAAAAAGTTGAAAAAATGGCCATTTTTGGACCAAAACCATGGGTTAACCCCTTTGGAATATTCTCAATTTTTGGACTTTTTGGACTTCTTGTTTTTATAGCCTAGAAAGGCGTTTTTTCGTTCTAGAATATCATAAAAGACATTTTCCTAGCCTATATTGCCTAAAAAAAAAAGTTGGAAAAATGGTCATTTTTGGACCAAAACCATGGGTTAACCGCTTTGGAAAAATGTCAATTTTTGGACTTTTTGGACTTCTTGTTTTTACAGCCTAGAAAGGCGTTTTTTCGTTCTAGAATATCATAAAAGACATTTTCCTAGCCTATATTGCCTGAAAAAAAAAGTTGGAAAAATGGCCATTTTTGGACCAAAACCATGGGTTAACCCCTTTGGAAAAATGTCAATTTTTGGACTTTTTGGACTTCTTGTTTTTATAGCCTAGAAAGGCGTTTTTTCGTTCTAGAATATCATAAAAGACATTTTCCTAGCCTATATTGCCTAAAAAAAAAAAGTTGGAAAAATGGCCATTTTTGGACCAAAACCATGGGTTAATCCCTTTGGAAAAATGTCAATTTTTCGACTTTTTGGACTTCTTGTTTTTATAGTCTTGAAAAAAGTTTTTTCGTTCTAGAATATCATAAAAGAGATTTTCGTAGCCTATATTGCCTAAAAAAAAAAAGTTGGAAAAATGGCCATTTTTGGACCAAAACCATGGGTTAATCCCTTTGGAAAAATGTCAATTTTTGGACTTTTTGGACTTCTTGTTTTTATAGCCTAGAAAGGCGTTTTTTCGTTCTAGAATATCATAAAAGACATTTTCCTAGCCTATATTGGCTAAAAAAAAAAGATTGGAAAAATGGCCATTTATGGACCAAAACCATGGGTTAACCCCTTTGGAAAAATGTCAATTTTAGGACTTTTTGGACTTCTTGTTTTTATAGCCTAGAAAGGCGTTTTTTTGTTCTAGAATATCATAAAAGACATTTTCCTAGCTTATATTGCCTAAAAAAAAAAAGTTGGAAAAATAGCCATTTTTGCACCAAAACCATGGGTTAACCCCTTTGGAAAAATGTCAATTTTTGGACTTTTTGGACTTCTTGTTTTTATAGGCTAGAAAGGCGTTTTTTCGTTCTAGAATATCATAAAAGACATTTTTCTAGCCTATATTGCCTAAAAAAAAAAAGTTGGAAAAATGGCCATTTTTGGACTAAAACGATGGGTTAACCCCTTTGGAAAAATGTCAATTTTTGGACTTTTCAAACTTCTTGTTTTTATAGCCTAGAAAGGCGTTTTTTCGTTCTAGAATATCATAAAAGTCATTTTCCTAGCCTATATTGCCTAAAAATAAAAAGTTGGAAAAATGGCCATTTTTGGACCAAAACCATGGGTTAACCCCTTTGGAAAAATGTCAATTTTTGGACTTTTTGGACTTCTTGTTTTTATAGCCTAGAAAGCCGTTTCTTCGTTCTAGAATATCATAAAAGACCTTTTTCTGGCCTATATTGCCTAAAAAAAAAAAAGTTGGAAAAATGGCCATTTTTGGACCAAAACCATGGGTTAACCCCTTTGGAAAAACGTCAATTTTTGGACCTTTTGGACTATTTGTTTTTATAGCCTAAAAAGGCGTTTTTTCTTTCTAGATTATGATAAAAGACATTTTCCTAGCCTATATTGCCTAAAAAAAAAAGGTTGGAAAAATGGCAATTTTTGGACCAAAACCATGGGTTAACCCCTTTGGAAAAATGTCAATTTTTGGACTTTTCGGATTTCTTGTTTTTATAGCCTAGAAAGGCGTTTTTTCGTTCTAGAATATCATAAAAGACATTTTCCTAGCCTATATTGCCAAAAAGAAAAAGTTGGAAAAGTGGCCATTTTTGGACCAAAACCATGGGTTAACCCCTTTGGAAAAATGTCAATTTTTGGACTTTTTGGACTTCTTGTTTTTATAGCCTAGAAAGGCGTTTTTTCGTTCTAGAATATCATAAAAGACATTTTCCTGGCCTATATTGCCTAAAAAAAAAAAGTTGGAAAAATTGCCATTTTTGGACCAAAACCATGGGTTAACCCCTTTGGAAAAATGTCAATTTTTGTACTTATTGGACTTCTTATTTTTATAGCCTAGAAAGGCGTTTTTTCGTTCTAGAATATCATAAAAGACATTTTCCTAGCCTATATTGCCTAAAAAAAAAAGTTGGAAAAATGGCTATTTTTGGACCAAAACCATGGGTTAACCCCTTTGGAAAAATGTCAATTTTTGGACTTTTTGGACTTCTTGTTTTTATAGCCTAGAAAGGCGTTTCTTCGTTCTAGAATATCATAAAAACACCTTTTTCTGGCCTATATTGCCTAAAAAAAAAAAGTTGGAAAAATGGCCATTTTTGGACCAAAACCATGGGTTAACCCCTTTGGAAAAATGTCAATTTTTGGATCTTTGGACTTCTTGTTTTTATAGCCTAAAAAGGCGTTTTTTCTTTCTAGATTATCATAAAAGACCTTTTTCTAGCCTATATTGCCTAAAAAAAAAAAGGTTGGAAAAATGGCCATTTTTGGACCAAAACCATGGGTTAACCCCTTTGGAAAAACGTCAATTTTTTGGACTTTTTGGACTTCTTGTTTTTATAGCCTAGAAAGGCGTTTTTTCGTTCTAGAATATCATAAAAGACATTTTCCTAGCCTATATTGCCTAAAAAAAAAAGTTGGAAAAATGGCCATTTTTGGACCAAAACTATGGGTTAACCCCTTTTGAAAAATGTCAATTTTTGGACCTTTTGGACTTCTTGTTTTTATAGCCTAGAAAGGCGTTTTTTCGTTCTAGAATATCATAAAAGACATTTTCCTAGCCTATATTGCCTAAAAAAAGAAAGTTGGAAAAATGGCCATTTTTGGACCAAAACCATGGGTTAACCCCATTGGAAAAATGTCAATTTTTGGACTTTTTGGACTTCTTGTTTTTATAGCCTAGAAAGGCGTTTTTTCGTTCTAGAATATCATAAAAGACATTTTCCTAGCCTATATTGCCTAAAAAAAAAAAATTTGGAAAAATGGCCATTTTTGGACACAAACCATGGGTTAGCCCCTTTGGGAAAATGTCAATTTTTGGACTTTTTGGACTTCTTGTTTTTATAGCCTAGAAAGGCGTTTGTTCGTTCTAGAATATCATAAAAACATTTTCCTAGCCTATATTGCCTAAAAAAAAAAGGTTGGAAAAATGGCCATTTTTGGACCAAAACCATGGGGTTAACCCCTTGGAAAAATATCAATTGTTGGACTTTTTGGACTTTCTTGTTTTTATAGCCTAGAAAGGCGTTTTTTCGTTCTAGAATATCATAAAAGACATTTTCCTAGCCTATATTGCCTAAAAAAAAAAAGGTTTGAAAAATGGCCATTTTTGGACCAAAAACCATGGGTTGACCCCTTTGGAAAAATGTCAATTTTTGGACTTTTTGGATTTCTTGTTTTTATAGTCTTGAAAAAAGTTTTTTCGTTCTAGAATATCATAAAAGACATTTTCCTAGCCTATATTGCCTAAAAAAATAAGTTGGAAAAATGGCCATTTTTGGACCAAAACCATGGGTTAACCCCTTTGGAAAAATGTCAATTTTTGGACTTGTTGGACTTCTTGTTTTTACAGCCTAGAAAGGTGTTTTTTCGTTCTAGAATATCATAAAAGACATTTTCCTAGCCTATATTGCCAAAAAAAAAAAGTTGAAAAAATGGCCATTTTTGGACCAAAACCATGGGTTTAACCCCTTTGGAATATTGTCAATTTTTGGACTTTTTGGACTTCTTGTTTTTATAGCCTAGAAAGGCGTTTTTTCGTTCTAGAATATCATAAAAGACATTTTCCTAGCCTATATTGCCTAAAAAAAAAAGTTGGAAAAATGGTCATTTTTGGACCAAAAACCATGGGTTAACCCCTTTGGAAAAATGTCAATTTTTGGACTTTTTGGACTTCTTGTTTTTACAGCCTAGAAAGGCGTTTTTTCGTTCTAGAATATCATAAAAGACATTTTCCTAGCCTATATTGCCTAAAAAAAAAAGTTGGAAAAATGGCCATTTTTGGACCAAAACCATGGGTTAACCCCTTTGGAAAAATGTCAATTTTTGGACTTTTTGGACTTCTTGTTTTTATAGCCTAGAAAGGCGTTTTTTTCGTTCTAGAATATCATAAAAGACATTTTCCTAGCCTATATTGCCTAACAAAAAAAAGTTGGAAAAATGGCCATTTTTGGACCAAAACCATGGGTTAATCCCTTTGGAAAAATGTCAATTTTTCGACTTTTTGGACTTCTTGTTTTTATAGTCTTGAAAAAAAGTTTTTCGTTCTAGAATATCATAAAAGAGATTTTCGTAGCCTATATTGCCTAAAAAAAAAAAGTTGGAAAAATGGCCATTTTTGGACCAAAACCATGGGTTAATCCCTTTGGAAAAATGTCAATTTTTGGACTTTTTGGACTTCTTGTTTTTATAGCCTAGAAAGGCGTTTTTTCGTTCTAGAATATCATAAAAGACATTTTCCTAGCCTATATTGGCTAAAAAAAAAAGATTGGAAAAATGGCCATTTATGGACCAAAACCATGGGTTAACCCCTTTGGAAAAATGTCAATTTTAGGACTTTTTGGACTTCTTGTTTTTATAGCCTAGAAAGGCGTTTCTTCGTTCTAGAATATCATAAAAGACCTTTTTCTGGCCTATATTGCCTAAAAAAAAAAAGTTGGAAAAATGGCATTTTTGGACCAAAACCATGGGTTAACCCCTTTGGAAAAACGACAATTTTTGGACCTTTTGGACTATTTGTTTTTATAGCCTAAAAAGGCGTTCTTTCTTTCTAGATTATGATAAAAGACATTTTCCTAGCCCATATTGTCTAAAAAAAAAAGGTTGGAAAAATGGCCATTTTTGGACCAAAAACCATGGGTTAACCCCTTTGGAAAAATGTCAATTTTTGGACTTTTTGGACTTCTTGTTTTTATAGCCTAGAGAGGCGTTTTTTCGTTCTAGAATATCATAAAAGGACATTTTCCTAGCCTATATTGCCAAAAAAAAAAAAGTTGGAAAAGTGGCCATTTTTGGACCAAAACCATGGGTTAACCCCTTGAAAAAATGTCAATTTTTGGACTTTTTGGACTTCTTGTTTTTATAGCCTAGAAAGGCGTTTTTTCGTTCTAGAATATCATAAAAGACATTTTCCTAGCCTATATTGCCTAAAAAAAAAAGTTGGAAAAATGGCTATTTTTGGACCAAAACCATGGGTTAACCCCTTTGGAAAAATGTCAATTTTTGGACTTTTTGGACTTCTTGTTTTTATAGCCTAGAAAGGCGTTTCTTCGTTCTAGAATATCATAAAAAACCTTTTTCTGGCCTATATTGCCTAAAAAAAAAAAGTTGGAAAAATGGCCATTTTTGGACCAAAACCATGGGTTAACCCCTTTGGAAAAATGTCAATTTTTGGATCTTTGGACTTCTTGTTTTTATAGCCTAAAAAGGCGTTTTTTCTTTCTAGATTATCATAAAAGACATTTTCCTAGCCTATATTGCCTAAAAAAAAAAGGTTGGAAAAATGGCCATTTTTGGACCAAAACCATGGGTAACCCCTTTGGAAAAACGTCAATTTTTTGGACTTTTTGGACTTCTTGTTTTTATAGCCTAGAAAGGCGTTTTTTCGTTCTAGAATATCATAAAAGACATTTTCCTAGCCTATATTGCCTAAAAAAAAAAGTTGGAAAAAATGGCCATTTTTGGACCAAAACCATGGGTTAACCCCTTTGGAAAAATGTCAATTTTTGGACTTTTTGGACTTCTTGTTTTTATAGCCTAGAAAGGCGTTTTTTCGTTCTAGAATATCATAAAAGACATTTTCCTAGCCTATATTGCCTAAAAAAAAAAAGTAGGAAAAATGGCCATTTTTGGACCAAAACCATGGGTTAACCCCTTTGGAAAAATGTCAATTTTTGGACTTTTTGGACTTCTTGTTTTTATAGCCTAGAAAGGCGTTTTTTCGTTCTAGAATATCATAAAAGACATTTTCCTAGCCTATATTGCCAAAAAAAAAAAAATTTGGAAAAATGGCCATTTTTGGACACAAACCATGGGTTAGCCCCTTTGGGAAAATGTCAATTTTTGGACTTTTTGGACTTCTTGTTTTTATAGCCTAGAAAGGCGTTTGTTCGTTCTAGAATATCATAAAAGACATTTTCCTAGCCTATATTGCCTAAAAAAAAAAGGTTGGAAAAATGGCCATTTTTGGACCAAAACCATGGGTTAACCCCTTTGGAAAAATGTCAATTTTTGGACTTTTTGGACTTCTTGTTTTTATAGCCTAGAAAGGCGTTTCTTCGTTCTAGAATATCATAAAAAACCTTTTTCTGGCCTATATTGCCTAAAAAAAAAAAGTTGGAAAAATGGCCATTTTTGGACCAAAACCATGGGTTAACCCCTTTGGAAAAATGTCAATTTTTGGATCTTTGGACTTCTTGTTTTTATAGCCTAAAAAGGCGTTTTTTCTTTCTAGATTATCATAAAAGACATTTTCCTAGCCTATATTGCCTAAAAAAAAAAGGTTGGAAAAATGGCCATTTTTGGACCAAAACCATGGGTTAACCCCTTTGGAAAACGTCAATTTTTTGGACTTTTTGGACTTCTTGTTTTTATAGCCTAGAAAGGCGTTTTTTTCGTTCTAGAATATCATAAAAGACATTTTCCTAGCCTATATTGCCTAAAAAAAAAGTTGGAAAAATGGCCATTTTTGGACCAAAACCATGGGTTAACCCCTTTGGAAAAATGTCAATTTTTGGACTTTTTGGACTTCTTGTTTTTATAGCCTAGAAAGGCGTTTTTTCGTTCTAGAATATCATAAAGACATTTTCCTAGCCTATATTGCCTAAAAAAAAAAAGTAGGAAAAATGGCCATTTTTGGACCAAAACCATGGGTTAACCCCATTGGAAAAATGTCAATTTTTGGACTTTTTGGACTTCTTGTTTTTATAGCCTAGAAAGGCGTTTTTTCGTTCTAGAATATCATAAAAGACATTTTCCTAGCCTATATTGCCAAAAAAAAAAAATTTGGAAAAATGGCCATTTTTGGACACAAAACGATGGGTTAGCCCCTTTGGGAAAATGTCAATTTTTGGACTTTTTGGACTTCTTGTTTTTATAGCCTAGAAAGGCGTTTGTTCGTTCTAGAATATCATAAAAGACATTTTCCTAGCCTATATTGCCTAAAAAAAAAAAGGTTGGAAAAATGGCCATTTTTGGACCAAAACCATGGGTTAACCCCTTTGGAAAAATGTCAATTTTTGGACTTTTTGGACTTCTTGTTTTTATAGCCTAGAAAGGCGTTTTTTCGTTCTAGAATATCATAAAAGACATTTTCCTAGCCTATATTGCCTAAAAAAAAAAAGGTTCGAAAAATGGCCATTTTTGGACCAAAACCATGGGTTAACCCCTTTGGAAAAATGTCAATTTTTGGACTTTTTGGACTTCTTGTTTTTATAGTCTTGAAAAAAGTTTTTTCGTTCTAGAATATCATACAAGACATTTTCCAAGCCTATATTGCCTAAAAAAAAAAAGTTGGAAAAATGGCCATTTTTGGACCAAAACCATGGGTTAACCCCTTTGGAAAAATGTCAATTTTTGGACTTTGTTGGACTTCTTGTTTTTACAGCCTAGAAAGGTGTTTTTTCGTTCTAGAATATCATAAAAGACATTTTCCTAGCCTATATTGCCTGAAAAAAAAAGTTGAAAAAATGGCCATTTTTGGACCAAAACCATGGGTTAACCCCTTTGGAATATTGTCAATTTTTGGACTTTTTGGACTTCTTGTTTTTATAGCCTAGAAAGGCGTTTTTTCGTTCTAGAATATCATAAAAGACATTTTCCTAGCCTATATTGCCAAAAAAAAAAAGTTGGAAAAGTGGCCATTTTGGACCAAAACCATGGGTTAACCCCTTTGGAAAAATGTCAATTTTTGGACTTTTTGGACTATTTGTTTTTTATAGCCTTAAAAGGCGTTTTTTCTTTCTAGATTATGATAAAAGACATTTTCCTAGCCTATATTGCCTAAAAAAAAAAGGTTGGAAAAATGGCCAATTTTGGACCAAAACCATGGGTTAACCCCTTTGGAAAAATGTCAATTTTTGGACTTTTGGACTTCTTGTTTTTATAGCCTAGAAAGGCGTTTTTTCGTTCTAGAATATCATAAAAGACATTTTCCTAGCCTATATTGCCAAAAAAAAAAAAGTTGGAAAAATGGCCATTTTTGGACCAAAACCATGGGTTAACCCCTTTGGAAAAATGTCAATTTTTGGACTTTTTGGACTTCTTGTTTTTATAGCCTAGAAAGGCGTTTTTTCGTTCTAGAATATCATAAAAGACATTTTCCTGGCCTATATTGCCTAAAAAAAAAAAGTTGGAAAAATGGCCATTTTTGGACCAAAACCATGGGTTAACCCCTTTGAAAAAATTTCAATTTTTGTACTTTTTGGACTTCTTGTTTTTATAGCCTAGAAAGGCGTTTTTTCGTTCTAGAATATCATAAAAGACATTTTCCTAGCCTATATTGCCTAAAAAAAAAAAGTTGGAAAAATGGCTATTTTTGGACCAAAACCATGGGTTAACCCCTTTGGAAAAATGTCAATTTTTGGACTTTTTGGATTTCTTGTTTTATAGCCTAGAAAGGCGTTTCTTCGTTCTAGAATATCATAAAACACCTTTTTCTGGCCTATATTGCCTAAAAAAAAAAAAGTTGGAAAAATGGCCATTTTTGGACCAAAACCATGGGTTAACCCCTTTGGAAAAATGTCAATTTTTGGATCTTTGGACTTCTTGTTTTTATAGCCTAAGAAGGCGTTTTTTCTTTCTAGATTATCATAAAAGACATTTTCCTAGCCTATATTGCCTAAAAAAAAAAAGGTTGGAAAAATGGCCATTTTTGGACCAAAACCATGGGTTAACCCCTTTGGAAAAACGTCAATTTTTTGGACTTTTTGGACTTCTTGTTTTTATAGCCTAGAAAGGCGTTTTTTCGTTCTAGAATATCATAAAAGACATTTTCCTAGCCTATATTGCCTAAAAAAAAAAGTTGGAAAAATGGCCATTTTTGGACCAAAACCATGGGTTAACCCCTTTGGAAAAATGTCAATTTTTGGACTTTTTGGACTTCTTGTTTTTATAGCCTAGAAAGGCGTTTTTTCGTTCTAGAATATCATAAAAGACATATTCCTAGCCTATATTGCCTAAAAAAAAAAAGTTGGAAAAATGGCCATTTTTGGACCAAAACCATGGGTTAACCCCTTTGGAAAAATGTCAATTTTTGGACTTTTTGGACTTCTTGTTTTTATAGCTAGAAAGGCGTTTTTTCGTTCTAGAATATCATAAAAGACATTTTCCTAGCCTATATTGCCTAAGAAAAAAAATTGGAAAAATGGCCATTTTTGGACACAAACCATGGGTTAGCCCCTTTGGGAAAATGTCAATTTTTGGACTTTTTGGACTTCTTGTTTTTATAGCCTAGAAAGGCGTTTGTTCGTTCTAGAATATCATAAAAGACATTTCCTAGCCTATATTGCCTAAAAAAAAAAGATTGGAAAAATGGCCATTTTTGGACCAAAACCATGGGTTAACCCCTTTGGAAAAATGTCAATTTTTGGACTTTTTGGGACTTCTTGTTTTTATAGTCTTGAAAAAAGTTTTTTCGTTCTAGAATATCATAAAAGACATTTTCCTAGCGTATATTGCCTAAAAAAAAAAAGTTGGAAAAATGGCCATTTTTGGACCAAAACCATGGGTTAACCCCTTTGGAAAAATGTCAATTTTTGGACTTGTTGGACTTCTTGTTTTTACAGCCTAGAAAGGTGTTTTTTCGTTCTAGAATATCATAAAAGACATTTTCCTAGCCTATATTGCCTGAAAAAAAAAGTTGAAAAATGACCATTTTTGGACCAAAACCATGGGTTAACCCCTTTGGAATATTGTCAATTTTTGGACTTTTTGGACTTCTTGTTTTTATAGCCTAGAAAGGCGTTTTTTTCGTTCTAGAATATCATAAAAGACATTTTCCTAGCCTATATTGCCTAAAAAAAAAAGTTGAAAAATGGTCATTTTTGGACCAAAACCATGGGTTAACCCCTTTGGAAAAATGTCAATTTTTGGACTTTTTGGACTTCTTGTTTTTACAGCCTAGAAAGGCGTTTTTTCGTTCTAGAATATCATAAAAGACATTTTCCTGGCCTATATTGCCTAAAAAAAAAAAGTTGGAAAAATGGCCATTTTTGGACCAAAACCATGGGTTAACCCCTTTGGAAAAATGTCAATTTTTGGACTTTTTGGACTTCTTGTTTTTATAGCCTAGAAAGGCGTTTTTTCGTTCGAGAATATCATAAAAGACATTTTCCTAGCCTATATTGCCTAAAAAAAAAAGTTGTAAAATGGCTATTTTTGGACCAAAACCATGGGTTAACCCCTTTGGAAAAATGTCAATTTTTGTACTTTTTGGACTTCTTGTTTTTATAGCCTAGAAAGGCGTTTTTTCGTTCTAGAATATCATAAAAGACATTTTCCTAGCCTATATTGCCTAAAAAAAAAAGTTGGAAAAATGTCCATTTTTGGACCAAAACCATGGGTTAACCCCTTTGGAAAAATGACAATTTTTGGACCTTTTGGACTTCTTGTTTTTATAGCCTAGAAAGGCGTTTTTTCGTTCTAGAATATCGAAAAAGACATTTTCCTAGCCTATATTGCCTAAAAAAAAACAGTTGGAAACATGGGCCATTTTTGAACCAAAACCATGGGAAAAATGTCAATTTTTGGACTTTTTGGACTTCTTGTTTTTATAGCCTAGAAAGGCGTTTTTCGTTCTAGAATATTATAAAAGACATTTTCCAGTCTATATTGCCTAAAAAAAAAAAGTTGGAAAAATGGCTTTTTTTGGACCAAAACCATGGGTTAACCCCTTTGGAAAAATGTCAATTTTTGGACTTTTTAGACTTCTTGTTTTTATAGCCTAGAAAAGCGTTTTTTTTCGTTCTAGAATATCGAAAAAGACATTTTCCTAGCCTATATTGCCTAAAAAAAAGTTGGAAACATGGCCATTTTTGAACCAAAACCATGGGAAAAATGTCAATTTTTGGACTTTTTGGACTTCTTGTTTTTATAGGCCTAGAAAGGCGTTTTTCGTTCTAGAATATTATAAAAGACATTTTCCAGTCTATATTGCCTAAAAAAAAAAAGTTGGAAAAATGGCTTTTTTTGGACCAAAACCATGGGTTAACCCCTTTGGAAAAATGTCAATTTTTGGACTTTTAGACTTCTTGTTTTTATAGCCTAGAAAAGCGTTTTTTCGTTCTAGAATATCATAAAAGACATTTTCCTTCCTTGTATTGCCTAAAAAAAAAACTGGGAAATTGGCCATTTTTGGACCAAAACCATAAGTTAACCCGTTGGGAAAAATGTCCAAATTTTCGACTTTTAGGACTTCATGCTTTTATAGCCTAGAAGGGTGTTTTTTCGTTGTAGAATATCATAAAAGACATTTTCCTGGCCTATATTGCCTAAAAAAAAAAGTTGGAAAAATGGCCATTTTTGGACCAAAACCATGGGTTAACCCCTTTGGAAAAAATGTCAATTTTTGGACTTTTTGGACTTCTTGTTTTTATAGCCTAGAAAGGCGTTTTTTAGTTCTAGAATATCATAAAAGACATTTTCCTAGCCTATATTGCCTAAAAAAAAAAAAAAGTTGGAAAAATGGCCATTTTTGGACCAAAACCATGGGTTAACCCCTTTGAAAAAAATGTCAATTTTTCGATTTTTTGGACTTCATGTTTTTATAGCCTAGAAAGGTGTTTTTTCGTTCTAGAATATCATAAAAGACAGTTTCCTTGCTTATATTGCCTAAAAAAAAAAACTTAGAAAATGGCCATTTTTGGATCAAAACCATAAGTTAACCCGTTGGGAAAAAATGTCAAATTTTTGACTTTTAGGACTTCATCTTTTTATAGCCTAGAAAGGTGTTTTTTCGTTGTAGAATATCATAAAAGACATTTTCCAGGCCTATATTGCCTAAAAAAAAAAAGTTGGAAAAATTTCCATTTTTGGACCAAACCAAGGGTCAACCCCTTTGGAAAAATGTCAAATTTTTGACTTTTTAAACGTTTTTATAGCCTAGGAAGGTGTTTTTTTGTTGTAGAATATCATAAAAGACATTTTTCTGGCGTATATTGCCTAAAAAAAAAAAGTTGGCAAAGTTTCCATTTTTGGACCAAAACCATAGGTTAATCCTCTTTGGAAAAATGTCAAATTTTCGACTTTTTGGACTTCATGTTTTTATAGCCTAGAAAGGTGTTTTTTCGTTCTAGAATATCATAAAGACATTTTCCTGGCCTATATTGCCTAACAAAAAAAGTTGAAAAAATGGGCCATTTCTGGACCAAAACCATGGGTTAACCCCTTTGGAAAAGTGTCAATTTTTCGACTTTTTGGACTTCATGTTTTTATAGCCTAGAAAAGTCTTTTTTCGTTCCAGAATATCATAAAAAGACATTTTCCTGGCCTATATTACCTAAAAAGAAAGTTGGAAAAATGGCCATTTTTGGACCAAAACCATGGGTTAACCCCTTTGGAAAAATGTCAATTTTTCGACTTTTGGGACATTGTGTTTTTATAGCCTGGGAAGGTGTTTTTTCGTTCTAGAATATCATAAAAGACATTTTCCTAGCCGATATTGCCTAAAAAAAAAAAGTTGGAAAAATTGCCATTTTTGGACCAAAGCTATGGGTTAACCCCTTTGCAAAAATGTCAAATTTTCAACTTTTAGGACTTCATGTTTTTATAGCCTAGAAAGGTGTTTTTTCGTTGTAGAATATCATAAAAGACATTTTCCTGGCCTATATTGCCTAAAAAAAAAAAGTTGGTAAAATTTCGATTTTTGGACCAAAACCATGGGTTAACCCCTTTGGAAAATGTCAATTTTTCGACTTTTTGGACTTCTTGTTTTTGTAGGCTAGAAAGACGTTTTTTTCCTTCGAGAATATCATAAAAGACATTTTCCTGGCGTATATTGCCTAAAAAGAAAGTTGGAAAAATGGGCATTTCTGGACCAAAACCATGAGTGTAACCCCTTTGGAAAAATGTCAATTTTTCGACTTTTTGGACTTCATGTTTTATAGCCTAGAAAGGTGTTTTTTCGTTCTAGAATATCATAAAAGACATTTTCCCTGGCCTATATTGCCTAACTAAAAAAAGTTGGAAAAATTTCCATTTTTGGACCAAAACCATGGGTTAACCCCTTTGGAAAAATGTCAAATTTTCGACTTTTTGGACTTCGTGTTTTTATAGCCTAGAAAGGTGTTTTTTTCGTTGTAGAATATCATAAAAGACATTTTCCTGGCCTATATTGCCTAAAAAAAAAAAGTTGGAAAAATGTTCGTTTTTGGACCAAAACCATGTTTAACCCCTTTGGAAAAGTGTCAATTTTTCGACTTTTTGGACTTCATGTTTTTATAGCCTAGAAAAGTCTTTTTTCGTTCTAGAATATAGTAAAAGACATTTTCCTGGCCTATATTGCCCTAAAAAAAAAAGGTTGGAAAATTGCCATCTTTGGACCAACAGCATGAGTCAACCCCTTTGAAAAAATGTCAAATTTTCGACTTTGAACCATTTTTTATAGCCCAGAATGGTGTTTCTTGTTGTAGAATATCATAAAAGACATTTTCCTGACCTATATTGCCTAAAAGAAAAAAGTAGGAAAAATGGCCATTTTTGGACCAAAACCATGGGTTAACCCCTTGGAAAAATGTCAATTTTTCGACTTTTTGGACTTCTTGTTTTTGTAGCCTAGAAAGACGTTTTTTTCGTTCTAGAATATCATAAAAGACATTTTCCTGGCGTATATTGCCTAAAAAGAAAGTTGGAAAAATGGGCATTTCTGGACCAAAACCATGAGTTAACCCCTTTGGAAAAATGTCAATTTTTCGACTTTTTGGACTTCATGTTTTTATAGCCTAGAAAGGTGTTTTTTTTGTTCTAGAATATCATAAAAGACATTTTCCTGGCCTATATTGCCTAACTAAAAAAAGTTGGAAAAATTTCCATTTTTGGACCAAAACCATGGGTTAACCCCTTTGGAAAAATGTCAAATTTTCGACTTTTTGGACTTCGTGTTTTTATAGCCTAGAAAGGTGTTTTTTCGTTGTAGAATATCATAAAAGACATTTTCCTGGCCTATATTGCCTAAAAAAAAAAAGTTGGAAAAATGTTCGTTTTTGGACCAAAAACCATGGTTTAACCCCTTTGGAAAAGTGTCAATTTTTCGACTTTTTGGACTTCATGTTTTTATAGCCTAGAAAAGTCTTTTTTCGTTCTAGAATATAGTAAAAGACATTTTCCTGGCCTATATTGCCTAAAAAAAAAGGTTGGAAAATTGCCATCTTTGGACCAAACAGCATGAGTCAACCCCTTTGAAAAAATGTCAAATTTTCGTCTTTGAACCATTTTTATAGCCCAGAATGGTGTTTCTTGGTTGTAGAATATCATAAAAGACATTTTCCTGACCTATATTGCCTAAAAGAAAAAAGTAGGAAAAATGGCCATTTTTGGACCAAAACCATGGGTTAACCCCTTTGGAAAAATGTCAATTTTTCGACTTTTTGGACTTCTTGTTTTTGTAGCCTAGAAAGACGTTTTTTCGTTCTAGAATATCATAAAAGACATTTTCCTGGCGTATATTGCCTAAAAAGAAAGTTGGAAAAATGGCCATTTTTGGACCAAAACCATGGGTTAACCCCTTTGCAAAAATGTCAATTTTTCGACTTTTTGGACTTCATGTTTTTATAGCCGAGAAAGGTGTTTTTTCGTTCTAGAACATCATAAAAGACATTTTCCTGGCCTATATTGCCTAAAAGAAAAAGTTGGAAAAATGGCCATTTTTGGACCAAAACCATGGGTTAACCCGTTTGGAAAAATGTCAATTTTTGGACTTTTTGAACTTCATGTTTTTATAGCCTAGAAAGGTGTTTTTTTTGTTCTAGAATATCATAAAAGACGATTTCCTGGCCTATATTGCCTAAAACAAAAAGTTGGAAAAATGGCCATTTTTGGACCAAAACCATGGGTTAACCCCTTTGGAAAAATGTCAATTTTGGACTTTTCGGACTTCATGTTTTTATAGTGTAGAAAGGTGTTTTTTCGTTCTAGAATATCATAAAAGACATTTTCCTTGCTTATATTGCCTAAAAAAAAAACTTGGATAATGGCCATTTTTGGACCAAAACCATAAGTTAACCCGTTGGGAAAAATGTCAAATTTTCGACTTTTAGGACTTCATGTTTTTATAGCCTAGAAAGGTGTTTTTTCGTTGTAGAATATCATGTAAGACATTTTCCTGGCCTATATTGCCTAAAAAAAAAAGTTGGAAAAATTTCCATTTTTGGACCAAAACCATGGGTTAACCCCTTTGAAAAAAAGTCAATTTTTCGACTTTTTGGACATCATGTTTTTATAGCTTAGAAAGGTGTTTTTTCGTTCTAGAATATCATAAAAGACATTTTTCTGGCCTATATTGCCTAAAACAAAAAGTTGGGAAAATGGCCATTTTTGGACCAAAACCATGGTTAACCCCTTTGGAAAAATGTCAATTTTTTCGACTTTTTGGACTTCATTTTTTTATAGCCTAGAAAGGTGTTTTTTCGTTCTAGAATATCATAAAAGACGATTTCCTGACGTATATTGCCTAAAACAAAAAGTTGAAAAAATGGCCATTTTTAGACCAAAACCATGGGTTAACCCCTTTGGAAAAATGTCAATTTTTGGACTTTTTGGACTTCATGTTTTTATAGCGTAGAAAGATGTTTTTTCGTTCTAGAATATCATAAAAGACATTTTCCTTGCTTATATTGCCTAAAAAAAAAACTTGGAAAATGGCCATTTTGGACCAAAACCATAACTTAACCCCTTGGGAAAAATGTCAAATTTTCGACTTTTAGGACTTCATGTTTTTATAGGCCTAGAAAGGTGTTTTTTCGTTGTAGAATATCATGTAAGGCATTTTCCTGGCCTATATTTCCTAAAAAAAAAAGTTGGAAAAATTTCCATTTTTGGACCAAAACCATGGTTAACCCCTTTGAAAAATTGTCAATTTTTCGAGTTTTTCGACTTCTTGTTTTTGTTGCCTAGAAAGACGTTTTTTCGTTCTAGAATATCATAAAAGACATTTTCCTGGCGTATATTGCCTAAAAAGAAAGTTGGAAAAATGGCCATTTTTGGACCAAAACCATGGCTTAACCCCTTTGGAAAAATGTCAATTTTTGGACTTTTTTGGACTTCATGTTTTTATAGCCTAGAAAGGTGTTTTTTCGTTCTAGAACATCATAAAAGACATTTTCCTAGCCTATATTGCCTAAAACAAAAAGTTGGAAAAATGGCCATTTTTGGACCAAAACCATGGGTTAACCCCTTGGGAAAAATGTCAAGTTTTCGACTTTTTGGACTTCATGTTTTTATAGCCTAGAAAGGCGTTTTTTCGTTCTAGAATATCATAAAAGACATTTTCCTGGCCTATATTGCCTAAAACAAAAAGTTGGAAAAATGGCTATTTTTGGACCAAAACCATGGGTTAACCCCTTTGGAAAAATGTCAATTTTTGGACTTTTTGGACTTCATGTTTTTATAGCCTAGAAACGTGTTTTTTCGTTTTAGAATATCATGTAAGACATTTTCCTGGCCTATATTGCCTAAAAAAAAAAGTTTGAAAAATTTCCATTTTTGGACCAAAACCATGGGTTTACCCCTTTGAAAAAATGTCAATTTTTCGACTTTTTGGACTTCTTCTTTTTGTAGCGTAGAAAGACGTTTTTTCGTTCTAGAATATCATAAAAGACATTTTCCTGGCGTATATTGCCTAAAAAGAAAGTTGGAAAAATGGCCATTTTTGGACCAAAACCATGGGTTAACCCCTTTGGAAAAATGTCAAATTTTCGACTTTTTGGACTTCATGTTTTTATAGCCCTAAAAAAGTCTTTTTTCGTTCTAGAGTATCATTAAAGACATTTTCCTAGCCTATATTGCCTAAAAAAAAAAGTTGGAAAAATGGCCATTTTGGGACCAAAACCATGGGTTAACCCCTTTGGAAAAATGTGAGTTTTTCGACTTTTTGGACTTTTTCTTTTTAAGGACTAGAAAGGTGTTTTTTCGTTCTAGAATATCATAAAAGACATTTTCCTGGCGTATATTGCCTAAAAAGAAAGTTGAAAAAATGGCCATTTTTGGACCAAAACCATGGGTTAACCCCTTTGGAAAAATGTCAAATTTTCGTATTTTTGGACTTCTTGTTTTTATAGCCTAAAAAGGTGTTTTTTCGTTCTAGAATATCATAAAAGACATTTTCCTCGCCTGCATTGCCTAAAAAAAAAAGTTGGAAAAATGGCCATTTTTGGACCAAAACCATTGGTTAAATCCTTTGGAAAAATGTGAATTTTTCGACTTTTTGGACTTCATGTTTTTATAGCCTAGAAAAGTGTGTTTTCGTTCTAGAATATCATAAAAGACATTTTCGTCGCCTATGTTGCCTAAAAAAAAAAGTTAGAAAAATGGCCATTTTTGGACCAAAAGCATGGGTTAACCCTTGTGGAAAAATGTCAATTTTTTGACTTTAAAGGACTTCATGTTTTTATAGCCAAGAAAGGTGTTTTTTCGTTTTAGAATATCATAAAGGACATTTTTCTCGCCTATATTGCCTAAAAAAAAAGTTGGAAAAATGGCCATTTTTTAACCAAAACCATGGGATAACCCCTTTGGAAAAATGTCAATTTTTCGACTTTTTTGACTTTCTGTTTTTATAGCCTAGGAAGGTGTTTTTTCGTTCTAGAATATCATAAAAGACATTTTCCTGGCCTATATTGCCTAAAAAAAAAAGTTCAAAAAAATGGCCATTTTTGGACCAAAACCATGGGTTAACCCCTTTGGAAAAATGTCAATTTTGGACTTTTTGGACTTCATGTTTTTATAGCCTAGAAAGGTGTTTATTCGTTGTAGAATATCATAAAAGACATTTTCCTGGCCTATATTGCCTGAAAAAAAACGTTGAAAAAATGGCCATTTTCGGACCAAAACCATGGGTTAACCCCTTTGCAAAATGTGAGTTTTTCGACTGTTTGGACCGTCATGTTTTAATAGCCTAGAAAGGTGTTTTTTCGTTCTAGAATATCATAAAAGACATTTTCCTTGCCTACATTGCCTAAAAAAAAAAGTTGGAAAAATTTCCATTTTTGGACCAAAACCATGGGTTAACCTCTTTGGAAAAATGTCAATTTTTTCGACTTTTTGGACTTCATGTTTTTATAGCCTAAAAAGGTGTTTTTTCGTTCTAGAATATCATAAAAGACATTTTCCTCGCCTGCATTGCCTAAAAAAAAAAGTTGGAAAAAATGGCCATTTTTGGACCAAAACCATTGGTTAAATCCTTTGGAAAAATGTGAATTTTTCGACTTTTTGGACTTCATGTTTTTATAGCCTAGAAAAGTGTGTTTTCGTTCTAGAATATCATAAAAGACATTTTCGTCGCCTATGTTGCCTAAAAAAAAAAGTTAGAAAAATGGCCATTTTTGGACCAAAAGCATGGGTTAACCCTTGTGGAAAAATTTCAATTTTTTGACTTTAAAGGACTTCATGTTTTTATAGCCAAGAAAGGTGTTTTTTTCGTTTTAGAATATCATAAAGGCCATTTTTCTCGCCTATATTGCCTAAAAAAAAAGTTGGAAAAATGGCCATTTTTTAACCAAAACCATGGGATAACCCCTTTGGAAAAATGTCAATTTTTCGACTTTTTGACTTTCTGTTTTTTATAGCCTAGGAAGGTGTTTTTTCCTTCTGGAATATCATAAAAGACATTTTCCTGGGCTATATTGCCTAAAAAAAAAAGTTCAAAAAAATGGCCATTTTTGGACCAAAACCATGGGTTAACCCCTTTGGAAAAATGTCAATTTTTGGACTTTTTGGACTTCATGTTTTTATAGCCTAGAAAGGTGTTTATTCGTTGTAGAATATCATAAAAGACATTTTCCTGGCCTATATTGCCTGAAAAAAAACGTTGAAAAAATGGCCATTTTCGGACCAAAACCATGGGTTAACCCCTTTGCAAAAATGTGAGTTTTTCGACTGTTTGGACCGTCATGTTTTAATAGCCTAGAAAGGTGTTTTTTCGTTCTAGAATATCATAAAAGACATTTTCCTTGCCTACATTGCCTAAAAAAAAAAGTTGGAAAAATTTCCATTTTTGGACCAAAACCATGGGTTAACCCCTTTGGAAAATGTCAATTTTTCGACTTTTTGGACTTCATGTTTTTATAGCCTAAAAAGGTGTTTTTTCGTTCTAGAATATCATAAAAGACATTTTCCTCGCCTGCATTGCCTAAAAAAAAAAAGTTGGAAAAATGGCCATTTTTGGACCAAAACCATTGGTTAAATCCTTTGGAAAAATGTGAATTTTTCGACTTTTTGGACTTCATGTTTTTATAGCCTAGAAAAGTGTGTTTTCGTTCTAGAATATCATAAAAGACATTTTCGTCGCCTATGTTGCCTAACAAAAAAAGTTAGAAAAATGGCCATTTTTGGACCAAAAGCATGGGTTAACCCTTGTGGAAAAATTTCAATTTTTTCACTTTAAAGGACTTCATGTTTTTATAGCCAAGAAAGGTGTTTTTTCGTTTTAGAATATCATAAAGGACATTTTTCTCGCCTATATTGCCTAAAAAAAAAGTTGGAAAAATGGCCATTTTTTAACCAAAACCATGGGATAACCCCTTTGGAAAAATGTCAATTTTTCGACTTTTTTGACTTTCTGTTTTTATAGCCTAGGAAGGTGTTTTTTCCTTCTGGAATATCATAAAAGACATTTTCCTGGCCTATATTGCCTAAAAAAAAAAGTTCAAAAAAATGGCCATTTTTGGACCAAAACCATGGGTTAACCCCTTTGGAAAAATGTCAATTTTTCGACTTTTTGGACTTCATGTTTTTATAGCCTAGAAAGGTGTTTATTCGTTGTAGAATATCATAAAAGACATTTTCCTGGCCTATATTGCCTGAAAAAAAACGTTGGAAAAATGGCCATTTTCGGACCAAAACCATGGGGTTAACCCCTTTGCAAAAATGTGAGTTTTTCGACTGTTTGGACCGTCATGTTTTAATAGCCTAGAAAGGTGTTTTTTCGTTCTAGAATATCATAAAAGACATTTTCCTCGCCTACATTGCCTAAAAAAAAAGTGAAAAATTTCCATTTTTGGACCAAAACCATGGGTTAACCCCTTTGGAAAAATGTCAATTTTTCGACTTTTTTGACCTTCTGTTTTTATAG
Source organism: Porites cylindrica (assembly GCA_964035525.1). Taxonomy (NCBI): domain Eukaryota; kingdom Metazoa; phylum Cnidaria; class Anthozoa; order Scleractinia; family Poritidae; genus Porites; species Porites cylindrica. The sequence goes on along the minus strand of OZ037786.1, from coordinate 23,824,117 downwards.
CCTAGAAAGGTGGTTTTTCGTTCTAGAATATCATAAAAGACATTTTCCTGGTCTATATTGCGTAAAAAAAAAAGTTCAAAAAAGGGCCATTTTTGGACCAAAACCATGGGTTAACCCCTTTGCAAAAATGTGAATTTTCGACTGTTTGGACTTCATGTTTTTATAGCCTAAAAAGGTGCTTTTTCGTTCTAGAATATCATAAAAGACATTTTCCCTGGCCTATATTGCCTAAAAAAAAAAGCGGGATAAATGGCCTTTTTTGGACCAAAACCATGGGTTTAACCCCTTTGGAAAAACGTCAATTTTTCGACTTTTTGGACTTCATGTTTTTATAGCCTAAAAAGGTGTTTTTTCGTTCTAGAATATCATAAAGACATTTTCCTGGCCTATATTGCCTAAAAAAAAAAAGCGGGATAAATGGCCTTTTTTGGACCAAAACCATGGGTTAACTCTTTTGGAAAAAATGTCAATTTTTCGACTTTTTGGACTTCATGTTTTATAGCCTAGAAAGGTGTGTTTTCGTTCTAGAATATCATAAAAGACATTTTCGTGGCCTATATTGCCTAAAAAAAAAAGTTAGAAAAATTGCCATTTTTGGACCAAAACCATGGGTTAACCCTTGTGGAAAAATGTCAATTTTTGACTTTAAAGGACTTCATGTTTTTATAGCCTAGAAAGGTGTTTTTTTCGTTCTAGAATATCATAAAGGACATTTTCTTCGCCTATATTGCCTAAAAAAAAAAAGTTGGAAAAATGGCCATTTTTTTGGACCAAAACCATGGGATAACCCCTTTGGAGAAATGTGAGTTTTTCGACAATTTTGACTTTCTGTTTTTATAGCCTAGAAGACGTTTTATCGTTCTAGAAGATCATAAAAGACATTTTCCTGGCCTATATTGCCTAAAAAATAAAAGTTGGAAAAATGGCCTGTTTTGGACCAAAACCATGTGTTAAGCCGCTCTGGAAAAATGTCAATTTTTCGACTTTTTGGACTTTTTGTTTTTTATAGCTTGAGATGCGTTTTTTTGCTAGAATATCATAAAAAACATATTTCTGGCCTAAATTGCTTTAAAAATAAAAGTTGGAAAATGGCCTTTTTTGGACCATAACCATGGTTTAACCCCTTTTGGAAAAATGTCAATTTTTCGACTTTTTGAACTTTTTGTTTTTATAGTCTAGAAAGGCACTTTTTCGTTCTAGAATATCATAAAAGACATTTTCCAGGCCTATATTGCGTAGAAAAAAAATAGGAAAAATGGCCAGTTTTGGAGCAAAACCATGAGTTAACCGCTCTAGAAAAATGTCAATTTGTCGACTTTTTGGACTTTTTGCTTTTATAGCCTTGAGAGGCGTTTGTTTTTTGCTAGAATATCATAAAAAACATTTTTTTTTGGCCTATATTGCCTTTAAAAATGTTGCAAAAATGGGCTATTTTGGACAAAAACCATGGGTTAACCTCTTTTTGAAAAATGTCAATTTTTTCAAGTTTTTGGACTTCTTATTTTTATAGAAAAGAAGGGCGTTATTAAGTTCTGGAATATCATAAAAGACATTTTTCTGGCGTATATTGCTTAAAAAGAAGTTGGAAAAATGGTCATTTTTGGACTAAAACCATGGGTTAACCCCTTTGGAAAAATGTCAATTTTTGGATCTTTGGACTTCTTGTTTTTATAGCCTAAAAAGGCGTTTTTTCTTTCTAGAATATCATTAAAGACATTTTCCTGGCCTATATTGCCTAAAGCAAAAGTTGAAAAAACGGCCATGTTTGGACCAAAACCATGGGTTAACCCCTTTAAAAAAAATGTCAATTTTTCGACTTTTTGGACTGTTTGTTTTCATAGCCTAGAAAGGCGTTTTTTGTTCTTGAATATCATAAAAGACATTTTCCTGGCCTATGTTGCCTAAAAAAAAAAGTTGCAAAAATGGCCATGTTTGGACCAAAACCATGGGTTAACGCCTTTTGGAAAAGTGTCAATTTTTCGACTTTTTCGACTTTTTGTTTTTATAGCCTTGAAAGGCGTTTTACTTTCTGGAATATCATAAATAACATTTTTTGGCCTATCTTACCTAAAAAAAAAGAGTTGGAAAAATGGCCATTTTTGGACCAAAACCATGGGTTAACCCATTTGGAAAAATGTGAATTTGTCGACTTTCTGGACTTCGTCTTTTTATAGCCTAGAAAGGCGTTTTTTCGTTGTAGAATAACATAAAAGACTTTTTCCTGGCTTGTATTGCCTAAAAAAAATAAAGTTGGAAATATGGCCATTTTTGGACCAAAACCATGGGTTAACATCTTTGGAAAAATGTCTTTTTCTCGACTTTTATGACTTCTTGTTTTTAGAGGCTAGAAAGGCGTTTTTTTCGTTCTAGAATATCGTAAAAGGCATTTTTCTTCGCCTATATTGCCAAAAAAAAAAAGTTGGAAAAATGGCCATTTTTGGACTAAAACAATGGGATAACCCCTTTGGAAAAATGTCAACTTTTCGACTTTCTGGACTTCTTGTTTTTAGAGCCTAGAAACCCTTTTTTTCGTTCTAGAATATCATAAAAGACATTTTTCTGGCCTATATTGCCTAAAAAAAAAACTTGGAAAAATGGCCAGTCTTGGACCAAAACCATGGGTTAACAACCCCTTTGGATAAAAGTCAATTTTTTGACTATTCGGAGTTATTGTTTTTATAGCCTAGAAAGGCGTTTTTTCGTTCTAGAATATCATAAAAGACATTTTCCTGGGCTATATTGCCTAAGAAAAAAAGCTGGAGAAATGGCCAGTTTTGGACCTAAAACATGACCAAAACCCTTTGGAAAAATGTCAATTTTTCGAGTATTTGGACTTCTTGTTTTCTTAGCCTAGAAAGGCGTTTATTTGTTCTAGAATATCATAAAAGACATTTTCCTGGCCTATATTTCCCAGAAATAAAGAAAGTTGGAAAAATGGCCATGTTTGGACCAAAACCATTGGTAAACCCTTTTGGAGAATGTCAATTTTTCGAGTTTTTGGACTTTTTTTTTTATAGCCTAGAATGGCGTTTTTTTTGTTCTAGAATATCATAAAAGACATTTTCCTGGCCTATATTGCCTAAAAAAAAAATTGAAAAAATGCCTTTGTTTGGATTAAAACCATCGGTTAACCCCTTTGAAAAAATGTCAATTTTTCGACCTTTTTGGACTTCTTGTTTTTATAGCCTAGAAAGGCGTTTTTTTGTTCTAGAATATCATAAAAGACATTTTCCTGGCCTATATTGCCTAAAAAAAAAAAGTTGGAAAAATGGCCATGTTTGGACCAAAACCATGGGTTAACCCCTTTATGAAAACTGTCAATTTTTTGACTTTTTGGACTTTATGTTTTTATAGCCTAGAAAGGCGTTTTTTCGTTCTAGAATATCATGAAAAGACATTTTCTTGGCCTATTTTTCTGGCGTTTATTGCCTAAAAAAAAAAGTTGGAATAATGGCCATTTTTGGACCAAAACCATGGGTTAACCCCTTAATTTTTCGACTTTTTGGACTTCTTGTTTTTATAGCCTAGAAAGACGTTTTTTCGTTCTAGAATGTCATAAAAGCGATTTTCCTGGCCTATATCCCCTCCAAAAAATGTTGGGCAAATGTCCATTTTTGGACCAAAACCATCTAGAACAATTAAACGCCTTTTTTAGGCTATAAAAGCAAAAAGTTCAAAGGGTTTAAGGTATGGTTGTGGTCCAAAAATGGGGTTTTTTTTTTCAACTTTTTTTTTAGGTAATAAAGACCAGGAAATTGTCTTTTACGATATTCTAGAACGAAAAAACGCCTTTCTAGGCTATAAAACAAGAAGTCCAAAAAGTCGAAAAATTGACTTTTTTCGAGAGGGGTTAACCCTTTATAGTCCAGAGAAATGTGTTTTACGATATTCTAGAAGAGAAAACGGGTTTCTAGGCTATTAAAACAAAAAGTTCAAAAAGTCGTAAAATTGACGTTTTTTTAAAGGGTCCATGGTTTTTGTCAAAAATTGGCCAGTTTTTGATCGTTTTATTTTAGGCAATATAAGCCAGGAAAATGTGTTTTACGATATTCTAGAATAAGAAAACGCCTTTCTAGGCTTTAAAAACAAGAAGTGCAAAATGTCGAGAAATTGAGATATTTCTAAAGGGGGTACTCCATGGTTTTGGTCAAAAATTGGCCATTTTATCGTCTTTTTGTTTTAGGCCATAAATTGCGCTAATAAAGTCGAGGAGAGGTAAGAAATGTGCGGTAAACGCAAAAGTTGAGTGAGGTTTAACCCTTAAGTTGATATGCGACTTTGCATTCTTTCCATACATACGTAAAAACTTTGTGAATGTGGGAAACCACCCTTTTTTTGAACGTTTCATTGCACTTGCATTTTTCAGTTGCGTTTAAACCACTGAAGAATGGGGTCATCCTTGAATAGTCTGGTTTTCCTTTTTTTAAGATTAATAGACGTTTATTTAACGACATATGACAGAAGGCTCTTTTTTTGCTACGGTTATTATGTAAGCCAGGGTCAAAACTGATTCTGGATTTTGGAAGTATCCGCAGCAGTATTAGCTCAGTTGGTAGTGCACTTGACTGCAGGGCGGGAGGTTGCGGGTTCGTATCCCGGGACCGTGGACCAATACCCAGAGTCTTGAAGGAACTGAGAAATGAATGTTCTGTGTTTGCCCTGCTGACGAGTAAATCTTCGCGTGGCTCGGTTGACCATGTAAAAATTGGTGGTCACTGTCGACTTCCCAATTAGTACTTTCTTGCAAATACATTGATACTGAAATGAAGTGCATTTTTTTTTATCAAAATATTTATTTACAACCACTCTATATGTTTATTGGAAGGCATTAAAGAAAAACATCTATTTCTGGCGCACACCCGGACTGATTAAATAAATCTGTCCATTCCCATCTGTTAGCTATGGCAGATGGAAGTTTCTTATTTGTAAGAACTGGGGCGCTTTCCATTCCGGCAAAATTTCCGGTTGGAAATTCCGGAAATATTCCGGATCAAATGGAAAGGCTTCCCCCCCTTAGAGCCTCTTTTACAATATCACTGCTCTCGTGAAGTAAAAGTCCAACAAAATGGATGTCTGTAGCATTGCGGTACTTTTGGACAATTTCGACGAATTTCTTGCAAGAGCAAGAGACAAGTTAAAATCCTCCCAGCGTTCTCACATTGGACGTGCAGGTTTCATTTTGAACGATACGATAAGAAGTGGGAAGAAAAATACGACTTCCCGTGAACAACGCTTACTGATTGGAAATGGCGGGAAAAAATTACAGGTGCCAGCCACTGGCCGAAACTGAATTGCGCAAATTTCGGGAATTTTTGTTCCAACCGGTTAGAACGGAAAAGTTGGAATACCTAGCTCCGCCCGAAGTTCGCCCGTTTGTTCTGAAAACATTCCTATGGAACCGCGTGTTTAATTTGCATTTAAACCAGTCAAACTGGAAATTTTGCCTAAATGGGAAGCGCCAGTCCATCATCGGTATCACCGGGCGCCCCCCTGATTTTGGTCCCCAAAACAGCAGTTTGGAAAACAATACCATTTTTATCTCACTTATTACATCAATTGACACAGTTTAAGGATTCCAGTCTTTTGGTTTGTTCTTGGAGCCTCGGGAAATATTAGGATTGAAACATCAAGACTCGATTCCCTTTTTTAGCAAAATTTACAACTTGCTGGAGGAATCATTGACGTCCGTATTTTTACTATACTCAGGAGATGATGTTAGGCTATTTTGTGACATAGGAACATAGTAATCGTGTGGTGTTGAGGCCACTGTCGTTTGATTCACGTTGTTTTCAGCCATTGGCTGGTGATAATTAGCAGATGAGGATGAGCCCCTTGGTTTGACAAAAGGGTCATCTATTTTATTAATCGTCATCGGTTCGTAATATTTTGGTGAATCGGGAGAGGTGTTTGCCTTATCCATTCCTGAGCTCATAGGCTCATAATACTTGGGTGAATCAGGCTTAATAGCACCTGCCATCGGTTCATAGTTTTGGTCTGAATATTGACCGTGAAATTTGTCACCATGTTCCAGGTTTAATCCACCTTCCATTGGCTCATAATATTGTTTCCCGGATTTTAATGATGTCCCATTCGATGCATTCTTTACCTGAGGTGAATTTGTATCGCTCACTAGCTCAAGATATTCTGGGATAGGCTTTGCATAAGTAGGCTGGCCATGATTCTGGGGAGTATCCATCGTTCGGAAATCCAGTTTCTCGTATAATTCACTATCGTTGTAATCTTTTTGTGGGTCAATCGGCTCATAACAAGCGACTCCTATCGTTGATGGATCAAGGGTTTGGTACTGAGGACGTGGCAGAGGCCTAGACGGTCTTTGTGCTCCGTTTTCTCCAAGGAGCCCTGAGGGCGTATGAACGGTTGATACACTGCCGTTGAGTTCGTTTGATGCATCGTTGTATGAAGATGTCTGCATCGTGACTCTTTGCCTTTCTGTAACACAAGATGATAATTACTGAGGGATTTTATTCAATGTATATTAATCTGGGAGTTCAAAACTGCATATATGGAAGGACGTTTATATCTAAAAAGTTCTCATATAATGGAATTATCAGTCCAAATGTTCTGTAACTATGAGTTCAGTCAAAGTTCGCTTACTGACAATTAATGACTTGTACTTCATGCAATAACTGTAGTGCTGTTTTAACGATTAGTCATTTTCTATAAATTTCAAGTCATATATCATTGTGATATGAAGTTTAAAAAGCAACATTTAAACCATTTTTATTTTATTTCCTCATTTTGATGTCACCTGTGACATATTATTGAACAGGAGCACGCACCGCCACTTGGATGCCAGTATTCGTTTCGGAAAATGAATGGAAATGAAAAACCTGCCTCGTAGGGTTTAACCGGTGGCAGTAGCCCTTGGACAAAACGGAGAAAAACATTTTAGATACTCCCCTCGGGTGTCTAAACTATAATTGATTTTGAGTAACGGCCAATCACACGTCGCTAATTTTTTTTTTTTTTTTACATTGTATGTACTCTTTTAGATGCAAGTTAATGCTAAGTCATGATTGAAATAAAAACTAACCTCTGTCCCTTCTTGCCTTCTTTCTCTTGTAGCAGATCAGAATGACAACTAGGAAGGCAATCAACGCTACACCAAAGACTGCACAAAGAATCACCCACAGTTTAAGTCCGGAACTCTCCGTTCTAGAGCCTGTGACCAGAACTGTGACAATGAAAATGAATATAAATCACTGAACCATGAATGTGCTACCCTACCAGCTGCGGATTGTGTGGTCCTGCTTAGACCTACCTTGAACATTAACCCAGGTGGAAGTTACATTCATTCCCAGGCTGTTTTCAGCTACACACTGATAAATTGCATCATGCCAGGTTTCTATGTTTGTGAGCTCAAGAACGTTGCCTTTTACTCTTAATTTTGAACTGCAAAAATAAACAATGAAAAATATTGAAGCTTAAATCACAGAAGAGAGGCCGAGAGCAGTATATAACAACAGGTCAGCTCTTATCAAGAACCACTTGACCGCGCCCGACTACCGATACTAGGCTGATTTACCAACAGAACGGGAACGTCATTTGACGACGGGAAAGCGCGCGAAAAGGACTAAACTCGACTTCCGGTGCGCAATTTGCGGCTCTGCCTTTGGTCAAGCAAGTTGTTTGATTTGCCCACGCAGTCGTCAACTGACGTTCCCATTCTGTGGCTAAATCAGCCTACTATATAACGTACAGAAATTTGCAGGGCGTAGCCTTTGATCGCGCATTTGATCATATTCGAATTTTAATTTGCGCGCTATAAGCAATAATATTATTATAAAGTAAAGCATGGTCTTGCGCCTATTTACAGCTCTAAGTTATTCAGTGCAAAGAACACGCAGTAGGAACCATGATTTGGAACTACCTAAATTCGGAACTGTTCTATATGGGAGACACTCTGTAAAAGACTTGGACTGAGATACTTCGTGATCCGACTGAAAAAAGTAATTGTGTATGTAAAAGGTTTAATTGATAATTTTAGTGATAAAAAGACTTCAAGGCCCCATTAGCTGTTGAGCTAAATACTTTGACACGTGATAAAGTTTTCATTCATTCATTCATTCATTCATTCATCAAGCGATATAAAAGGAATGAGAGAGGGGGGTTGTGAGGAGAGGGGAGAAATTGTAAGCTGTATATGAACTAGGTGAAGTGCATACTGGAACATGGACCAAAAACAGGCCAGCATAGACAGGATGGTATAACCTAATGCAGTCCTTTGAGAGACGAAGAGACTTGAAATTGGGAATTGCACTTAGTTAATGTAAATGATGCATGGATTGTCTCAATTTAAAGTTGAATATTATGCATAAATACAGGGCAGGTCGTACTTTAAATTGAACAAAGCAAAGTTTATTGATGTTGATATAATCCTGTAAAAGCCGTTAAATAACAAAAAAAAAACAAGCCAATATATTTTAGCCTACGTGTAGCGGGGATCGGGTGCGGCTACAAGTAGGCTGATATATTTTAGCCTTACTCTGACTCATTTATCTTTTGTCCATTCCTGAACCAGTGGTACTGCGGGTTAGGTTTTGCCTTGGCCACGCACGTCAAAACTTTTGACTTCGTTGTCTCTACCAACGTTTTTGAAGGGAGTGGTTTTTCCCACTTTGGTGAAGCTGAAAAAATTACGTATAACGAAAATTAGATTAGTGTTTTAGTTATATTTGGTTTAAAACACAAAATAGTATTTCGCGTTGAACTTATGAATTCAATGAAAAGCGTCCCTTGAGTTTTTTGAAAAGCTTCAAAACATGTCCCATGGTTTTTCATGTTACTCCTGCAATTAATGTATTTTCCCCGAGGCTGATTTCAATTCTCCCCTGACTTTTTAGGCAGATGAGTATCAATGCATTTTTGACAACAGCACGAGAGTCTAAACTAAAGTATTTTACAACCAAGTCAGTGAGCAACAAGCCTATTATTATTATACACTCACGACGTAAGCATAAAAGCGAGGCTCAAGAGGCAACTAGATTTGCCGCAACCTTCAAAAAGGGTAAATAGGGCGGCGAAAACAGGAACGATCTAGTGATCTAGAGATTAAACATTTACCCCAAAGGATATTCCCGCTGAAGCAGTTATAGTGAAGGAGCATGCGTTGGAAAGTAGACAGTGGAGAAACAAACCTTCCGCAAGGATCCTTCGGAAATACATGAAACGTCAAGCCTTTCCTAATATCGGAAATACTACAAAGGGCAGGGGCGCAGTATTTATAAGAACTATTTTTTGTTGTAGTTGTAGGGTGCACTTCTGCCACTTTATATAATTTAATTACGATGTGGCTCTTAGACGACACTTTCGTGTTTACGACGTCGTAAGTAAGTGTGCATTTTATTTATTATCATTAAAAACTGAATCATCGGATAATGCAATTCCAGAGATCTGCTTGGTTTAGCCATCATGGTAAACCATGTTCTCCAAATATGGTAACTGTACGCGTCTGCACAAAATTAATAACAAGCTGAAAATCGTTTGTTTTTACAAATAAAGTCGGGAAGAATTCTCGATATTTTGTGGATATGAGATCTATCTATCATCTCACATCCAACTTGCACTAGTGGAATAATTGTTAATTACTGTTATGATTATTATGACTATAATCTGGATTACGATTATCATTATATTGTATTTATTGTAATGCTGAGGACAGTTCTAAACGAGCCAAAAAAAGGGCAAAATCTGTGCACCCTGAATGGCAGTAAGAAGTTGAAATTTAAAACACTTAGGCGCATAAACGTCTTAATTCTAACACTGTTTTCATCTCAAAACCTGAAATTCAGTTAAGTCTTTTCATAAAATCTTTTAATTATAAAAAAAGCAGCAAACAAACCTTGCACGGTCAAAAAGGTTGCCTTGGACGCGTGATTGAAACTACCGTCAGTAGATGAAGCAGTACATGTGTATGTTCCCTGATGCTCTTCCTCTACCTGGGGAATTATCAAAAGCCTACCGAAATGTTCTGAGGGCAAAAGAAAGTCTTCCTGATCATCTTTAATCTCTTCACCATCTTTTGTCCATGTTATTATTGGTGGAGGTCTGTCACACGGGAAAAAATCAACAACAACTATCAGAAAATCGCAAGATGTCTTGAGAGATACGTGACGTTAGTTTTAATGAACTTAAAGAGCAGTATATCGATCGTAATCTTACTTTGCTCCAGCAAGACAGTACAGCATCTTTTCAGAACCTTCGATAGCTTGCTCTTTTAGGTCTGGTGAGAAGTATATTTTCGGCCCTCGGTTTCCTAAGAACTCTACAAAAATGAAAAAAAAAAGTAGGGAAAATAAAATTAAAAATCAGAAAAATGTAATGAAATAAAGAAGAGAGAGAAGATCAAAAACAGTTTAATCATGCAAGAAGCGGCGAATGTGCAGCAGGTAGTGAGCGGGCCCCGGGGGCTTAGGAGTGGTGCACGGCGAAAGAAATAGTTCGACCTCCTTTTCCTTGTACTTCTTTCTGACTTCTGTTTCTCCATACCTTCTGGTGTAGAATGCAAAATTACAGATATCTATATATAATTATTATTCCTATTTTAACATTTCTTGAAGATCAGAAAAAAGGAAACATCAAATTTTACGAAAAACAAATGTTCGGTGACACTTTACTATGTTATGTGTTTGAGCACGAGGTAATTCCCCCTACCTAGACCGTGTAACCGGAAATTGACAGCATGTGAGTAAGTCTTATTTTCAACAGTGGCCATCTCACAGACAATTCCCTTTGACTTTCTAACTTTCTCCACGTCCTGTAATGTTACAAACATGATCACCAAGGTTCCTTCAAGCGTCACCGCAATGCGCTCGTCTTCAGATAAGGCATTGAATACTTCGGGGTTTGAGGGATCGATACCACCCCATCGATATGTCACGCCAAAACTGGGCTTGTGTCGTGGACAGGGGACTTCAACGGGTTTTCCAAGAGTGACGGGAGCAACTTTATGGTCTTCGAAATAAAATCCCCCTAGGACTGAAACAACAAGAAGCGTAGCTTAGATTAGAAGAATAGCTTAGATTACTATAGCTATAATTCATCAAAAAGAAGATTTGTCAGTGATGCAGATTATAGTTAATGTTCCCACTGAAATGTGGTACTAATTATTGAAAATTTTTAGTCTAGTTTCTATGTTGCTAAATTAACTTTATATACACGACAGCATGGAAAAGTAGTTAAATTTGCGAGGGATTAAAACGGTTATAGTTACAATGATGATCACAATGATGATGACAACAATGTTGATGATGTTGGTGCAGATGATGATGGCAATGATGATGATAATGATGGCAATGATATTGATAATACTGATAATGATATTAATAATAATAATAAACGATACTGAAAACGGACGAAAGGAGAAGGATTTGCGGAGTGGCCATATCCTCGGGGGAGTTCTTAATCATGGTTGTATCTATATTTATGCGAAGTATAGGGGAATTCATTCCAAAGTGGCGTTTATTCTGTTGTATTTTTTAGGACAAGGTTTAACAACTTGTCCCTGACGAATGAGACACTGAGGACATCAGGTATATAATTGAGCGTATAGTACCTGACACATTGACCTGCAGTTTTCTGCTGAAATCCATGCCATAATTATTTTTTACAAAGCACTGGTATTCCCCGCTGTTTCTCTGATTAAGGGATTGTCCCACAAGTGTGCCCGAGGGCAAAAGGCGATAAGCCCCTCCGTATTTAATATTGGCTCCATTCAGCAGCCATTTGTAGTGTAAAGGTCTTGTACCAGATGCCTCGCAAGGAAGCTGGAACCCACTCTTTGACGTCACATCTCCAGGCTGATTCAAGTCATCAGCTAAAAACTTGGTTATAACAGGTGGTTTACCTGACAATGTAAAAGGAGTTGTACATTAATCCGGTATATATTCTAACAAAATGCCATGTTGGTTATTGGAATAAGTGATAGACTGCTTCGAATAAGCAGTTGATAGGAGAAGCCGGATTCAAGAAGATACAATTTTTTTGTGTGGTTTAACTTTGAAATAACTGGATCGAATGGTCGCTTAACTGACCTCATACTCATAAGCGAGGCAAAATTGCGACGCTATAGTTAAACAGTTAAATGGTTATCTTAGCTTTTTCTCTAGACATATATTCAAAATAATAGGTCTATACAGTACATGGTGAACCATACATTAATTTTATCAAATGACTTTGACTAACTCACCCGAGAATGTATTGTGGATCCCTTGTGCCAGAAACACCCACGCCATGAACGAAGGAAACATCGTTTTCATCTGAAAACACAGAATCAGGTTAATTTGGAAGGTAACCAAAGTCAACAAACAAATATTCAAACACAGATTAAGTGCTCAGCATTTACGTTGAAATTTTAAAGCAACAGGCCCTGACAATTTGAAGTAAAAGTTTATTCGTGTTGAAAAAGTGGGGGGCAGGGGGCGGGGGGGGGGGGGGGGGGGGGGGGGGGGGGGGACGAAGCTGAGAAGAAAATGGAGAAAACAAGCTATTTGACTCGTTGACGTCAACATAAAATAACATAAAAAAGATTTCATTTAGTTTTAAACTGATTCACATTTTATTTTGTCTCGCAGTTATTTGTCGCTGCATGGTATGTTTTGAACTACAGCGTAAATCCTCTACTAAACCCACCTTTCTAATGAGCCCTCCCTTTTTCAAGGGGAGAAAGTTAACAAGCCCCTCCCCCCCCCCCCCCCCCCACCACTTAAACTTACCCCTTCCCTTCCGCTTATATTACTTATTTACTAATAAATGATAGACTGTATTAATCAGATACGACTGTAAACTTTATCCAGGATGGTTTATTCACCAGCTGGAATTACAGATTCCGTTTTTGATCCTCGGCTGCATGACTTCCAACTGTTGTACTTGAGCTTTTCCACTTCATAGTTTTTTTTTTTTTTTAAGGAGAACTAAAACCATCATCTTTGCTAAGTTAAATAAGCCCCTCCCTCTCTATAAAGCCCTCCCCCGTTGGGATGGGATCAGTACTGCGGTAAGACCAGATCATGGCCTACGACTTGGCGTCCAAAGTAAAACTGATATTTCGTGTTAAAGTTATTTAGTGACAGTGCAGCAGTGAGACCAGTAGTAAAGGGTGGATTTGCACCGCTGATGGCCAGCAGGGGTCTCACAGAGTCGATGATTAAGTCACTTCAAAAAAATTGCGCTGCAGTCCTCCCTCAAATTTTTAGTATTATTTTGGGAAATATTCTTTTTTAACAAGGACATATCAACAGCAATTGCTTGTTTTTGTTTTTGTTCTGTTTTGCTTTTTTGCCGGCATGATTTTTATTAGCGGTGTACGGTTTTATAGGGCACGTGACTGAAACTTTCCAATTCTGCCCTTTGACTCAAGATATGGATTACACAGGTTATATTTAAAGAGGACACTCAGTGTTCACACTACCAGGTTGACATGACACCGTATACCATTTAGGAAATAACTGAATTATTTGCTATGGCCGATATCAAGAACCTCCTGATAGTCTGAGTATTCGTAATGCAGCCTTTTCCAGGGCTCATCACAGAGCAATCAAAGATAAATTTTTTCCTAAATTGCAGCATTTCTAAATGAAATCAAATGACAATCACTACGTTGCACAAGCTAATGGTTTTTACGAGTGTTCATTTATCTTAACCCAAAACACTTAACTTAGATCACATTTAATGCCCTCCATTCAAACTACTAATAATGAAGACTTTATGAATATGTCAAAAAGCCTAGTTTACACGGTGTAAACTATTGTGGACACCTACAATATCTAATGAATTCGGATTCTGAACGGTTCGTTTTGCTGGAAAATTGGCACTGACCCGTAGCGATTACATTTATATTTATACATTGATCCAAATGCCAAGTATGATAGTATAATACATTGCAATCATATACGTCATGATTCTGGAATGGAGAGTTTGATAACTTTCACCGACTGAATGAGTTCGCTTAATATATGATAAGCTAGAAAACGAGCTCTTAAACTGAAAAATACCTTACGTCCAATCAGCGAAAATAAGAGTTGCAATGGCCTGGTCGTCAGGAGTCTAATGGCCTGCCAACCGCACAACCAGTGGACTGAGTACTGCTACTTTAACGCGGAAAGATTTCCAACAAACTGCTGTCAGAACAATTAGCAATATCATACTTTTAATAGCAATCGTGAAGTGGTATTTTAACAACTTCTCAAATGCCAATTTTTTACAGACTGCAGTGTTCATTCAACTTTACGTTGACGCCTGTGGTTAACAAGAATAGCATGAAGGAGTACGTGACAAGGCAGAAGACCATTAGAAAAGTGATGGGGTTGGGGGGGGGGGGGGGGGGTTGGGGTGGTTAAAATTCCATAAACGAAAATTTCCTTAGGAAATTATTAATAAAAATATATTCCCACGGATTCTGGCCAAAAAATGTATGCCCAAGGATGAAAAAAAAAATGTTGCATCTCTTAAAATCCCCACACCCCCACTCCCCGCCCCATCACTTTTCTAGTGGTCCATCCGTTAGGATGGCCGAGGTAGGCCATTGTCTAATTATTTTCATCTTTCGTTACATTTAATTTAAAACATTTCCCTGTCCCCGTTTTCTGTACCCTGGATGCCAGAGGCTTTTTCCAGGGTACCATTTCTAATACTCTATTGTTTTTAATAATTCATATTAAATGTTTGTTTTCATCGTCAATGAAGATAGAGAATCGATAACTGTGGGAAAAAAATTTGGATGTTAAACCATTGAGACTTTTTCCGTCTTTAAACTATTTTGCCGACGAAGACTCCTAACTAACCGATGGAAATGTGTGCTTGTTGCCCTGGCGTTTGTCATCATAAAGGAACGGAATGTAATGCGCGTAAAAGCCAGCTACAGCGAGCTCAGTCTTATTAAAGCTTTTTTTTCCCCACGTAAATTGAATGTGATCGACTCTTTTAGTACATGACTACTTAAGACTGTTAAGAGTACGATCGGAGTATAAAAATCAAAACTTAGTTTGGCAGGATAGTTCTAATGGTTACTGTACTCAGCATCGTCCAATAATCTGAATAATAATTCTCAAGTCGAACGCATTCATTAAAATACAGCCGTTATAAATGTGAAAAGCGATTTGTTTTGTTCACGTTCTTCAGCTTTAACTGAAAGGAAAAGTTCATTACATTTAAAGCTGGTATAGTTTATGTCTACTCTTGGTTTTCACACGACGTATATGCCCGAGGGCACACGTCGTCGGTTCGATCAAGTAAAGTCGACAGTTTATTAGCTTTGAAAATCGTGCATCGCTTCTGAAACGTATTGAATTAACGCAAATCATAAATGATAAAAAGGTCCCTGTAACTACGTACCGGTGAAGAAAGCAAGGATAAATACTCACCGGTCCTCCTCGCTTGAACTCGAAGGAAGTTTCTACGTTTGCCTTTGTAAAACAATCAATTTAAGTTACTTCACCGCTTTCAACGAGTTCAAATATGGATGTCATGTATGCGAACGGGACAATAAAAGAAATTATATGAATATCAAAATTAAGTTTTTATTTTGTGGCGAGGAATACAATGCAATTAGCATAACAAAACAACTTTGTGATAAGAAAAAAGTTAGTCCATTTACGGCAATACTTACCTCTCACCGGAGAGAGTTTACGCCTCCGTCCGACACGAATCCGCAAATGTTGTTGCCCGGATTCGTGTAAACGGGGTCGACCTAAGCTGATTTGGAGAGCGGTTTTTAGAAGGATGGGGTTTCGGTTAGCGAACGTAACATCGCCTTATGTAAAAAAAAGAAAAGAAAAGAAAGAAAGAAAGAAAGAAAGAAAAAAGGAAAAGAAAACACGCGGATTCGTGCTGACGAGGCCTAACAGACCCACTTATCCCAAGAAGATTTTCTTGACAAGTGTTCCTTGACAGTCCTTAAAATGTTCTGCCCTCGAAACCTGTTTCAAAGCTGCAATTCAACGCTATTATTAACAATTTTTATTCAACATCACTACCAATGAAATTATTCGCAAACATTATGTAATAAATGTCTCAAACCTGCCTTAAATGTACATTTTTTACAGTGGATAAAACTGGAAACTTGTATCATGCTATCATGCTTCTGAGCCTCCTGCCGCTTGCGTGGCAGGCGCCGAAAGGGGAGGAGGGGTAGGGAGGAAAAAATAAAAGCCCTTTCTGCTTTTCTCTCCCCTCCCCTGTCCCCCTAAGAGGCGTCCTGGTGAAGGACCAGGCACGAACATCTACTTGATGACGGTGGGCTCAGTGTCAAAGAAATAAAATTTGGGAGAATTACATTTCTTCTTCGATTTTTTTAAAAAAAAAGCTTTTAAAAAACTATTTTACAAGTCTACCTATATATTAAATACATATATCTCACAACTAACAAATTTTCTTTTTATAATAAGCCAATCCCTATACCCTATGTGCCTTGTTTGCATAGCAAAGAGGCGTGTTTGTTTTTGTTTTTGTCGTTTCCTTGATAGCTCTATTGGTATGTTGATACTGGCAAGTGAATGCTGACTTGTCGAAAGTCTCTACGAAATGGCCATCGTAGCAGTACCTTATCAGTGTATTATAGCCTGATGAGACTTCCCATTATTGTGTTAAAAGGTAAACTAGAGAAAACTAGACCTGTTTTCCACATTAACAGCTGTTTTTCAAATTATATCTTTAAACTCTTTCCAGAGTTTTATGGATTAAATGGCTAGTACCCAAAATTTATCGCACCTACAGACAGAACTAATAACCCATATTATATTAATCTGATCAAGATGTGATGATGATGATGACGATGACGATGTTGATGATAAGATGATTAACATAAGTAGCTTATTTTGCACACTCTTTCTAGTCTGCCCCTCTTACTTTACGACGTATTACATTTTAAGGTCGGCCGTACTGTCAATGACTAATTGGTTGGCACTGAGGGCACGTGCATACATTCTCAGCCGCCAGGCTTGGGGGTTGCTGACTGTGCTGTTGTGACTGCCGACTGGTCTCCTGAATAGGGTATCTTACGTCACTATCGCGCAGAGCAGCTTGCCTCTGTCTGGTGCACCTATCGCTTGCCCCCGATGAACCTGTAGCTGTGGCTTGGCACATAGTATATGTGCATGGCAATTGCTCGGTGGAGTTACGAGACTGTTGGAGCTCTTCATACAATGCATTGCTCTCCTCATTAGGGTTACCCACTCCTCTGGCCAGCACAAAACGTTCAGGTCTATCAAGTGCTGTATTTAATGTTATCCCTCGGGTAGAAGACGCCTGATCCCCAAATGGCAGACCATGTAGAATGTTATCCACTGAACGACCTCTTGCAGGGATGCGACTATCTACGTCTTCAGATGGTTGACTTCCCACAGCCTGGATCGCAATACGAATGATTTATAAGAATAAAATGAACCATTTTTTTCAAAATTCTACCAGTTTGAGAGAAAAGATGATTTAAACTAAAATTCTCTCTTAGGGAATTTTCTATCCGTAATCTAAAGATCACCCTTAATTAATTTGGTTAGTATTCCAGAGATTCACTGGTGTTTCCAAATAAGGGCATGGGAAGAGGAAATCACCCCAAAACTCCTAAAAGAGACCTTGCAAAAAAAAAAAAATTGAATACAGTTTTATTTAACTAGTGTGTAAGGAATGGCGTCATGTTACTTCGGATGACTATCGATGACTTAAAGGACAGATGAATTCTAGGTAATCAGGGGCGTAGCCAGCATTTTTCCAGAGGTGCCCACCTCTCCAATACAAGTACATTGAATTCCCAAATTACTTTATTATTTTGGTAAAGTTATTCTCGTTATCTACGCGTGTCAAAGAGAAATTACTAGACCTTACTTCCATCTTTTTATAAGCGCAGCGTAAACTCAACGCCTTGAGTTAAAAAAGAAGAAGAAGAAGCTAAGGAGAAGAAACAAACGAATCAACCTACACTTTGTTCTATCAATGGTTCCCTGATGGTTAACCTCCGTTGCTCGTCCAAATCTCCATTTGCTCTGAAAATAAACAGAAAAAAGTATACATTTAAGGAACTCTATCTAACAGAACGTATCACAGCTGATCATCTTAAAGTTTTCGCTGTGTTTTTAAGAGGAGGCGAGCTGGCCTGCTTGCCGTGTTCGGTTGAGCTACCGGCCAGCTCGCCCTCACACAACAACAACAACAACAAAACTTGAAGAGGAAACAAGGCATGAGCCTAGTCAGCCTGGAAAAGCAGCCAATACAAGTATTGCTACGGACTAGCTCGCCTCATAGGACGGGCCTGGAGTTCGCAGTTGCCTAGCAAAAACCCAAATTACGACCAGTGAATAGTGTGACCCACCTTAGCCTTACTCGGTCCTACTTCTGTAACAACAAACTGATTGTCTCAAACTTATTTTTTGTATATTCACTGATCATACCCGAAGAATGGAAGTCCGCAGTCAGATGCAATGTAAATATACTTTTATCTCTATTTTGCTATTAATATTTTGAAGTTCAAGACCTAGAATCGTTTAAATTTCCTCTCTTAAATATACTTCTACGTCGAAATTCGTCAGCAAAAAGATCCCTGAACTACTGAGAAGTTTCACTCGAAGTCCAACTCGAACTCGAACTCAAACTCAAATCCAAACTCGAAAATACCCTACGCCCCCAAAAAGCAAATAAACACTCGAGGTAATATTAATCTTGTAATGCAAATTGCTCTCATAAGCGGATTACATAGATAAATGCAGTTAACGTACTGATCGTCAATAGAAACGACGTTAAAACTTTTTCTTGTCTTTTTTTTTCCCAATTCTTGTGTCGACCCCAAGGGCAGATAAAAACTTTGAAATCATGGCAAAAACTTCTGAATGCTAAGGTATATAAGCTGCTCACTTTGCCAAAGCCTGGCAGCGAATTTTGATTTCCCCATTAGATTATCATCAGAGATTAAAAGTTTGCTTTTGATGTTGGTTTAAGGGAATTTTTATGGTGGAAATGATCTGAAAGGCTGAAACCAAAAGACCTATTTGGAAGGTATGGATCTTTATGTGAAAAACAAAGTGACTATCCCAAATAGATGCAATTTATTGTTCCAGTTCTGTACAGATTACATGTCAAAAGATTAAAAGTAGTTTGAAAAAATTGTTGTTACTTGAAATAAACACAAGACTTCTTTGTTCTTTGTTTGCTCATGTCTCGTTACCTCAATGCATGACTCTTGAAGCTGTTTCTTATTACAATAAGTTATTGATTTGGTTGAATACTTCAACCCTCTCTAAATATGTTAAATTGTCTGTAACTGGTAGGAGATGCATTTCCTCCTCAGTGAATGGGCAGTTTGTGCCCGAAACATCAACATAATCAGGGCAATGTTCTGGGATGGGACGTTGCCAGTCAATCCCGTGGTTGGTATAATCGCCCTAAAAAGATAATGATTATTGTAAGTAATTTGTTACATACGTGCTGCCAAAGCATTAACCACCAATGTCATGCAATGCTGGGCTGAGGATAGAGATTGGTGATCATTATTATTACTTATTACATTTGACAAAAGTAATGTTGATTAAATGAAACCAGACATGTTTCATACCTGGAACACTTCACCAGCAGGACCATGAAATCCCCATAACTCTTGCCGTCCACTAATCCAAAACTGCATGGGCGTTTTGTTTCTTTCTGTACGTAATGGATAGTGAACCCATGCATTTTTCCAATTACTCAGATGTCTGTTGATGATAGGCAGGAACACGTAATGAAGGCACCAGAGTTGATAGTCATCACCTGCATTTAACACATCCTGGTTTTCCAGGGTACAGAAGAACTCATAGAAGAGGCAAAGGCATCCATCATACAAGTCTCTCCAAAGTCGTTCAATCCTTTGATTGTGTGTGCTCTTTCCTAGTGATTGCAAAGAATAAAATTTTATAGATTAAAAATTTTATTTTATTTCATTAGCTGTCAAAGATTATATAACAATCGGTGCTGAATAGCTACAGTGCAAATGTAAACAGAAGAATAAAAGACATTGTGAGTAATAGTGTGTGGCAGTCCCTCGTCTCTTTTGGGATACATAATATTGAAATCACTCATAGGGAGTAATACAATCAATCAGTAAAATATATTTGTGTTATACATGTATTGTACATCACTGATTCGTTTATAAATAGGTGGCTTGGCCCACAGTTGCATGAACATTGTGGTTTTTGCTTGAAGTTTTTAAACAAGCCAAGTGGACATGTGGTAAACCTTGACTAGTGTAAGTTGCATACATGTACATGTGTTATTAGCATGGAACAAGAAAACATCACTGCTGACAGTAACCAACTTAGGGGGGAGCAGATGAAAAGCATTTTTTCTTTGTTCAGCAACTTGCCAGCCCCCTTCCCCCCCCCTAAAAAAAAGGAAAGAAAAGGAGAAATGAAAGAATTTCTGCAGGTTAAGGTTTAATACTCTCTTGATTTCTTCCAGGCTTAATAGTTTCTTCAATTACCATCTTACTCACAAAAAGTTGCACAACCTAATTAGGGAGCACTCGTGAGTTATTAATAGTAAAATAATACTATTCATACAGCATGATTTCTCCAAGTCTAGAAATCCTCAAGATTAGTTCATGATCCCATAAGTACCTATTTCATTATTACATAAAAAGTAGGATCTTTTTTTAAAACCTATTCAGGATCTTAAAGTATACTCCTGAATTCAAGATCCCATCTATGACAAACCCCAAAAAGGTCATCTCGCTAAGGAAAGATAGATTACAAGTTGTCCCCATTTTTCCTCAGGGATACTAGAGCGAGTGAAACACGAGCAGGCATAAAAACCATCCCACATGAAAAAGGAGGGACGCAGGGAGAGAGAAAATGCGCTCTACTATTCCTGAGAAAAAACGGGGACTACTTGTAGTCTAACCAAAGGAATAATGATTCAGTACTCTGTACCTGTTATCATACTTCCCCTGCCTGGCCCTTGCTGGATGTGAGTATAATAAGCATATAGGTTGCTACATCTGCGTTCTCCCCTCCTTTCTCAGAGCAGACCCGAGATGGAAGGCCATACTCTGATACAGCTTCACGAAAGCATGGAAGAACAGTGCTTGCATGCTTTGTTGTCATTTGAGGCCTTCAAATAGACTGGGATTCGAGAAAAGCCATCAATTCCTCCATGGATAACAATTCTCCATCTGTTAAAAAAACCTTAAATTTACAAACAAGAATGACATTTAACAAGAAATAAAAGCTCCCGTAAGGGCAACCTTAAGCATGTCTGGATTTACCAACAAGGGGTTAAAAAAAGATGAGGAAAGAGAAACAGTTATCCATCATGATCAATGTATGATGTCTTAAATTCTAGTTAAAACACAGTTTAAAAAGTCTTGCATTAGCTGGTGTTGTGGCCACAGTTTACATTAAGCAGTGTTTGCTTTTAGGGAAAAGGTGTGTGTGGTTACAGCAGGTGTCCAGTAGCAGTGGTTTGATTGTGTTTAACTTCAACAATACATGACACTTACTTATAATCCCAGGCACAAGATCACTGAGGAGAAACTATGACAATGAACACTGCACACCAGGTATCTTTATCAGTACCTTAACCTGAGATCAGGCTCTATTTTTGTTTTTCTTTGAAAATTACATTCTGGCGGGTAAGGTGAAATGAAAAGGGAGCCTGATACAAACCTTCTACGAAACGTCTGCTGCCCACTTTTTTGATCGATTGACATAATTTTGCCGAATCAGCCAACCAAAATTACTTCCGTTGAGGGTTTTTCTAGTATGCAAATTTTTCATGCGTGGGAAAAATGCAAACTGGCTGACTTAAAAAAGCTATTATTTGTTAATTTTTTTCAGCTAAAGATAAAACAGTCAGCACAATCACATTTACCTTCTTGCGAGATTAAGGGAGATCTCTAAGTTTATTTCTGTTTTCGAAATGACGGCGACATGATGTTCTACTATAAGTTTCATTATTTTGGCTAAGCGCGCTCGAATTTAAAATACTGAAATTTCTATTTTTCTGTTGCCTTAACATTTTCCTCGGCAGTTTTCCCCGATTTTCAGTGCATAAATCTTTAAAAACAAAAGCAAACAGCCAACGAGTGAGGACACCAGTTTTCCTGGTTTATTTTTTACAAAAAGCGAAGGCAAACAACCAGTCTGTTACCTTAAGCCACTTGAGCTTTTATAATAATGCCTACAAAAATTCCTTCAACAGCAATGCAATATTTTTCGTCTAAATACTTCACAGTTGCCGATTGAGGTTTCTTTCACAGTGAGAAGCCATTCCCGGCTAAACTTTCAAATGAAACCAGTTTTAAGAAGGACAGTATTTTGATTTGCACTCGTTTGTTGGTAACTCAAAAGGCACCTTGGTAGCGGTCAACAACTTGCAGAGAGATTCAACTCCGCGAAACACTCACATTAGTTCCGTAAATAAAGCAAATCCTGAGAAGATATGAACAACCACATGAATTTTCTGAATTTCCATGGCACATATTAAGGCATATTTTCCTACCATAAGATCATAAAACAATAAAAAGACAGCAAAATCGATCCTTATCTCTGCCGATGACGGATCATTCACGAAAACAACAACGCGAGGAATAAGTACTTTCAACTTCTGGCCTTTCCGACAGCCAGTCAGATCTCATGGCATTGTTTTAACAGCCAATCAGCGTTACAGACAAAATCTGGCCGTAACGAGCACAAACGTGAGAGAGTTGGTATCAGGCCCAATTTTTAGCGGTAGCTGTTATATAGATTGTATGAGAACCGCTAAAATTGGGCCTGATCTCAGGTTATCAGTACCTTATCAACTAATAGTTCCCATCTATGTGCCATAGTGAGAGTGCATATGTTGTGGTTCAATTTTATCCTGGGTTCAAATTTTATTTTCCTTTGTTTCAAACTCATTATCATATACTACCACACCCAGGGGTATGCAAAACGAAAATAGAGCCTGATCTCAGGTTACATAAAATGGAGCGCCATATTTACCGGTAAGCTCCGTAGTACTGGTAGTATCATGATGCATTTTCGAAGTAACTTGAGACTTACGCATCACAAACACACTAAATCGAGTCTTTTCCCGGGGGGGGGGGGGGGGGGTGGGTGGTACTCCCATACATTACCTATACGGGTATGTGCCGCCCAACGGGGTCGTGATTTTAAAGCTCCTGGTTTAGAAAGGGGTACCCATTTCAGAGGCGTTTTCTAGAACGGGGTATAATATTTCGAACGCATGAAAACTCCAGTTTTGTAAGCAGCCATTTGAAATTATTCAAGGACAGATTGCTTTTAAAAATACGGCTCAATGCGTTACTGAAGCAAACTGTTATACTCTTGTTGCACCCTAGAACGGAGTATAATAAATTGGCCCATTTCTAGAACGGGGTATCAGTTTTAGGGCGAATTCTAGAACGGGGTATAAAAAATTGGCCCATTTCTAGAACGGGGTATCAATTTTAGGGCAATTTTTTTATAGAACGGGGTGCCAATTTGGAGTCCCGGGCGGCACATACCCACCCCCAAAATACCCAAGTGCCTCCCCCCCCCCCCCCCCCCCGGGGTCTTTTCACAGTGATGCCCCAAAACAACATTTCTAAACAATAAATTACAGAGCTATTCACCCCCAAATGCGACCTAACAAAGATCTTTTGACGAAATAAGCAAGAATTCAAGCGTAACGAGAGGATAAAGATCACATTTTTCCGCAATTCAAGGACATATGTTGCAACTTGCTCGTGACATGCGCGGCGTCGTATGTAAAACTTTCATTCTCACTCACCTTTATTGACGAGAAGGCGGTCTACTTCACTTTCTTCACCATCCTATATGCCTTCTGGATCGCTAACACCTTCGTAGACCAGAGGCGAAGCTTCTTCTGAGCTTGTTTCCCTACAACAAGCACACTTGCAGCCCGACGCCATTACGCTCACGATCAATTGTGCATAATAATTTGGTCTGAATAATTTATTTATTAAACCAATCGCCATGAAACATGGCCAGTGATTGGCTAATTCTATAAAATTCTTCTGTGCCAAGTTTGACGTCAACCGGATGTAACGCAAATTCCAAAACCTCTCGGCCAACTTGCCGCTTCAGCACTATGTTCGATGTGTCTCGACGACTTGTTTCAGTTCTGTACCGTTGCCGTTCATAATGTACAGGGTAGCCTTTCATGTTTGTACGAAAAGCTATGAGGTATAGAGTAGACCAGTAGCCTTTAATAGGACAGGTTCAGACGCCGTACTTTTCATGAGCCGAACCTAATACATTGCGTGCTGTTGGTCAGCGGATTGAGAATTTCAATATAGCGGAGATCTATAGCGGACAAATCAAGCAACTTCACGGAAGCGGAGAGAAGGCGCATGGAAGCCATAAACAAACAGTTTGTCGCTAGGACATGAAAAGTTCGGCGTCTGAATCAATTAGGAACGCCTGTTTCAATTTGGAACGGTTCAGCCGTTCTTTTCGCCTAGCCCCGCCGGGAATTTCGCCTTTGGATCGACTTTGGAACGCCTTTGATTCAGACGCCGAACTTTTCATGTACCGAACCAAATGCAGAAATTCTTATAACGTATTTGTAAGCAGTTTGACCGAAATGCGCATTTTTCGCCTTCTGAATTTAGTTAGGTTGGAATTAAGATCGGCGTCTGAATCACTTTAGCCGGTCTAAATAATTTGGGTCGGTCTTAATTCGAATTAGGTTCGGCTCATGAAAAGTTCGGCGTCTGAACCGGGCCTTATTTTAACTCATCTTGTATGCAAAGGGGGCGAATATGAAAAAATGATAAATAGAAATAAATAAAATACAAAGTAAATAATAAATAATAATCAATTAATCAATTAATTGAATTAAAAAAAAAAACCGCGTCTCATGAGGCCAGGGGAATCCTCCGACATCGCTGATTGGTTAAATCGACAGTCAAAACCCGCCACAGTGGGGTGGGCCCGGTTATAGCGGCGCGGGCCGTTCGTGCCGGGTCAGGAACGCGTCACAAATTTTAACAGTCCAAGGAAATATCATGACGCACTAGTGTACTAATTCTATCGTCCCTGCTCCCGCTATTTTGCACTATTTGTTCACGGTATCTAAATTCGCCGGAAACAGATAAAATATATCATTCACATTTTAAATTAAAAAGCTAGCTCAATGAACAGAATTAGTCGGTAAGATTATTCATTGACTGAAACTATGGACTAAAATTGTGAAAAGTACGTACGGATCCTTGAACTGAAGTAAAAACTCCGTAGAACTGATATATCATACCTCGTATTTTCCCTCATATAAAGTCTCGTGATACAGTTCAAGCAGATTGTGTGATTTTCCTCCGTCGGCGTCAGTACAAAGCGACAAATAAAACATTCATTGCTTGCCTCCATAATATAAAGAAAATGCTACAAGTGAGCTCAGCGCGTGTGTCGAGTCTGTGGTATGTCGGTAGGAGTAGCGATGTTCGGTTAGCGAGCATGTTTTAATATGTAAACTTGCATTGTTCTCGATTTGATGTCACCTGACCTATTTCTCCGCCAATTGGAGCGCGTGTTTTACTTTTTATGTAAACTTCATGACGTTGGGGAATCCCCTACCGTCCGGAGTAAATGTACAATCTGTGCTGAACCAATCGGAAGCGAGTAAGATGAACGCAAGGAAATTTTCATTGTTCGCGAAGCGGGAGTCGTTTTTGTTCGATTTTATATATCCGCATAATTCATGTCAATTCTATGGTATTCCTCAGATATATGTTGCAGCCGATAAGAATAAGATTAACAACCCTGTCCTGCTTTGAAACAAACGTTTACCTACGCGTATTTTTACGTACCCACGCTAGCAAACCAGTCTCGGTTGGGTATCATAAAATAATTTGTAAACAAACCTTACTAGCTCTCTGTTTGCCCCATATAAACTTAGAAATACCTGCAAATAGCGCCTGACCAGCGACCAAAACACACACTATCAGATGAGGCAAACGTTTTCCTTAACATGCCAGCTAAATGCACACTATAATAAAATAGACCATGCCATGCGGCTGGCTAGCGCGATGAGCATGCACTCCGCATCATGAACATTGTAGCTCATCGTAGCAGCGTTTGAAAGCAATTTTTAACAGCGCTTCATCATAAAACGCGTTCATTGTAATAGTAGCCACATAACGTATAAGTAAAAAGCTTTTTCTAAAAGAACAACGCAAAATTAAGCATAAATAGGAGACTACCACTATAAATGGCATAAATTTCAATTGCTTCCTTCTGAGTCGTTGTGTCGGGTGTTCCGCAAAACAAACGTTCTCGATTCAACACATAAAGAAACCAGATATTAAACCGGCGGAACATTCAGGCAACAATTTATTTGTAAAAGATCAATTCTTAACCATTTACGCTCATACAGCATTCCGTGTGAACCACATCGCTAAAGATCGCGCGGCCTGTTGTCAGTACTTTCCGGTAAAAACTACGGATCGGAGTCATAAATCGAATGCCTGTTAAAACGTTTCATGTTCGATGGATTCTTTCCTCAAACCTCACACGACTTCCTGTACAACAAAAGATTGCTGGGTTTTCTCCTTCTGATTCCAGTCACTCGAGAGAGTAGATTGTTGCAGACAATCGGAAGTTATGTCGTGGATCAGCTTCACTCGCCGCTGCGTCCTATTAGTAGTCCACGGCTGTATCAAGGAAACTAAACTTTCTTTACATATTTAACGTTTAAGAACTATCTGGAAAAGGTAGATCGTTGTCTGGAGAACTTAATAGACAGAAAAGAAAGCCAGATGGCCACACTACTAACAAATAGTGTAAAATAGCGAGAGCAGGGACGATGAAATTAGTACATGATAGTGCGTAATACTCCGCAAGTCTTTTAGCCTCCCACGCAAAGACTTCACTTTCCGCACCATCCTATTTGCCTTCTGGATCGCTAACATCTTCGTAGGCCAGAAGCGAACCTTCTTCTGAGCTTTTTTCCCTACAACAAGCACACTTGCAGCCCGTCGACATAACGCTCACGATCAATTGTGCATAATAAATTTATTTAACCAATCGCCATGAAACATGGCCAGTGATTGGCTAATTCTACAAAATTCTTCTGTGCCAAGTTTGATGTCAACCGGATGTAACGCAAATTTCATATGGATTTTTTGGTCATTCAATAAATTGCAGTGCGTGACAAGAATGAGATAATTATTAATTTATAATATCAAGTGATCAAACCAGTTTACTCGTTAACCCTACGGCGAGGCCGTTATCTATGCAAATATTTTAGAAAAATGAGAAGATTTCTTAAAAGGATAAAAGTTGTCTTAGAAAAAAACTTTGAGAATAACTTAAAATGAAATAAAACAAATTTATTAAATTGCAAAACTGACCGCTGGTGTTTTTATGACGTTAGAGTGATGTTTACTGTTAAGGAAAAGTTTCGTTTTTTTGATGTTGTTGTTGCTTGAATTCCTTGCAGAAATGTTGATGCTGAAGAGGGGGCAAAAGCATATAACTATTAAACTTCTCAGCTGTGTTTTCAGTGATCTGAAACGCATAATAGCCGATATTACCGGACCCTATTATTCAGTCCTATACATGTATCAGCAGACATCATAGTACGACCGAGTCCGATTCTACGCAAAAGCGATGTGGCAGAACTAATACAGAAACAATTTCTTGGTTACTAGGTAAATGGGTAGGAGGGAGGAAAGGAAGGGCCACTGAGACACAAAAGTTTGTTAGAAGTGAGGACTGGGATTTAGTGCACCAAAGCCTCTCGGCCAACTTGCCGCTTCGACACGATGTTCAATCTGTGTAGACGACTTGTTTCAGTTCTGTGCCGTTGCCGTTCATAATGTACAGGATAGCCTTTCATGTTTGTACGAAAAGCTATGAGGTATAGAGTGTTTTCACATGACGTCACGGCGGCCATATTGGTGTCCCAAAACAATGAAACGGCGACCATGTTGGTGTCCCAAACCAATCCTGTGGGAGTTGAACTTTTTTCTTATGCAAACGCTTTCTTTTGTTTCAATAAATTTGCATAGATGCTGGTCATGTGAGTGAAAACACTCTATAGAGTAGACCAGTAGCCTTACTTAATTCATCTTGTATGTGTGAAGGGGGCGAGTATGAAAAAATGATAAATAGAAATAAATAAAATACAAAATACAAAATACAAAATAAATAATAGATAATAATCAATTAATTAATCAATTAATTGAATTAAAAAAAAAAAGAAATGCATCTCATAAGGCCAGGGGAATCCTCCGACATCGCTGATTGGTTAAATCGGCAGTAAAAACCCGCCACAAAGGCGTGGGTGTTTTAGCGGCGCAGCGTGGGCACGTTCGATAACGCATTACCCTCTGCGTGGTTGGGTGGAACTTCATGTTTTCATCTGTGTTTTGAACCGTGAAATATCAGGCTATCATGCACTAATTCTATTGTCCCTGCTCTCGCTATTTTGCACTATTTGTTCACGGTATCTAAATTCGCCGGAAACAGATAAAATATATCATTCACATTGTAAATTAAAAAGCTAGCTCAATGAACAGAATTAGTCGGTAAGATTATTCATTGACTGAAACTATGGACTAAAATTGTGAAAAGTACGTACGGATCCTTGAACTGACGTAAAAACTCCGTAGAACTGATATATCATACCTCGTATTTTCCCTCATATAAAGTCTCGTGATACAGTTCAAGCAGATTGTGTGATTTTCCTCCGTCGGCGTCAGTACAAAGCGACAAATAAAACATTCATTGCTTGCCTCCATAATATAAAGAAAATGCTACAAGTGAGCTCAGCGCGTGTGTCGAGTCTGTGGTTGGTAGGATTGGCGATGTTCGGTTGGGGAGCATGTTTTAATATGTAAACTTGCATTGTTCTCGATTTGATGTCACCTGACCTTTTTCTCCGCCAATTGGAGCGCGTGTTTTACTCTTTATGTAAACTTCATGACGTTGGGGAATCCCCTACCGTCAGGAGTAAATGTACACTCTGTGCTGAACCAATCGGAAGCGAGAAGATGAACGCAAGGAAATTTTCATTGTTCGCGAAGCGGGAGTCGTTTTTGTTCGATTTTATATATCCCCATAATTCATATCAGTTCTATGGTATTCCTCAGATATATGTTGCAGCCGATAAGAATAAGATTAACAACCCTGTCCTGCTTTGAAACAAACGTTTACCTACGCGTATTTTTACGTACCCACGCTAGCAAACCAGTCTCGGTTGGGTATCCTAAAATAATTTGTAAACAAACCTTACTAGCTCTCTGTTTGCCCCATATAAACTTAGAAATACCTGCAAATAGCGCCTGACCGGCGACCAAAAGACACACTATCGGATGAGGCAAACGTTTTCCTTAACATGCCAGCTAAATGCACACTATAATAAAATAGACCATGCCATGCGGCTGGCTAGCGCGATGAGCACTCCGCATCATGAACATTGTAGCTCATCGTAGCAGCGTTTGAAAGCAATTTTTAACAGCGCTTCATCATAAAACGCGTTCATTGTAATAGTAGCCACATAACGTATAGGTAAAAAGATTTTTCTCAAAGAACAACGCAAAATTAAGCATAAATAGGAGACTATCACTATAAATGGCATAAATTTCAATTGCTTCCTTCTGAGTCGTTGTGTCGGGTGTTCCGCAAAACAAACGTTATCGATTCAACACATAAAGAAACCAGATATTAAACCGGCGGAACATTCAGGCAACAATTTATTTGTAAAAGATCAATTCTTAACCATTTACGCTCATACAGCATTCCGTGTGAACCACATCGCTAAAGATCGCGCGGCCTGTTGTCAGTACTTTCCGGTAAAAACTACGGATCGGAGTCATAAATCGAATGCCTGTTAAAACGTTTCATGTTCGATGGATTCTTTCCTCAAACCTCACACGACTTCCTGTACAACAAAAGATTGCTGGGTTTTCTCCTTCTGATTCCAGTCACTCGAGAGAGTAGATTGTTGCAGACAATCGGAAGTTATGTCGTGGATCAGCTTCACTAGCCGCTGCGTCCTATTAGTAGTCCACGGCTGTATCAAGGAAACCCTTCTAAACTTTCTTTACATATTTAACGTTTAAGAACTATCTGGAAAAGGTAGATCGTTGTCTGGAGAACTTAATAGACAGAAAAGAAAGCCAGATGGCCACATTACTAACAAATAGTGTAAAATAGCGAGAGCAGGGACGATGAAATTAGTACATGATAGTGCGTAATACTCCGCAAGTCTTCTAGCCTCCCACGCAAAGACTTCACTTTCTTCACAATCCTTTATGCCTTCTGGATCGCTAACATCTTCGTAGACCAGAAGCGAACCTTCTTCTGAGCTTTTTTCCCTACAACAAGCACACTTGCAGCCCGTCGACATTACGCTCACGATCAATTGTGCATAATAAATTTATTTAAACAATCGCCATGAAACATGGCCAGTGATTGGCTAATTCTATAAAATTCTTCTGTGCCAAGTTTGATGTCAACCGGATGTAACGCAAATTTCATATGGATTTTTTGGTCATTCAATAAATTGCAGTGCGTGACAAGAATGAGATAATTATTAATTTATAATATCAAGTGATCAAACCAATTTACTCGTTAACCCTAGGGCGAGGCCGTTATCTATGCAAATATTTTAGAAAAATAAGAAGATTTCTTAAAAGGATAAAAATTGTCTCAGAAAAAATTTTTGAGAATAACTTATTAAAATGAAATAAAACAAATTTATTAAATTGCAAAACTGGTCGGTGGTGTTTTTATGACGTTAGAGTGATGTTTACTGTGAAGGAAAAGTTTCGTTTTTTTGATGTTGTTGTTGCTTGAATTCCTTGCAGAAATGTTGATGCTGAAGAGGGGGCAAAAGCCTATAATTATTAAACTTCTCAGCTGTGTTTTCAGTGATCTGAAACGCATAATAGCCGATATTACCGGACCCTATTATTCAGTCCTATACATGTATCAGCAGACATCATAGTACGACCGAGTCCGATTCTACGCAAAAGCGATGTGGCAGAACTAATACAGAAACAATTTCTTGGTTACTAGGTAAATGGGTAGGAGGGAGGAAAGGAAGGGCCACTGAGACACAAAAGTTTGTTAGAAGTGAGGACTGGGATTTAGTGCACCAAAGCCTCTCGGCCAACTTGCCGCTTCGACACGATGTTCAATCTGTGTAGACGACTTGTTTCAGTTCTGTGCCGTTGCCGTTCATAATGTACAGGATAGCCTTTCATGTTTGTACGAAAAGCTATGAGGTATAGAGTGTTTTCACATGACGTCACGGCGGCCATATTGGTGTCCCAAAACAATGAAACGGCGGCCATGTTGGTGTCCCAAACCAATCCTGTGGGAGTTGAACTTTTTTCTTATGCAAACGCTTTCTTTTGTTTCAATAAATTTGCATAGATGCTGGTCATGTGAGTGAAAACACTCTATAGAGTAGACCAGTAGCCTTACTTAATTCATCTTGTATGTGTGAAGGGGGCGAGTATGAAAAAATGATAAATAAAAATAAATAAAATACAAAATACAAAATACAAAATAAATAATAGATAATAATCAATTAATTAATCAATTAATTGAATTAAAAAAAAAAGAAATGCATCTCATAAGGCCAGGGGAATCCTCCGACATCGCTGATTGGTTAAATCGGCAGTCAAAACCCGCCACAAAGGCGTGGGTGTTTTAGCGGCGCAGCGTGGGCACGTTCGATAACGCATTACCCTCTGCGTGGTTGGGTGGAACTTCATGTTTTCATCTGTGTTTTGAACCGTGAAATATCAGGCTATCATGCACTAATTCTATTGTCCCTGCTCTCGCTATTTTGCACTATTTGTTCACGGTATCTAAATTCGCCGGAAACAGATAAAATATATCATTCACATTGTAAATTAAAAAGCTAGCTCAATGAACAGAATTAGTCGGTAAGATTATTCATTGACTGAAACTATGGACTAAAATTGTGAAAAGTACGTACGGATCCTTGAACTGACGTAAAAACTCGGTAGAACTGATATATCATACCTCGTATTTTCCCTCATATAAAGTCTCGTGATACAGTTCAAGCAGATTGTGTGATTTTCCTCCGTCGGCGTCAGTACAAAGCGACAAATAAAACATTCATTGCTTGCCTCCATAATATAAAGAAAATGCTACAAGTGAGCTCAGCGCGTGTGTCGAGTCTGTGGTTGGTAGGATTGGCGATGTTCGGTTGGGGAGCATGTTTTAATATGTAAACTTGTATTGTTCTCGATTTGATGTCACCTGACCTTTTTCTCCGCCAATTGGAGCGCGTGTTTTACTCTTTATGTAAACTTCATGACGTTGGGGAATCCCCTACCGTCCGGAGTAAATGTACACTCTGTGCTGAACCAATCGGAAGCGAGAAGATGAACGCAAGGAAATTTTCATTGTTCGCGAAGCGGGAGTCGTTTTTGTTCGATTTTATATATCCCCATAATTCATATCAATTCTATGGTATTCCTCAGATATATGTTGCAGCCGATAAGAATAAGATTAACAACCCTGTCCTGCTTTGAAACAAACGTTTACCTACGCGTATTTTTACGTACCCACGCTAGCAAACCAGTCTCGGTTGGGTATCCTAAAATAATTTGTAAACAAACCTTACTAGCTCTCTGTTTGCCCCATATAAACTTAGAAATACCTGCAAATAGCGCCTGACCGGCGACCAAAAGACACACTATCGGATGAGGCAAACGTTTTCCTTAACATGCCAGCTAAATGCACACTATAATAAAATAGACCATGCCATGCGGCTGGCTAGCGCGATGAGCACTCCGCATCATGAACATTGTAGCTCATCGTAGCAGCGTTTGAAAGCAATTTTTAACAGCGCTTCATCATAAAACGCGTTCATTGTAATAGTAGCCACATAACGTATAGGTAAAAAGATTTTTCTCAAAGAACAACGCAAAATTAAGCATAAATAGGAGACTATCACTATAAATGGCATAAATTTCAATTGCTTCCTTCTGAGTCGTTGTGTCGGGTGTTCCGCAAAACAAACGTTATCGATTCAACACATAAAGAAACCAGATATTAAACCGGCGGAACATTCAGGCAACAATTTATTTGTAAAAGATCAATTCTTAACCATTTACGCTCATACAGCATTCCGTGTGAACCACATCGCTAAAGATCGCGCGGCCTGTTGTCAGTACTTTCCGGTAAAAACTACGGATCGGAGTCATAAATCGAATGCCTGTTAAAACGTTTCATGTTCGATGGATTCTTTCCTCAAACCTCACACGACTTCCTGTACAACAAAAGATTGCTGGGTTTTCTCCTTCTGATTCCAGTCACTCGAGAGAGTAGATTGTTGCAGACAATCGGAAGTTATGTCGTGGATCAGCTTCACTAGCCGCTGCGTCCTATTAGTAGTCCACGGCTGTATCAAGGAAACCCTTCTAAACTTTCTTTACATATTTAACGTTTAAGAACTATCTGGAAAAGGTAGATCGTTGTCTGGA
Organism: Porites cylindrica; assembly: GCA_964035525.1. Classification (NCBI taxonomy): domain Eukaryota; kingdom Metazoa; phylum Cnidaria; class Anthozoa; order Scleractinia; family Poritidae; genus Porites; species Porites cylindrica. The sequence continues at coordinate 23,790,669 of OZ037786.1, read as the reverse complement.
GAACTTAATAGACAGAAAAGAAAGCCAGATGGCCACATTACTAACAAATAGTGTAAAATAGCGAGAGCAGGGACGATGAAATTAGTACATGATAGTGCGTAATACTCCGCAAGTCTTCTAGCCTCCCACGCAAAGACTTCACTTTCTTCACCATCCTTTATGCCTTCTGGATCGCTAACATCTTCGTAGACCAGAGGCGAAGCTTCTTCTGAGCTTTTTTCCCTACAACAAGCACACTTGCAGCCCGTCGACATTACGCTTACGATCAATTGTGCATAATAAATTTATTTAACCAATCACCATGAAACATGGCCAGTGATTGGCTAATTCTATAAAATTCTTCTGTGCCAAGTTTGATGTCAACCGGATGTAACGCAAATTTCATATGGATTTTTTGGTCATTCAATAAATTGCAGTGCGTGACAAGAATGAGATAATTATTAATTTATAATATCAAGTGATCAAACCAGTTTACTCGTTAACCCTACGGCGAGGCCGTTATCTATGCAAATATTTTAGAAAAATGAGAAGATTTCTTAAAAGGATAAAAATTGTCTCAGAAAAAGACTTTGAGAATAACTTAAAATGAAATAAAACAAATTTATTAAATTGCAAAACTGGCCGGTGGTGTTTTTATGACGTTAGAGTGATGTTTACTGTGAAGGAAAAGTTTCGTTTTTTTGATGTTGTTGTTGCTTGAATTCCTTGCAGAAATGTTGATGCTGAAGAGGGGGCAAAAGCATATAATTATTAAACTTCTCAGCTGTGTTTTCAGTGATCTGAAACGCATAATAGCCGATATTACCGGACCCTATTATTCAGTCCTATACATGTATCAGGAGACATCATAGTACGACCGAGTCTGATTCTACGCAAAAGCGATGTGGCAGAACTAGTACAGAAAAATTTCTTGGTTACTAGGTAAATGGGTAGGAGGGAGGAAAGGAAGGGCCACTGAGACACAAAAGTTTGTTAGAAGTGAGGACTGGGATTTAGTGCACCAAAGCCTCTCGGCCAACTTACCGCTTCGGCACGATGTTCGATCTGTGTAGACGACTTGTTTCAGTTCTGTGCCGTTGCCGTTCATAATGTACAGGTTAGCCTTTCATGTTTGTACGAAAAGCTATGAGGTATAGAGTAGACCAGTAGCCTTACTTAATTCATCTTGTATGTGAAAGGGGCGAGTATGAAAAAATGATAAATAGAAATAAATAAAATACAAAATACAAAATAAATAATAGATAATAATCAATTAATTAATCAATTAATTGAATTAAAAAAAAAAAGAAATGCATCTCATAAGGCCAGGGGAATCCTCCGACATCGCTGATTGGTTAAATCGGCAGTCAAAACCCGCCACAAAGGCGTGGGGGTTTTAGCGGGGCAACGTGGGCACGTTCTATAACGCATTACCCTCTGCGTGGGTGGGTGGAACTTCATGTTTTCATCTGTGTTTTGAAGCGTGAAATATACATAAGTAGTAGGAATACAGTACGCACTATCATGCACTAATTCTATCGTCCCTGCTCTCGCTATTTTGCACTATTTGTTCACGGTATCTAAATTCGCCGGAAACAGATAAAATATATCATTCACATTGTAAATTAAAAAGCTAGCTCAATGAACAGAATTAGTCGGTAAGATTATTCATTGACTGAAACTATGGACTAAAATTGGTTCAAATACGTACGGATCCTTGAACTGAAGTAAAAACTCCGTAGAACTGATATATCATACCTCGTATTTTCCCTCATATAAAGCCTCGTGATACAGTTCAAGCAGATTGTGTGATTTTCCTCCGTCGGCGTCAGTACAAAGCGACAAATAAAACATTCATTGCTTGCCTCCATAATATAAAGAAAATGCTGCAAGTGAGCTCAGCGCGTGTGTCGAGTCTGTGGTATGTTGGTAGGATTGGCGATGTTCGGTTGGGGAGCATGTTTTAAGCATTGTTCTCGATTTGATGTCACCTGACCTTATCATAACGCGGGGAATCCCCTACCGTCCGGAGTAAATGTATATGTACAATCTGTGCTGAACCAATCGGAAGCGAGTAAGATGAACGCAAGGAAATTTTCATTGTTCGCGAAGCGGGAGTCGTTTTTGTTCGATTTTATATATCCCCATAATTCATATCAATTCTATGGTATTCCTCAGATATATGTTGCAGCCGATAAGAATAAGATTAACAACCCTGTCCTGCTTTGAAACAAACGTTTACCTACGCGCATTTTTACGTACCCACGCTAGCAAACCAGTCTCGGTTGGGTATCCTAAAATAATTTGTAAACAAACCTTACTTGCTCTCTGTTTGCCCTATATAAACTTAGAAATACCTGCAAATAGCGCCTGACCGGCGACCAAAACACACATTATCGGATGAGGCAAACGTTTTCCTTAACATGCCAGCTAAATGCACATAGACCATGCCATGCGGCTGGCTAGCGCGATGAGCACTCCGCATCATGAACATTGTAGCTCATCGTAGCAGCGTTTGAAAGCAATTTTTAACAGCGCTTCATCATAAAACGCGTTCATTGTAATAGTAGCCACATAACGTATAGGTAAAAAGATTTTTCTCAAAGAACAACGCAAAATTAAGCATAAATAGGAGACTATCACTATAAATGGCATAAATTTCAATTGCTTCCTTCTGAGTCGTTGTGTCGGGTGTTCCGCAAAACAAACGTTATCGATTCAACACATAAAGAAACCAGATATTAAACCGGCGGAACATTCAGGCAACAATTTATTTGTAAAAGATCAATTCTTAACCATTTACGCTCATACAGCATTCCGTGTGAACCACATCGCTAAAGATCGCGCGGCCTGTTGTCAGTACTTTCCGGTAAAAACTACGGATCGGAGTCATAAATCGAATGCCTGTTAAAACGTTTCATGTTCGATGGATTCTTTCCTCAAACCTCACACGACTTCCTGTACAACAAAAGATTGCTGGGTTTTCTCCTTCTGATTCCAGTCACTCGAGAGAGTAGATTGTTGCAGACAATCGGAAGTTATGTCGTGGATCAGCTTCACTAGCCGCTGCGTCCTATTAGTAGTCCACGGCTGTATCAAGGAAACCCTTCTAAACTTTCTTTACATATTTAACGTTTAAGAACTATCTGGAAAAGGTAGATCGTTGTCTGGAGAACTTAATAGACAGAAAAGAAAGCCAGATGGCCACATTACTAACAAATAGTGTAAAATAGCGAGAGCAGGGACGATGAAATTAGTACATGATAGTGCGTAATACTCCGCAAGTCTTCTAGCCTCCCACGCAAAGACTTCACTTTCTTCACCATCCTTTATGCCTTCTGGATCGCTAACATCTTCGTAGACCAGAGGCGAAGCTTCTTCTGAGCTTTTTTCCCTACAACAAGCACACTTGCAGCCCGTCGACATTACGCTTACGATCAATTGTGCATAATAAATTTATTTAACCAATCACCATGAAACATGGCCAGTGATTGGCTAATTCTATAAAATTCTTCTGTGCCAAGTTTGATGTCAACCGGATGTAACGCAAATTTCATATGGATTTTTTGGTCATTCAATAAATTGCAGTGCGTGACAAGAATGAGATAATTATTAATTTATAATATCAAGTGATCAAACCAGTTTACTCGTTAACCCTACGGCGAGGCCGTTATCTATGCAAATATTTTAGAAAAATGAGAAGATTTCTTAAAAGGATAAAAATTGTCTCAGAAAAAGACTTTGAGAATAACTTAAAATGAAATAAAACAAATTTATTAAATTGCAAAACTGGCCGGTGGTGTTTTTATGACGTTAGAGTGATGTTTACTGTGAAGGAAAAGTTTCGTTTTTTTGATGTTGTTGTTGCTTGAATTCCTTGCAGAAATGTTGATGCTGAAGAGGGGGCAAAAGCATATAATTATTAAACTTCTCAGCTGTGTTTTCAGTGATCTGAAACGCATAATAGCCGATATTACCGGACCCTGTTATTCAGTCCTATACATGTATCAGGAGACATCATAGTACGACCGAGTCTGATTCTACGCAAAAGCGATGTGGCAGAACTAGTACAGAAAAATTTCTTGGTTACTAGGTAAATGGGTAGGAGGGAGGAAAGGAAGGGCCACTGAGACACAAAAGTTTGTTAGAAGTGAGGACTGGGATTTAGTGCACCATTTAGTGCGCCTCTCGGCCAACTTACCGCTTCGGCACGATGTTCGATCTGTGTAGACGACTTGTTTCAGTTCTGTGCCGTTGCCGTTCATAATGTACAGGTTAGCCTTTCATGTTTGTACGAAAAGCTATGAGGTATAGAGTAGACCAGTAGCCTTACTTAATTCATCTTGTATGTGAAAGGGGCGAGTATGAAAAAATGATAAATAGAAATAAATAAAATACAAAATACAAAATAAATAATAGATAATAATCAATTAATTAATCAATTAATTGAATTAAAAAAAAAAAAGAAATGCATCTCATAAGGCCAGGGGAATCCTCCGACATCGCTGATTGGTTAAATCGGCAGTCAAAACCCGCCACAAAGGCGTGGGGGTTTTAGCGGGGCAACGTGGGCACGTTCTATAACGCATTACCCTCTGCGTGGGTGGGTGGAACTTCATGTTTTCATCTGTGTTTTGAAGCGTGAAATATACATAAGTAGTAGGAATACAGTACGCACTATCATGCACTAATTCTATCGTCCCTGCTCTCGCTATTTTGCACTATTTGTTCACGGTATCTAAATTCGCCGGAAACAGATAAAATATATCATTCACATTGTAAATTAAAAAGCTAGCTCAATGAACAGAATTAGTCGGTAAGATTATTCATTGACTGAAACTATGGACTAAAATTGGTTCAAATACGTACGGATCCTTGAACTGAAGTAAAAACTCCGTAGAACTGATATATCATACCTCGTATTTTCCCTCATATAAAGCCTCGTGATACAGTTCAAGCAGATTGTGTGATTTTCCTCCGTCGGCGTCAGTACAAAGCGACAAATAAAACATTCATCGCTTGCCTCCATAATATAAAGAAAATGCTGCAAGTGAGCTCAGCGCGTGTGTCGAGTCTGTGGTATGTTGGTAGGATTGGCGATGTTCGGTTGGGGAGCATGTTTTAAGCATTGTTCTCGATTTGATGTCACCTGACCTTATCATAACGCGGGGAATCCCCTACCGTCCGGAGTAAATGTATATGTACAATCTGTGCTGAACCAATCGGAAGCGAGTAAGATGAACGCAAGGAAATTTTCATTGTTCGCGAAGCGGGAGTCGTTTTTGTTCGATTTTATATATCCCCATAATTCATATCAATTCTATGGTATTCCTCAGATATATGTTGCAGCCGATAAGAATAAGATTAACAACCCTGTCCTGCTTTGAAACAAACGTTTACCTACGCGCATTTTTACGTACCCACGCTAGCAAACCAGTCTCGGTTGGGTATCCTAAAATAATTTGTAAACAAACCTTACTTGCTCTCTGTTTGCCCTATATAAACTTAGAAATACCTGCAAATAGCGCCTGACCGGCGACCAAAACACACATTATCGGATGAGGCAAACGTTTTCCTTAACATGCCAGCTAAATGCACATAGACCATGCCATGCGGCTGGCTAGCGCGATGAGCACTCCGCATCATGAACATTGTAGCTCATCGTAGCAGCGTTTGAAAGCAATTTTTAACAGCGCTTCATCATAAAACGCGTTCATTGTAATAGTAGCCACATAACGTATAGGTAAAAAGATTTTTCTCAAAGAACAACGCAAAATTAAGCATAAATAGGAGACTATCACTATAAATGGCATAAATTTCAATTGCTTCCTTCTGAGTCGTTGTGTCGGGTGTTCCGCAAAACAAACGTTATCGATTCAACACATAAAGAAACCAGATATTAAACCGGCGGAACATTCAGGCAACAATTTATTTGTAAAAGATCAATTCTTAACCATTTACGCTCATACAGCATTCCGTGTGAACCACATCGCTAAAGATCGCGCGGCCTGTTGTCAGTACTTTCCGGTAAAAACTACGGATCGGAGTCATAAATCGAATGCCTGTTAAAACGTTTCATGTTCGATGGATTCTTTCCTCAAACCTCACACGACTTCCTGTACAACAAAAGATTGCTGGGTTTTCTCCTTCTGATTCCAGTCACTCGAGAGAGTAGATTGTTGCAGACAATCGGAAGTTATGTCGTGGATCAGCTTCACTAGCCGCTGCGTCCTATTAGTAGTCCACGGCTGTATCAAGGAAACCCTTCTAAACTTTCTTTACATATTTAACGTTTAAGAACTATCTGGAAAAGGTAGATCGTTGTCTGGAGAACTTAATAGACAGAAAAGAAAGCCAGATGGCCACATTACTAACAAATAGTGTAAAATAGCGAGAGCAGGGACGATGAAATTAGTACATGATAGTGCGTAATACTCCGCAAGTCTTCTAGCCTCCCACGCAAAGACTTCACTTTCTTCACCATCCTTTATGCCTTCTGGATCGCTAACATCTTCGTAGACCAGAGGCGAAGCTTCTTCTGAGCTTTTTTCCCTACAACAAGCACACTTGCAGCCCGTCGACATTACGCTTACGATCAATTGTGCATAATAAATTTATTTAACCAATCACCATGAAACATGGCCAGTGATTGGCTAATTCTATAAAATTCTTCTGTGCCAAGTTTGATGTCAACCGGATGTAACGCAAATTTCATATGGATTTTTTGGTCATTCAATAAATTGCAGTGCGTGACAAGAATGAGATAATTATTAATTTATAATATCAAGTGATCAAACCAGTTTACTCGTTAACCCTACGGCGAGGCCGTTATCTATGCAAATATTTTAGAAAAATGAGAAGATTTCTTAAAAGGATAAAAATTGTCTCAGAAAAAGACTTTGAGAATAACTTAAAATGAAATAAAACAAATTTATTAAATTGCAAAACTGGCCGGTGGTGTTTTTATGACGTTAGAGTGATGTTTACTGTGAAGGAAAAGTTTCGTTTTTTTGATGTTGTTGTTGCTTGAATTCCTTGCAGAAATGTTGATGCTGAAGAGGGGGCAAAAGCATATAATTATTAAACTTCTCAGCTGTGTTTTCAGTGATCTGAAACGCATAATAGCCGATATTACCGGACCCTATTATTCAGTCCTATACATGTATCAGGAGACATCATAGTACGACCGAGTCTGATTCTACGCAAAAGCGATGTGGCAGAACTAGTACAGAAAAATTTCTTGGTTACTAGGTAAATGGGTAGGAGGGAGGAAAGGAAGGGCCACTGAGACACAAAAGTTTGTTAGAAGTGAGGACTGGGATTTAGTGCACCATTTAGTGCGCCTCTCGGCCAACTTACCGCTTCGGAACGATGTTCGATCTGTGTAGACGACTTGTTTCAGTTCTGTGCCGTTGCCGTTCATAATGTACAGGTTAGCCTTTCATGTTTGTACGAAAAGCTATGAGGTATAGAGTAGACCAGTAGCCTTACTTAATTCATCTTGTATGTGAAAGGGGCGAGTATGAAAAAATGATAAATAGAAATAAATAAAATACAAAATACAAAATAAATAATAGATAATAATCAATTAATTAATCAATTAATTGAATTAAAAAAAAAAAAGAAATGCATCTCATAAGGCCAGGGGAATCCTCCGACATCGCTGATTGGTTAAATCGGCAGTCAAAACCCGCCACAAAGGCGTGGGGGTTTTAGCGGGGCAACGTGGGCACGTTCTATAACGCATTACCCTCTGCGTGGGTGGGTGGAACTTCATGTTTTCATCTGTGTTTTGAAGCGTGAAATATACATAAGTAGTAGGAATACAGTACGCACTATCATGCACTAATTCTATCGTCCCTGCTCTCGCTATTTTGCACTATTTGTTCACGGTATCTAAATTCGCCGGAAACAGATAAAATATATCATTCACATTGTAAATTAAAAAGCTAGCTCAATGAACAGAATTAGTCGGTAAGATTATTCATTGACTGAAACTATGGACTAAAATTGGTTCAAATACGTACGGATCCTTGAACTGAAGTAAAAACTCCGTAGAACTGATATATCATACCTCGTATTTTCCCTCATATAAAGCCTCGTGATACAGTTCAAGCAGATTGTGTGATTTTCCTCCGTCGGCGTCAGTACAAAGCGACAAATAAAACATTCATTGCTTGCCTCCATAATATAAAGAAAATGCTGCAAGTGAGCTCAGCGCGTGTGTCGAGTCTGTGGTATGTTGGTAGGATTGGCGATGTTCGGTTGGGGAGCATGTTTTAAGCATTGTTCTCGATTTGATGTCACCTGACCTTATCATAACGCGGGGAATCCCCTACCGTCCGGAGTAAATGTATATGTACAATCTGTGCTGAACCAATCGGAAGCGAGTAAGATGAACGCAAGGAAATTTTCATTGTTCGCGAAGCGGGAGTCGTTTTTGTTCGATTTTATATATCCCCATAATTCATATCAATTCTATGGTATTCCTCAGATATATGTTGCAGCCGATAAGAATAAGATTAACAACCCTGTCCTGCTTTGAAACAAACGTTTACCTACGCGCATTTTTACGTACCCACGCTAGCAAACCAGTCTCGGTTGGGTATCCTAAAATAATTTGTAAACAAACCTTACTTGCTCTCTGTTTGCCCTATATAAACTTAGAAATACCTGCAAATAGCGCCTGACCGGCGACCAAAACACACATTATCGGATGAGGCAAACGTTTTCCTTAACATGCCAGCTAAATGCACATAGACCATGCCATGCGGCTGGCTAGCGCGATGAGCACTCCGCATCATGAACATTGTAGCTCATCGTAGCAGCGTTTGAAAGCAATTTTTAACAGCGCTTCATCATAAAACGCGTTCATTGTAATAGTAGCCACATAACGTATAAGTAAAAAGATTTTTCTAAAAGAACAACGCAAAATTAAGCATAAAATAGGGGGATGTTACTAAAACGGGGAACGGGGAGCGGGGAGCGGGGAACGGGGAACGGAAGTCTGGGAACGAGTTGTCAGCGGAAACCTCCACAAAAATCCAAAATGGCGGTCCAGAACACGACAGAGAGAAAGAAGAAGACAAAGAAAGGAATTCGTGCCTTGGTTGAAATCAGGTGGGGACGAAATTACAAATCAGACTCACATTTTACGTTTACGTTTTGAGCAGGTGGTATGTTTTTTCGATATTCAACCTGTTTCATTTACAATATGATAAGGTCTTACGTCTTAGTTTTCGAGACACCTGGCACACTCACATTACTCCTGGATTACTCCGTTTACTTTAGACCGTCGCTTAATCCTGCCTGTTTGTCCTCCTGAATGTTCTTTTTCCCACTCAAACAAACTCTTGGAGAGTAAAGGTTTTATCCAAGCCCATTATATGCCCTGTTTTGAGAATGCTTGGTAAATAACTCGCAGGCATTGTAATGAGAAATAAACGTGGAATTTATTAATGCATGTACATAAAGTGTTCTCGCGTTCTGTGCTTGAGTCAAACTTTGTACAGCTATTAGTATTTAAAACTAACGGCTAAAACTTGTTTTTTTACAATTTTTTTATAACTGGGAAAGCTAGTTGTTGTTGTTAGTGTTATATTAAAGTCATTGAGTGATGAGTTATGAATCGTTTAAGGTCAGGGTTTGGCATTGAAAGCAGGGTTAAGCACTGACTTCAAGAAGGTGGTGGACAAAACACTGACCCCCATTCCATGAACTACCCCCAATGACTACCCTAAAATGGACTATGCCACTGAAGTTAAGTGATTAGGGTTAGGAAACTGAGTGAATCAGGTTCCATTTAGGGTCCTTACACTGGGAGAACGGACCTAACACTTCATTCACTCAGTTTCCTAACCCTAATCACTAAACTTCAGCGGTGCAGTCCATTTTAGGGTATGTCCATGAAGTGTGGGTCTGTGTTTTGTCCACCACCCTTCAAGAAGTGTCTATTCAGGTTTGTCACTATATTTACTGTATGTACCAGTATTTGTTTAAAGCAGATAGTAGCAGTTAATCCAAGATATTTGAAGTTTTTCACTTGACTCATGACTCATCGACTCAATTATTTAATTGCCTCTATAGTTTCAACTCCTTGACCCATAACGTGGCCTAATTTTAAACCGGCATTTTCTTGGCCCTTACTAGAAACGCCAAAGCTCATTTAGTGCATGTTTTTTTCTAATATAAACACAACAAACTGTACTGTCAGTCCTCTACCATACCCCCTCCTGAATGCTTAGGCCAATATTACATGGCACAAGGCTAAAGAGAGTGACAGACATACTAGAAATGCTGCACTGACTACTGCCAACATATAGCATGATTTGTACCAATACCTTTTTGTGCCAAGGAAGTGGTACATTCATGGTTGTCTTGTTGTAGTCCTCTAAGGAGAGGGAGGCTGAATAGAGGATTTACAGTAAAAGGTCTAAAGGGAATTTTTGCCAGTTCACTCTCTATGGAGATGAAAGGGTTTGAGGCAATTATTCAGTTTTCCCCTTATAACCTAGTTATGGTCAAAAGATACAAATATCAAAATCAATTTGAAATGTCATTCTGAATATAAAATGGGTGTAAAAGCAAATTCTAATCATTTTTTTAAAGATACTCCTTTGTTGTGAAGGATTTTGGTAGAGATCTCTTGACTATCACAATTTGCTGGCATAGGGTTCTATTATCAACCCATTATCGCTTGATATAAAGAAATGAACTGGCCCCCTTTTTGCTAAAGAGTAAAGTATATGAAGGGAACTATACAATATCATAAAAGTATTTAGGTGGCCACTTACGAATTTAAACTGTTTCAGACACGTTAGTTTATACCTAACCCATTTGGTTAACTCGACATAATGATCCTAGTCATACCTACTCGTACCTTAACCCTCTAAGCTTCATTATCCACATACAAATAACATTGTCCACACTTATCTCTTTACATTTCCTTAAAGATTTAGATGACAGAATTAGGTTGAAGATTAAAGCATTTTCTCTTTGGTGATTATTTCATTACTTGTCATAAACATATTTCCTCTGGATAATGTATTGATATTGTTTCGAGAAAATTGATTTCGGTCGATCATGGGACTTGAAGAGTTAAATTTTCTTTTACTTTGATCTTTGATATGTTGTTAAAACAACCTCATCTAAGGCAATAACATGGTGCAATGTGGATAAGCAATTAGCATATCCCATTTATTTTGGCTGATTTTAAAACTTAGCCTTGGACTCTTTCATTCTAAAGTAAATTAAGAAAATGTGATGATTTTATAATGTAAACTACACTCACAAAACGTGTTGAAAAGCACTGTAAACAATAGTGAATATGCATCACTAAAACCAAGCACAACTAAAACATAATTATTTTCACGGCACCTTCATTTTTTTGGTTTCTCTTTTTTCCTTAATCTGTGCCAGTACATGCCGAATTCTGTATTATTTGGCATGCTTGAAGGGTGGTGGACAAAACACTGACCCACACTTCATGGACATACCCTAAAATGGACTACACTGCTGAAGTTTAGTGATTAGGGTTAGGAAACTGAGTGAATGAAGTGTTAGGTCAGTTTTCCCAGTGTAAGGACCCTAAATGGAACCTGATTCACTCAGTTTCCTAACCCTAATCACTTAACTTCAGTGGCATAGTCCATTTTAGGGTAGTCATTGGGGTAGTTCATGGAATGGGGGGTCAGTGTTTTGTCCACCACCTTCTTGAAGTCAGTGCTTAACCCTGCTTTCAATGCCAAACCCTGACCTTAAACGATTCATAACTCATCACCCAATGACTTTAATATAACACTAGCAACAACAACAAGCTTTCCCAGTTATAAAAAAATTGTAAAAAACAAGTTTTAACCGTTAGTTTTAAATACTAATAGCTGTACAAAGTTTGACTCAAGCACAGAACGCGAGAACACTTTATGTACATGCATTAATAAATTCCACGTTTATTTCTCATTACAATGCCTGCGAGTTATTTACCAAGCATTCTCAAAACAGGGCATATAATGGGCTTGGATAAAACCTTTACTCTCCAAGAGTTTGTCTGAGTGGGAAAAATAACATTCAGGGGGACAAACAGGCAGGATTAAGCGACGGTCTAAAGTAAACGGAGTAATCCAGGAGTAATGTGAGTGTGCCAGGTGTCTCGAAAACTAAGACCTAAGACCTTATCATATTGTAAATGAAACAGGTTGAATATCGAAAAATCATACCACCTGCTCAAAACGTAAACGTAAAATGTGAGTCTGATTTGTAATTTCGTCCCCACCTGATTTCAACCAAGGCACGAATTCCTTTCTTTGTCTTCTTCTTTCTCTCTCTCGTTTTTTGGACCGCCATTTTGGATTTTTGTGGAGGTTTCCGCTGACAACTCGTTCCCAGACTTCCGTTCCCCGTTCCCCGCTCCCCGCTCCCCGTTCCCTGTTTTAGTAACATCCATAAATAGGGGCCTATCTCTATAAATGGCATAAATTTCAATTGCTTCCTTCCGAGTCGTTGTGTCGGGTGTTCCGCAAAACAAACGTTCTCGATTCAACACATAAAGAAACCAGATATTAAACCGGCGGAACATTCAGGCAACAATTTATTTGTAAAAGATCAATTCTTAACCATTTACGCTCATACAGCAAAGATACAAGGATTGGAACATTCCGTGTGAACCACATCGCTAAAGATCGCGCGGCCTAATGTCAGTACTTTCCGGTAAAAACTACGGATCGGAGTCATAAATGGAATGCCTGTTAAAACGTTTCATGTTCGATGGATTCTTTCCTCAAACCTCACACGACTTCCTGTACAACAAAAGATTGCTGGGTTTTCTCCTTCTGATTCCAGTCACTCGAGAGAGTAGATTGTTGCAGACAATCGGAAGTTATGTCGTGGATCAGCTTCACTCGCCGCTGCGTCCCATTAGTAGTCCACGGCTGTATCAAGGAAACCCTTCTAAACTTTCTTTACATATTTAACGTTTAAGAACTATCTGGAAAAGGTAGATCGTTGTCTGGAGAACTTAATAGACAGAAAAGAAAGCCAGATGGCCACATTACTAACAAATAGTGTAAAATGGCGAGAGCAGGGACGATGAAATTAGTACATGATAGTGCGTAATACTCGGCAAGTCTTTTAGCCTCCCACGCAAAGACTTCACTTTCTTCACAATCCTTTATGCCTTCTGGATCGCTAACATCTTCGTAGGCCAGAAGCGAACCTTCTTCTGAGCTTTTTTCCCTACAACAAGCACACTTGCAGCCCGTCGACATAACGCTCACGATCAATTGTGCATAATAAATTTATTTAACCAATCGCCATGAAACATGGCCAGTGATTGGCTAATTCTATAAAATTCTTCTGTGCCAAGTTTGATGTCAACCGGATGTAACGCAAATTTTATATGGATTTTTTGGTCATTCAATAAATTGCAGTGCGTGACAAGAATGAGATAATTATTAATTTATAAAATCAAGTGATCAAACCAATTTACTCGTTAACCCTACGGCGAGGCCGTTATCTATGCAAATATTTTAGAAAAATGAGAAGATTTCTTAAAAGGATAAAAATTGTCTCAGAAAAAACTTTGAGAATAACTTAAAATGAAATAAAACAAATTTATTAAATTGCAAAACTGGCCGGTGGTGTTTTTATGAAGTTAGAGTGATGTTTGCTGTGAAGGAAAAGTTTCGTTTTTTTATTGTTGTTGTTGTTGTTGCTTGAATTCCTTGCAGAAATGTTGATGCTGAAGAGGGGGCAAAAGCATATAATTATTAAACTTCTCAGCTGTGTTTTCAGTGATCTGGAACGCATAATAGCCGATATTACCGGACCCTGTTATTCAGTCCTATACATGTATCAGGAGACATCATAGTACGACCGACTCTGATTCTACGCAAAAGCGATGTGGCAGAACTAATACAGAAACAATTTCTTGGTTACTGGCTAAATGGGTAGGAGGGAGGAAAGGAAGGGCCACTGAGACACAAAAGTTTGTTAGAAGTGAGGACTGGGATTTAGTGCACCAAAGCCTCTCGGCCAACTTGCCGCTTCGGCACGATGTTCGATGTGTGTCGACGACTTGTCCCAGTCCTGTGCCGTTGCCGTTCATAATGTACAGGATAGCCTTTCATGTTTGTACGAAAAGCTATGAGGTATAGAGTAGACCAGTAGCCTTACTTAATTCATCTTGTATGTGAAGGGGGCGAGTATGAAAAAATGATAAAGAGAAATAAATAAAATACAAAATACAAAATAAATAATAGATAATAATCAATTAATTAATCAATTAATTGAATTAAAAAAAAAAAAAAAAAAAAAAGAAATGCATCTCATAAGGCCAGGGGAATCCTCCGACATCGCTGATTGGTTAAATCGGCAGTCAAAACCCGCCACAAAGGCGTGGGTGTTTTAGCGGCGCAGCGTGGGCACCCATGCAGAGGGTAATGCGTTATCGAACGTGGGTGCAACTTCATGTTTTCATCTGTGTTTTGAACTGTGAAATATACTTAAGTAGTAGGAATACAGTACCCACTATCATGCACTAATTCTACTGTCCCTGCTCTCGCTATTTTGCACTATTTATTAGTATCTAAATTCGGCGGAAAACAGATAAAATATATCATTAACATTGTCGATTAAAAAGTTAGCTCAGATGAACAGAATTAGTAGGTAAGATTATTCATTGACTGAAACTATGGAGGAAAATTGTAAAAAGCATGGGCAAAGTACCGATCCTTGAACTTGAAAAAAAAAATCCCGAGAACTGATTTATCATACCTCATATTTTCTCTCATATAAAGTCTTGTGGTACAGCTTAAGCAGATTGTGCGATTTTCTTCTGTCGGCCTTATTACAAAGCGACAAATAAAACATTCATTGCTTGCTTCCATGATAGAAAGAAAATGCTACAAGTGAGTTCAGCGCGTGTGTCGATCGCGAGTCTGTGGTATGTTGGTAGGATTGGTGAGATTCAGATGGGGAGTTGTATGTTTTTATATACAACTTTCATTGTTCTCGGAGTTTGATGTCACTTAACCTTTTTCTCCGCCAATTGGAGCGCGTTATACTTTTTATGACACCATGAATAGGGGAATACCCTACCTTTCCTACATGAGTCAGAGGCTCGCCTGCGCGCCTACGCGCCAACGCAATTTCACGTAAATTATAATTTTACCGGAAAGCCCACATGCATGTGCTAGTGACAGGTTTAAACTGATCAAAACATGTCGCGTGTTAACGTTTTGAATCGACAGTTTTGCCGGCTAGTCTAGTTCAAATCAAATAAAATAGTGAAACGGTTTCATCAATACAAGTGAAGCTGCCCTCGTGAATTTCAAAATTACGACAGACCCTAACAAGAAAAATATTATGTAGTCAACTTTAAGAATTGAAGATAAATCAAGGTGAATCCAGGGTATTATTTTTTCTTACCAGTGACTTTGCATCTAGAGAATAGCCAAGGCCACATTTCTTTTTAGGCACAAAACAATCGTTCACCGAATTTTCATTTAAGCGCTTTAGCTTGGAAAACATCATAAAGAATAATCGTATCCGTAGCTCTTTGCAGAAAGTGAAGTCGTTGAAACCGTTTCACTCTTTTATTTGATTTGAACTAGACCAGCCAGCAAAACTGTCGATTCAAAACATTAACACGCGACATGTTTTGATATTACATGTCACTATCACACGCGATGCTTGACTTCCGCGACCGCGGAGTGCAATGTCATTTGTGAGAAGTGAAAAATCAGTTACTGTGCCCAGTAGGCTAAATGCTCCAATTGTCCTTTGACGGTTGAACAATTAAACCCTGCCAGCCCGCGTCGGTTTGAAATTGTCGACTTGACGGTTGGAGTCCGTTGCGGGTCTGCTCTCAACTCGCCTAACCTCGACCGTGTATTGCCCACTTCGTTGGCGATTTAGGACCTTCGAAATAGGAATTTTGGCGATGTGAATGATGGAAAATGTGCGTTATTTATCAGGACATCTGTTTCCGGCGGAATTGTCTCCATGTCGCAAATGTCACGGAATTTATCGCTGCCGAGAGCGGAGCCGGTCAAGAGAGGTTTGCCAACCTTGTCTTCTCTTCCCTCTACTGTTATCTGGTTGAAAAACGTTCGCTCAAGAAAAGGCCTTAAGCAGTGCCTAGGAGGTCTGAAATGCAGTCAGAATACAAAGAAAAACAAGAAGACGCTAAAGGTAAGCTTCAAAGCGATATTCAATGTACATTTTGCTAATTTAGTGAGCAAAGAACATTTCTCCATACAACGTCTTATAATTTTCTTGCTGTATGAATAATTAGTTAGCTAAGTAGCTTGGGCAACCTGTGGAGAGCCTAGCCTGTACAGGAAAGCTGTTTTATTTTTTATTTTCGAAAACATCGACGAGCTCGCTTGCGCTCGCGGTCAATAAATCCCCTGCGGTTTATATTTTATCACCCGCGCTCGACGGACCACGAAGAGAAAATAAAGGGACTGTAAACAAGCTAGAAACCCTGGCAACAAGTAAAAGGCTTTATCGAGACTATAATTAACTAAAGATAGGATTGCTTTGATAAACAATAATTTTCTGGCCGCGCTGGGGGGCACTGGGGGAGGGGGGCGGTTTTTAGAAAGATGAGGTTTCGGTTAGCGGATGATGGAAGGTCGACTCGTGTGACAACAAAAACATAAAAAAAGAAAATAAAAGAAAGGAAAACTTACGAAAAAGAAAACACGCGAATTCGTGTTGACGAGGCCTAAAAGACCATATTATCCGAAGAAGATTTTTTTGACAAATGTCCCTTGAAAATTGACCAAAGTATTTCATTTGACAGTCAATTAAAAGTTTCTGCCCTCGAAACCTGTTTGAAAGCTCGATTGCGGAACGTTATTATTAACATCTTTATTCAACATCACTACCAATGAAATTATATGCAAAACTTAATTTAAAATAAATGTTTCAAACCTCCCATAAATGTACAATGGATAAATCTAGAAACCTCAGTATGATACTCTAGCCTGCTCGCATGCGGGTCAGGCGTCGAAAGGGAAGGAGGGAGAGTAACTTTCTCTCCCCTCCCCTCTTCCTTCTAACGGGGGTTCTGGTGAGGGACCAATAGGAACAATTGCCACTTCATCTTCAATTCATTAAAACAGCTTTTAAAAACTAGTTTACCACCCTACTTATGTACAAATACCGAGGCTAGCCCTCTATCTTTCTTTTTACAAAAATTTTGGTTAATCCCTTTACTTTTCAAGCAAATGGTATTACCTTGCCCGTAAAGAAAAGTGGTGTTTTGAGTTAGTTTTTGTCTTTTTGTTCATACTGGCAAGTGACAATGCTACTCGTCCAGCGTTTCTACGAAAGGGCCATCAAATAAAATTACATCTCATTAAAAAAACAAATTTCCAGAGTTATTGAGGTAATTTTTTTTTTAAAATATTTTTTAATTAAAGCATTTCTTACGTTTACATACAAAATAGAAATTTTAATTTCTATCACACACACGCACACCTACACACACACATATATATAGTACAAACAAAAGAATACGAAGCTAAACAAAGCTAATACAGCAATACAGTTACTTAGTATGTAAATTACAATTGAGGTAATGGATTAAATGGCTGGTTCACTAAGTATAACCCTTTTAAAAACAGATCTATTGACCCAGCTTATATTACTCGGATTAAAATGTGATTATGATAATGACGATATGATGATGAGCTTCCAGGAACCGCAAGATCTGTTTGTTTAACAAGTGGGTTAGTTTGCGTAATTTCAGTGTCTAGGCTGCGATTGTCTTCCGAACGTATTTTAAGTATTTTTGACCATGCAACTTTAAAAAATTATATCTCTGCTGTTATTTACAGTTCCATATCAAGCTATACCTCATTGGAAAGGGCAAAAATTAAACTTTCAGAAAAAATAAATATTTTGGTCTCAGACAACCCATAATATTCTGCACAAAAAAAAATAAACAAGGCATATTTTTAGATAATTATTTTTAAAAAAATAAAGAGTGTAATTTTGCAAGGAAAGTTGTATATTTTATGTAATACAGTACAACTAATTTTTTTTCTTCAATATCTCAGTAAAACAGCCCGAATATCGGTCGAAAATATAGAGCGGCTAACAATTTTGTACAAATTTATTTTGTGACCCTACCGGATTATGCAAATGAGGTGAGAGCTAATTACATACATGCCAACCCTCCCGGATTATCCGGGAGTCTCCCGGATACGACACCAATCTCCCGGTCACCCGTACGGGTCGCTTTATCTCCCGGACAAAAGCATCTTTTGAGCTTTTCTGTGCCTTAGTTTGAAATTTAGCCCATTTTTAGCTCAAAACTTGAATTTTTCTTATTCGTAACTGTAGTACGGTTTCTGAGGCATTTTACACCTATTTAGTCACTGACAAAGATTATTTCTGGCATCAAAACGATGATCGCGAATTTGGATAGTATCTACTTCGTGTAAGACTTGATATAATGTCCTAAATTTTCGGGGTAGGGGGCTAGTGAAAAACAGAGAGTCTCCAGATTTTAAATCTCTAGAGGTTGGCATCTCTGTAATTAGCATGTGAAATATCGAGTTAAAACTGCAAGCAAACATGAATTTACTGATATAAGTCATCAAAATAAGCGAGGCTTTGAAGGCAAAAAGCTCCGCGGGACGGATTTCACTGCGTTTCAACAGAATGTGTGCCACACTATGGCCTACTGGGCGAGTTTGAAGCAAAGATTCTTACTGTTTTATTACCTCTATGTTCGCGTTTATTTCGCTTTTTATCCTCCAGAATCCTCCAAAATAATTTGCTTGACTTGTATTTGGTCGAAATTCGTCGATAAAAGCTTTCATTCTTGGCAAAAGCCGCGACAACATTCTTCCCTACGGAAGCGCCATTTTCACTAGATTTGAAAAAATCGTTGCGTAAAGCTCAAAACTCCCCAGGGCCTGAAACTTGGCACATAATTGGCTAAATCTATTGACTTCCTGTGGGCCAAGTTTGGAGGCAATCGGAAGTAACACAATTTTTTGAGGGTGTTGGTCGCGTCATCGACCAAAAGTGGTCGAAATGTTCACGTTCGGAAGACAATGGGTTCGATAAAAATTGTCTGAAAAAAACTTTCAGAATAACTTAAAATGAAATAATACAAATTTATTAAGTTGAAAAACTGGTCGGTGTTCACTAGAGAAAGGCGCTGTTTATTGTTATGAAAGTTAGGCGAGTGAGTGAGTTATTTGAGTCCTCAATGTTTAATGTTAAGGAAAGTTTCGTTGTTTTGTTTTGTTTTGTTTTGTTTTTTTTTGCTTCAATGAATTCCTTGGAGAAATGTTGATGCTCTTGAAGAGGGGCCAAAAGCATATTATTATTAAACTTCTCAGCTGTGTTTTCAGTGATCTGAAACGCATAATAGCCGATAGTACTGGGCCCTGTTGTTCGTCAGTACTAAATCAGCAGGCATCACCTGAAGACCGAGTCTGATTCTACGCAAAAGCGACGTGGCAAAACTATACAGAAACAATTTCTTTGTTACTAGGTAATTACTAGGTAAATGGGTCCGAGCCCCGAAAGGAAGGGCCACTGAGACGCGAAAGTTTGTTAGAAGTGAGGACTGGTATTTAGTGCACCAAAACCTCTCGGCCAACTTGCCGCTTCGGCACGATGTTCGATGTGTGTCGACGACTTGTTCCAGTTCTGTGCCGTTGCCGTTCATAATGTACAGGATAGCCTTTCATCAGCACTTTGTACGAAAAGCTATGAGTTATAGAGTAGACCAGTAGCCTTACTTAACTCATGTTGTATCCCAAGGGAGCGAACATGAAAAAATGATAAATAGAAATAAATAAATACAAAAAACTAGTTAATAATAATAAATTAGTCAATTGAATTACAAAAAAAAAACACGCGTCTCATGAGGCCAGGGGAATCCTCCCACATTGCTGATTGGTTAAATCGACAGTCAAAACCCGCCAAAGTGGCGTGGGTGTTATAGGGGCCCACGCAAAAAGTGGATGCAAAGCGTGGGTGCAACTTTATAATTACTACAGTACTTGGCTTGTAAGTTTCCGGTTGGGGTGATTTTACTTGAACCGTGAAATAGGTAGTAGAATACTGCGCACTATTATGCACTAATTCTAGTATTGTCTCCTTTTGTTTACCTCTCGCTATTTTGCACTATTTGTTACCATCTAAATTCGCCGGAAAACCGATAAAAAATATCATTCTCATTGTCAATTAAAAAGCTAACTCAATGAACAGAATTAGTCGGTAAGATTATTCATTGACTGAAACTATGGAGGAAAATTGTAAAAAGCATGGGCAAAGCAAATGGGGGTACCCAGTTCTCAGTTAACTGCTAATTTTTCGGCCAAATATCACTTAACTACCATTTGTTTGGCCAATTCTCAGCAGTTAACTACTAATTTTGGTTACCTATTAACTTTCACTTTCTTACAACGAATATTAGTCTGTCATAGCCTGAATTTTCTTTACTTCAGCACGACAATCACCTTTTGGGGAGGTCGTACTAAAATCAAGGAATAAATGGTCTGCCTAGCAAGCGTTTCCGTGCGAGTTTGTCGAGAACATTGGGACGAGAGCAAAAAAAAAAAAAGGAATGACGGGAACTGGGATTTAGTGCACCAAAATCTCTCAGCCAACCGCTTCGGCACGATGTTCGATGTGTGTCGACGACTTGTTCCAGTTCTGTGCCGTTGCCGTTCACAATGTATAGAATAGTCTTTCATGTTTGTACGAAAAACTATGAGGTATTGAGTAGACCAGTAGCTTTACTTAACTCGTCTTGTATGCAAAGGAAGCGAATATGAAAAAATGATAAATAGAAATAAATAAAATACAAAATAAATAATAATCACTTAATTAATCAATTAGCTGAAATTTTTAGAAAAGCGTCTCATGAGGCCAGGGGAATCCTCCGACATCGCTGATTGGTTAAATCGGCAGTCAAAACCCGACACAGTGGCGTGGGTGTTATAGCGGCGCAAAAACCTGCGCTGGTGTGGACTATATGGGGTTACAAAGCGTGGGCGTGCAACTTCACGTTTACTACTTGGGTTCTACCTAAGTTTCCGGTTGGGTGATTTTACTTGAACCGTGAAATAGGTAGTAGAATACTACGCACTATCATGCACTAATTCTATTGTCTCCTTTTATCTAACTCTCGCTATTTTGCACTATTTGTTAGCTTCTAAATTCGCCGGAAAACAGGTAAAAAATATCATTCACATTGTCAATTAAAAAGCTAGCTCAAAGAACAGACTTAGTCGGTAAGATTATTCATTGACTGAAACTATGGAGGAAAATTGTAAAAAGCATGGGCAAAGCACCGATCCTTGAACTTGAAAAAAATTCTCTAGAACTGATACATGATCATACCTCATATTTCCCCTCATATAAAGTCTTGCGGTACAGCTTAAGCAGATTGTGCGATTTTCCTCTGTCGGCGTCAGTACAGAGCGACAAATAAAACATTCATTGCCTTCTTCCATAATATAAGGAAAATGCTACAAGCGAGCTCAGCGAGTGTGTCGAGTCTGTGGTATGTCGGTAGGATTGGCGAGGTTTGGATGAGGAGTTGTGTGTTGTTAAATAGGACTTGCATTGTTCTCGATTTGATGTCACTTAAACGTTTTCTCCGCCAATTGGAGCGCGTTGTACTTTTTACGTCACAATGAATCGGGGAATACCCTACATGTGAACAAACAGGATTTTACAAAACGAAATTTGGATTTTTTGTAACTTCAGTGAAGTTTAACTGTGTATGTTTTGAATCCACGAGTATCTTTGGGAGACTATAATTATTCCTAGCGCAAAATTTTCGTGTTTAAAATGTTATTTTAAGCCATTTAACCTTTGACTGTAATATTTTGTTCGACCAAGGGCGATTGGTTGACAGTTATTTAGGTCTTTCCAGATGATTAGTCAAGGGCTTATGACTTCCTAACCGCGGATATAAAAACTCAATTCGACAGTCCAAGTAAATACTAAGATGTACACTGGTGTGCAAGAAAAGCAAACTCTAGTGGAAAACACCACAGCAAGTACTTAACAAAATTATTTGAAGAGGTAAGGCGAACTGAACAAAGTTGCGAGAAAAAGTTATATAATTATATATATTCTTAAATACCGCTTAATTGCTTCCACTTATATATTGGGGTTTTCTAGCACAAATTTATAAAATGCAAAGTCCAATTAACTCTGAAAGTGAATTTCATCCGGGCGTAGCCGCATCAGGTTCCCGACCTCGGAAATAAAATTGTTCGTGATTCACCGATGGTAAACTTTGTTTCGCAGACGATGAATAAAGACATCAAAATGCGCCTTTGGTCATTGGTGGTGAAGTCTATGTTGCCCGGAAACGAAAAATGCTCCATGACGTCACTGACGGATACCAAGCAGTATATTCAGAGAAAGACTTATTTATAAAGCCTCGAATTTCGCAGCTGGCTAAGACCACGCGCGGTTAGCAGACCGCGCTTGCGCTTCGCGCGTGACAAGATTATAAAGTCGCTACGCTCGGAATTACATCTCATTACTCATTAAAAAAACAAATTCTCAGACAGTTATTGAGGTAATGGATTAAATGGCTGGCCGCTCACTAAATATAACCCTTTTAAAAACAGATCTATTGACCCAGCTTATATTACTCGGATTAAAATGTGATTATGATAATGATGATGATGATTATAAGATGATGAGCCTATAGGAACCTCAAGATCTGTTTGTTTAACAAGTGGGTTAGTTTGCGTAATTTCAATTTCTAGTCTGCGACTCTTAAGACGTATGTTTACAGCAAGCAAAATGATTTTAGCTTTGGCCATATTGAAAATGGCTATCTAAGGGTTAACCCTTATATATTTCAACTGTCATCCTTTAATAAATTCACTGAAAAGTTGGTATTTGCTGGCACGTAGGACACGTGCATGCATGCTCAACTGGATTTTGGGGCTGCATACTCTGCCTTTGAGGCTGACCACTGGTCTCCTGAATGGAGTATCCAACATCACTGTCGCGTGGCGAAGCTTGCCTTAGTCTGGGATACCTCTCGCTTGCCCGTGGTGTACTTGTGTCTGTGGTTTGATATTCAGCAAAAGTGCATGCCACTTGTTCATTTGGGCTGAGGAATTTCTGATGCTCTTCATGTGACTGGTTGGTCTCCTCATTAGGATAACCCATTTCTTGAATCGGCACAGTCAGCTCAGGCCTATCAAGTGCTTCATTTAATGTAGTCTCTCGTGCAAAGGACGCCTGATCCCCAAATAGCAGCGTTTATTGTCCTCCGAATGTCATGCAAAGTTTACAAGACTTTATCACGACTTTGGTAGCCTTCTTGCCGTTGCTGTGAACTCAGTTGTGCAAAAGAGTTGCAGTGACGTCATGATGGCGTCATTTACTATTAAAGAAGAAACTAGAACCATGCGCCATCTTGAATGTGCTTTTGATACAGTTTCTTACCAGGGCTTAACACTTTTCACACTGTTAGCGATACACAAAAAGATAGCTTTGTAACAAGTTAAAAATAGCCAATCTAATAGAATCCTGTGCTTATTTTTGAACGTTACTGACGTCATGTGATTGCACTCAGCACACCTGACATGCAGGAGTAGTCAAGTGGGTTTAAGGACTGACGATTACTTTTGTTCGTGACGCTGTAATAAGTTTGTACAATTGGTATAGCATTTAATGGAGCCGAAACCAATTGCGGAATTGCACACGTCCATTTTAGGCATTCTACTGTTGAAAAGTTACAAGACCCTTACAACATATAGATGTTTCGAGCAACAACAATTTGCTGGCTATCCCTTTTTATGGTTATATGAGACACAATACATTATCCAATATATTTGGATTTTAGTTCACAACATCCTCTGCAATATAAGTACAGCTTTATAAGAACACTTTTCGATCGTGTTAAATGTATTGTCTCTGATTCTTATGATATCAAACAAGAACTGTCACACATTTCAACTGCCCTGCAACACTGCGGATATCCATCCTGGTCTACTGCAGCTGCAAAGAGCCTATTTCAACTTGTGGATAGTCTACGATAAGCAAAGTCACCTCATTTAATTGTGTATTTCAATTGAATCACTTCAACTACATCCGGATAAGCAGGAATCCATTTTTATTTAATATTAGTGCATTTATTCTACGGGGTCATCAGTTTCATCGTAAATTATATGAGCGCTTTCTCAGTTTATTGTAAAATATCGAAATGATTCACATTTCTTCGAACTTAGAATCAGTCAGCTACCGCTGTTTAGTTTGTTGCGAACAATACGTATTCGGACCCGCAATCCTCAATTTTGACGCAGGCGTGAATTGCAACAGAACTTTGATACATCGTATCTGTAATACATTGTACGAGTTTTTTCGCCCCATGTAAAGGAATCCGGATTCCGGAATCCGGGAAATTTTTGCATTTGGAATCCGGAATCTTGGAAATTTTTGCTTGTGGAATCCGGAATCCTGGGCTTTGGAATCCGGAATACAGGTGTAGGAATCCGGAATCCCACTAACAATTCGAATCCGGAATCCAAGTTCCACTGAGAAAGATCTGGAATCCAGTACATGGAATCCGGAATCCACGGCGTGCAATCCAGAATCCAAGAGTGTCGTGGATTCCCTTACATTGTACGAGTTTTTCCATTTGTTTCTCCTTCTAAAGAGACAAAACAGTAACAAAATGGCTGACACTTATGACGTCAACGTTGTTATCATATATCATCATCCGACACATCTTTATACTGGCGTGACTCGCTCTGGGTTTAATCACTTGAAGGTCAGAGATGCCGGGCAACTTTTAGGCGCTGCTTTCTTGGCTGTTGCCATAATTCCAATCCCTGGGGTAATTTTCATTGGTGATGATTAAACCAGTGTTATCTAACCAGCAACCACTGAAGGCTTGCAAGAAGGAGTATCAAAGAGCTAAGAATGAAAGTCTTTGCTTTATCATTCATACATCCACTGGATAGTGTATCTGATACAGGAACTGAAAGAAGTTAAAAATAAGAAAGATCAGATGCGACTGCAGAATCGAAATTCCTTATATTTATCTACTCTTATTAGTACTTTTATGATTTGTCGTGCCGTGGTGAAAATTTGCTTCAACCAATCAGAAGAACTTTCAACTCTGGCTAGCGACACCAAATGGTCTGTTATAGGGCCGCCTTTTTTACTATCGTCACACAACGCGTCTCCCCAACAAATTGTGGGAGGGAGCGTTGCGTGACGATTCTAAAAGCGGCTTTGTAAGAGACTAGCCTCTTAAGGTACCACCTGTATAAGGCACCTAAAACAGCTCTAATGGCGCTTATAAGGCTCCCTGGGCAGTACCAATGGACTGAAAACGCCAGTGATCAGCATCACCGTCACCATTCTTTCTAAGCGGTAAACGATATAAAACAAATTAAGTTTCTTCCTTTCGCCATTTTCTTTTGAAATTCCTATTCTTAAAAGCACTTTTCAGTAGCATAACTTAAGAATTATCATACCGTTTCCCGCAGTAACTTTTTTTGACCTTGGTCCAACAATATAATGACCTCCATGTATTATCTTGAAAGCCGCAATCTGGAAATACAATTTGTGCTCATTTTCGAGACCAGACATTATTTCTTTTCTCCTTCGTGCTCTATCGACGTCCACTGTTCGTAAGTTATTACGTTCTCCCCAGTAAAATATCTATAAGAAAACAACTAAGAATGAAAACTTCCACTTGCCTTTCTGTTATTGTTTTAAACTACGTAAAGAGGAAACTATATCAAGCCACACTTACAGCGAACCCCATGATACCAGCCTTACGACTGATCATGAATTGGGTGGTGGGCAATGCAAGTGATTGACGGTCTTAGTAGTACAGTAGCTCTTCTAGACCTGTATTTTCATTGGTCTAAATAAGCAGAAGCTTCCTCTGTTCTTAGGGCTGGGGGTATTGTTTGTGTTGAATCATCTGTTGTTTCGTTCTCCAATCACAGACCGAGGGGGACATTGGGGGGTACCCAATACCGCAATGCCGTAAGAAAAAATGGCAAATACCGAAATACCGCGTCGGAAATCGTCTAAATACCGATACCGCATATTTTAATCACATTTATAATCGGTTGCGCATACTTATGGTTGCTTCCATCGAGCGCGTTTAATTATCTCAAGCATTTATGCACCAGATGTCCATGTTTTTTTTTAATATTTTGGTAGTTCGCAATTTTCCGCAAATTTTCACTGAAAAGTAAACTACATTCGTTCAGCCTTTTGGTATTTCGACCCGACAGCTAATTAACTCCCATAAAAATAACTCTTGAAAGCGCGAAAGACAAACCAACCAAAACCCTTTCCACGCACGTCTAGTGCGAGTTTTGATATAAAGTGAGTCTAGTCTAGCACGTCAGTCAGCTCAGGGGTCAGATCACACGCCGCGCCATCCTCGGAGACCCAGGGGGACGAGGGAAAGTCTAAACGGGCGGAATGTCTTACCAGACCAGTTACCAGTTCCAGTTCTGATTGGTGCCAGAAAAACACAAGTTTTCTGGCACCAATCAGAAGCCAGAACAGCGGCGACCGTTTGGAACTGGTCTGGTAAGACATTGTCCCAGGGGCTCTTCTCACCGTTCTTTACTTTTCTTCGTTCCATATACATTTTTCCGCCCGTTTAGACTTTCCCTCGCCCCCTTTATCTGCCCCTGGGTCTCTGAGGATGACGCCGCGCTGTTAAGAGGCAACCTTACCAAATTTTCTCTTTTAACTTTACAAGGCGTTTTTCAATTCTCGAAACCCAACATCTAAACTTATTCTTGTTGCGATAATGTTCGCCTCCTTCGCCCTCTTCATAAAAAATTGCCACACAGTCAATGATGACCACGCCGTCTTCAACCTCAGCGACTTCAGATATTGTGAGAAAACGTTTAAGACCTCGAATTACCGGCACAGGTACACAGATCGAGAGGCCTAGTAAGGTAGCTTGAGACTACTCATTATCACTGGATACAACAACAATCACATTGTATATTATCGACCATTAACTGTCACAAAATGACCCACAAATGGTGTAATCATTTACCGTTATGTCTCAAGACTTCTAAATATTAACTTTTATTGACCTTTATGTCTTACTGTGTTTTGTTTTGCGTATTGTATCGAAAGGAAAGCGCAAATAAACGGTACCGTAATACCGTGAACAATCTTATTTCACCGAATACCGTCAGCCAAAATGATGGAAAACCGCATACCGCAGAGCTAGATGATACCGCAATACCGCACGTTAAAATTAAAATTACCGAAACACCGCATGAAAAAAAGCCCAATACCGCAATACCGTAAACCCCCATGTCCCCCTCCAGACCATGTCTGGAGAGCTACTGATTCAGTCTATTCACCACTTTAGAAACGAGAAGGGAACTGGAACCAGTGGCGGATCCAAGAGAGGGATCCGTGGGGCCCGGGTTCCCCCCTCCCCCTTATTGTTAGACCAAACTGAGGCCTGAATCTATCTCAGGGTCTGGATGACCGGGCCCCTCCCTTATCTGAAGGTCTGGACCCGCCACTGGGAACCAAAATGTGTTCCCGCATTTGTTTCTGGGATTGTAACTTGGAAAGGCCGGTCAACTATTGGCCAACTTTTTTCCCTATTCCTAGTAACGGTCCCAAAAGTCTGCAAAAGGTAACTTGTCCTATTTTCCTTCTCGATTCTAATGTGACGAACGGTTGCATGGCTTCTATCAGGAGCCCATCAAATTGATGGGCTCCTGCTTCTATTTATTTATTTCTTGAAATTTCAATATTCTGCACGCAAAATATTGAAATTTCGATAGTTTTGCATGTCAAATTTTGAAATTTCAAGATTCTGCATGCCAGATATTGAAATTTCAAGATTCTGCAAGTCAAATTTTGAAATTTCAAGATTCTGCATGTCAAATCTTTAAATTTTAAGTTTCTGCATGCCAAATATTGAAATTTCAAGATTCTGCATGCCAAATCTTGAAATTTCAAGATTCCGCAGTTGTCTGCCCCCTTCTTTTTGTTAGACCAAACTGAGGCCCGAAGGGCCGTGAAAAATTGTTTTGAGACCAGGCCCCCACTTATCTCAGGGTCTAGATGACCGGGCCCTTCCCTTATCTGAAGGTCTGGACCCGCCACTGGGAACCAAAATGTGTTCCCGCATTTGTTTCTTGGATTGTAACTGGGGAAAGGCCGGTCAACTATTGGCCAACTATTGTTTCTAGTAATGGTCCCCTATAGAACGAAAGTGGCGAGGAAGCCTTAAATAGAAACCACAGGGCTTATAACGTAAGGATGAAGAACGGATGAAGATACAGTAAACGAGTAACAACAATTAGTGTTAAACACAACCACACAACCACCTTGGGTTTTAAGAAATCAACGTGCAGAATAGCCATTATTCTTGGGACATTTTACTTATACTAGTAAAGTCGAGCTAGAAACATAGGTCTGAAAGTATTACAAATGAAGCGTGAACTGAATCAAACTCTTCGATCTAGTGTTTTATTTTAAATCTGTGCGGTTTTTCCTATGTAGGAAACTTTCCGCCTTTCTCATATTCAAAGCGCTCGTGCATTTGAATATGCTTCTGTGGTAGCCACGAATAAGTAATAATGGCCACTCAGTTCTCCGCCATGTCCTTAGATACAGACAGCAATTTAAAATGCACAAAGGTTATATATAACCTTATTGACATTTATTGTTTCTACTTACCCTAAAACCTTCTATGTCAGTCAGTGAACTTTTCCATGATAGTCTAGCTTCCTTGCTATTTACATCAAACCCTGCCTTAACATTAGTGGGAGCCACTGGAGGTGCTAAAACAGAAGGAACAGACGACTTAGCAAGTGTGAATGAAACGATCACAGAATAGACTGCTCAGTCCTCTATGTTTTGCATTATTGTCCAGAGTGGCCGCTCAGGCCGAAACGCCTACATAGCGGATCGAAATATGGGGAAGGGCAGTCGAAAAACATGGCCCAAATATTTTCTTAACGAGGACCCTAAAATATATTCAGTGTCAAGTGAGAAAAAAAAATCATTTTTCTAAGGTGGGATGGTCCTGTCAAGCAGTCTTTTCAACCCAAGAACATTTTTGCTTGTCGAATCCGGAATTCTGGGCTTTGGAATACTGATTTGAAAGTTGACCATAACTCGTTTTTTTTTCTAGACGTTTTTCCAAACAACAATAACCTTTTCCATTCTCAAGGTTATCAAACTAATAGGTGATCAATATAGACCTATTTCTATTTCTATTTTTCCAGACTTTATCTCCATTTTCCTCGCCACTTTTCAAGGGCCCTCATTGATAGCAGCATTTTATGCTGAAGAGATAACCCTGGCTAAATAACATTCATTATTATTATTATTATTATTATTATTATTTCCAGACTTTTTTAAGGTCTGGAAAATTGCTGGGGAAATTTCAAAACTTTTTCAAGAATTCAATACACTGTACGAACCCTGCTTGTCCCCTAATAACCCCAGATATTTCGGTACAAAATTAAACAGCCGACTCAAAACATCAAATTCTTTTATGAGCTAGTAGTGTGAGTTATTTGGGGCACAAATTTATCTCCCAAGTGCTATTATACCACTGTCAATCTTTCAATACAGGAAATGTCAAAGCCTTAGCCCTTTGAATACCTAATATTGTTCGTAAGATGATATCTCACCATAATGGAAACCAACCTGCAGATAAATCAAATGTAACAGTCACGGGTGGACCTTTCCCCATTCTGTTAATAGCCAGTACTGATATTCTGTAAACAGCTTGGAAATCTATATGGTGCATCAGTATTTCAGTTGAACTGTCATTAGTTCTCCAAGTTATCGCTGTCATTAACTCTGGCTGCTTCTGAGCAGTAACTTGATAACCAGTGATGGCTCCATTGACATGTTCTGGCGGCTGCCATTGCAGAAGTATGTGAGAATCGTTCTGAACGTTGATTGAAATACTGCGAGGAGAATCTGGAACTGGAGAAGAAAAAGCAAATATAAGTCGCAATTAACAGTTTTATAAACTTGTAATAACCAAAGGTTACGGAGTGCGGGCGACAACGATCGGAGGTCCAAACGCAGTCAAACGCTTTTGCACCCCAAACGGGGATTTTGCTTAAGTTTCACTGACAGACGGTCAAAACACGCGTGATAAGATGACTCGGGGTAGAAGTTCGAAAAGCACGTGATCAAACTGCGTTTTGTGCATTTCATTCATTCTTAGTGGAAGTCCAAACGCATGGTGGCAACATACACTAGGCATGTGACACATGCGTAATAACAACTTGAAGACTAGGATTGTGGGCTCCTCTTGTTACCCGCAATGATAAGGACGCTGGGCCGAGTTAACTTTCGCAAAGACTTATGGAACTTGACAAGTGCACCAATAGCTCATCGGCGCGTACCCAATCACGATCCCAGAAGTCCTTTCGAAAGTTACCCTCGAACGCACGCGCAAGGGCATACCCCCACCGTGTGGTACAAGGAGGACCGATGGAACCCCTCCCCTGAGTTTTTGATACGTTTCTATATTTCGAAACGATTTTGCCTTCAGTGAAAAGCTTTTGATCTTCTGTACAAAACGTGGTATATTTTAGGGGGAGGGACCTTGCTGGAGACCTGTGACGTCACCAACATAGTGGCCATTTTGGATTTTATCAGGAATTAGAAATCAGGTAAAAACAGTGAAAATTAACATTTTTTGTTGTTAAAATGTAAAATAGTACATAAATACGTGTAGTTACTTTGCATCATTTTATCCACAAGATTTACTTTTATTGCTAAAAGAAGTTGACAAAACATGCTTTTTCACTCAAAACTGATTTGACCACCTACTTCTTATGACATCATATCTCGTAACCGTAGTAACTGACAATCACTTAACTTGTCTCCCTTGGTCCCGCGGGGGGGGGGGGGGGGGGGGGGAAACAATTAATTGTAATCAATTTCTTGACCCTCATATTAAATCATTAAAAAGTCGTGGATCTGGGGAACTGCCCACCTACCCTTCCCCTAAGTTAACATTAACATTTACTTCTCACTTAGGGCAAAATGTTGGGTTAAGGAACTGGTAGGTGGGCAGTTTCCCAGAAATCTAAATTGATCCAAAGTCTATACCGGATTCAGGTGTAGTCAGGGGCCCCACAACATTACTCGCTGGTCCGTCACCAACACTGTTGTACGCAACGACCTGAAATCTGTAGGAGGTAAAGGCTTCTAGATGCAAGGTGGTGGACGTGTCGATGGTACTTTGGAATCTGGCGTTCTTCTCAGGCGTTTGACCGCTTGGAGTTTTCCAGAAATAAATCTACAAGGCAAAGGAGAAACTCTCTCTCAATAAAAGGAAGAAAACTGATTCCAAGTTTTTTTCGTTCTGTTTGTCATTCATTTTAAAATAATTCATCAGTCAACAATCTACCAGTAAAAAAATCAACATGTACAGTAGAAGTTAATGAAAGTTGTGCATTAGGTCCTCAAATAAGCTAATAAAAATCAAACTAACAATATATACAAAATATAGCAAATGAAATAAAAAATGGTAGCAGAAAAACCATGGCCATAGGTACAGAAGTGACTGAGGTATTAGACTCGGCGGCGCTATATATTGTAAACCATCTGCAGTGGTTTGTATCCTGGTCCGTGGGCCTAGAACAAAGGACCTCGGTATTGCAATTCTGACTGATCTCTGAGCCACGCGACCTAAGTTCTCAACTTTTAAACCCATTGCCAGAGCACATGTTGATCTACAATTTCCACACAATTGCGAAAGTACCTTGTACCCCAGAAGCTTGCCACGGATTGACTCTCTTGTGTTTGGGACGCCAGTCCAAGTTGCATGCGCTGAAGTTGGTGTTGTAATGCGCACGTGTAAGTCTCTTGGAGCGCCTACTGGCACTGTCAAGATAAAAGTAAACCGTCTATTACTTAAACAATATTAGGTCCAGGATGAAAGCAATAATATGGCTAGGAGCCCGTTTTATTGTTTTCAATATAGGAATTTTTCGATTTCTCTCCCAAAATTGTCGATATATAAAATATATCACTCTTAGAGACACTCCTGAAATCAATCAGCTGCTCGTATTGGCGGGGTGTGGTAAGTAGCCAGTTCTGCTGAATAACGTATTCTTTTTACTCTCTCCTGGATGTTGTTCTCTTGTTAGATTTCCCTTGTTTTATATTGGCTTTACATGTCGCCTCCCCAATCTATGGAAACTGCTCAGCAGCTCGCTCTTTGGCAATGCAAAAGTTGACAGCATTCAGTTTAGTATGGGTAAGGACATAGGAATCAAAACGTTCTGAATACTTAAAATTTAACTGAAACATTTATCCTTGAAGAACTAGATAAAATCACAACTTTTGTGTCAATAGGTTAGAAGTAGGAATCATTGACAATGGATTCTGTGACGTAGTTTCTAAGGAGAATGCCTTTGGCACGCCTAAACTTTGAATTCTCTACCTTTCTCCCCCGAATAGCCAAACACTGGCGGACTTTTGGGTCCAAACCCTTTAACATTGGCAGCCTGTAGTCGAATCTCATACTTCGTATAGAAATTAAGGCCAGTCACAACATATGACGAAGAATTTCTGATTTCTTTCCTGAACGGCCTTCCTTTGCCATCTGCCCTTCGGTAGTACACCACATAGTAAAGTCCTGGGCCATTCTGCTTGAGGAGTGGAAGGGGTTTCCATTTGATAGAAAGTGATGAGGAGGACTTTCCTTCGCCTCTCACCTCAAGAGGAAAACTGCTTGGAGCTGCAAATAAAGATACTTCATAGTTATTTTAATGCTTTGGCTTGATAAACCTTATATTTGTTGTGCTATATACAAATAAAGCACAACATTCCTCATGAAATCTTAAACGATAACAGACTGGAGGCAATCCCTACTCTAAGATGAGGTTCGAGTCACCGCGCTTTATGGAACCCTTCATAAAGTTCCTACTTTATCTTTATATTAACATTCCTGTTTCACTCTTCCGTTTCTTAAAGTGTGCGAAGACATTATCAAATGCTTACCTGATACTAAGAATTATCAAAAAAAAGTTAAAAAGTATTGAGTTAAGGAAATATCCAATTAAGTCTGAATGTTCATTTCAATGCCGAGAAAAAGTCCAGGGTCGAGTTGTTCGAAGCTGGGTTAAGATAACCCAAGGTTAGTGCGAGATTTGACTTCAGATTTGAACCCTTAAAAAGCATTTCAGTTTTAATTCTTTTTGTCTACAAGTTGATGATTGGGAGCTCTTATAAAATAACAGAGAAAATTATCCATGAAAATGCTGTTGAACACAAGAAAAGAAAACCAGGGTTAAATTTAATGCCGAGTTAAACGCTAATCGGCCTCCGAACAACTGGACCCACTGGTTATCACTATGTAAGACTCAACTTCAGACCAGAAAAAGTGGTCCCTAAGGAAAGAGGTCAGGGTTTACAGAATGTTAACTAAGGTTTGATTATATCAGTGACTTAAGACAAAACCTGACCTGCCAGGAGACTCTTACTGATAGGCTCCTGGAAAAGCCCACAAATTTAATGCAGTGAAACTTAAAACATGACATTAGCAAACCGAATCCAGGGAGAAGTGACGTTGAACCCGAGGGATTTCAATGAAATACTGCACTTAAGGAAAATAAAATCAGGCTCACCAAGCTTTTGTGGTGGAAACTTTTAACCAGGCCTTCCAGGAAGGCCTGGTAATACCAGACTAACCAACCATTGCCGCTTAAGATTTTTCAGTCGAAACCTGAGTTACCAGACTTTCATGGTAAATTTCACCCAGGCTTACATGTACTTCGAAAGCCTGGTAAAACCAGGCTTAACCAGGATTTCAATTTTACTTATAATTTTTCAAAGCCTTGTAAGTGTGGTTCAACCATGGTTTACCAGAGTTACCTGGCTTTTAATCAGACTTTTGGTGTAAGGGTGTAAGGAAAGTACCTGCAGCAGGTGTTTGGATGCTAGAAGACTGGGCACTTGGTGTGCTATTTCCAATGTCATTGACTGCAACAGCACGAAAGGTATACCGTAACCATGGTGACAGTTGAATCTGTTTCCGGCCTTTCACCGCTGGGTCATCCACTTCAGTAAGTGTCTGCCACGTGTCGGATGAAAATTGCGTTGAGTATTGGATGACCATTTTTGTTATTGGACTACCATTTGATTTTCCAAGTTCCCATGAAATATTCACGGATTCGCCTGCTTCTGGTTCCTGGACAATGAACATTCTTATTGGAGGATCTGGAGGCCCTGTTGATGATTAAATCAGTATTAGATCACGTCTTACCGTATTTCCTCCGAGGCTATTTCTATGTTATTTCGCACCAACAGGGGGCGATCATTTGTTATCTTATTATTAATAATTAAAAATAATCGCACCAAATAGACTGAGCATATGCTTTTCAAGTGTTCCAAATTTGGTTTATTGAATAGTTTTCAGTGTCAATATTCTCGGCGCCAGAGCTTGAATCGTCGCTGATTAGTTACTGGATCTCAGATTCCACATCAGCTTCCTACTCCACGATTTACCGCTATGGGTAAAAGGTGGGGGAGAGATCATTAAAGGAACGCGATTATTTTCAACATTTCTGTCAACGGGAGGCGATTATTCGAGAGACGGTTATCATTTGAGGAAATACGGGAAAAAAAAGTTGCATTGAATTGAATCAAAAAGCTGAGCTGTCGGCTTTGGCAGAACTTTTTTACAGTACAATTGATTTCTAGAAAACTTTTCGAGAAACTTGGGTTTTCTCCCCATTAACTCAATGGACAATTTGCTACACCCATTTTCCTCTTTTAGCACATTCCATTCTCCATGATTAAATCAATGCATGCTTAATTTGCTTGTGATTTCTGCATAACCCGAGTATGATATAGTTAAACCAACTTGTGCCAACTTCTTAACCCTTCCTAAACGTCTACTATACCTTGAATCGTCAAGACAACGCTTTTCCTCATTATGGACTTGCCATTCCCTTTTGCTTCGCAGGTGTATGGTCCTGAGTCGGAGTATCTGGCGCCATGGATCTTAAGATACCCTTTCTGGACACTGGTATTTGACAAGTTGTTATATATATCCCTTTTCCAGGTTCTCAAATGAGGATTAGTCACAATGCGATCTCGTAAGAACTTAAACCACTGAAACGTGATCTCAATTCGTCGTTTAGTTGTCACACCACACCAGAATCTTACTTCCTGCCCCAGGACAACTGATAATCTCGCACTGTCGGGCATATTACTTGTGATCATGTACTCTGTAAGTAAAAAAATATATGTATAATTTTTTTTAAAGAAAAAAAGACTAATATGTACCTTGAAGATTGCTGATACTGAACGAAGACTGAACTTAGAGACTGAACTGAAAAAATGAAAGAGCAAAAATTTCCCATATTATTTTATGCCCTATGGAGAGTAAAGACAGTAAAGTTAGTTCTGAAAAAGAAAGAAAGAAAATAAAACATAGTATTATCTATTTAAACCATACTGCGTCATGCAAGAGTTATTCCAGGGATAGTTTTTGATGCTTTGAGTTATTGTGTCGTCCAAATAGAGTAACAAGACCAAACAAGCCACGGTTCCACACTGCAAGATGGTAATTAGTTGGCGAAGCGAAACGAACGATCTGCAGTCCCTTTGGCAAATGGTGAAGTTCTCACTTAGCTTTCTTTTAAACCAACGGTTGCAAATTTGATCTGTGGCTCAAACCATCAAATTTGAACTAAAGAGAGACCTTAAGGCGCCCCATGTAAGGCAATCCAAACCTGGAATCCTGATTCCAGGTGCAGGATTTCGGATTCTCTGTCAGTGGAAATTGGATTCCGGACTTCAGTCATTAGTGGGATTCAGGATTCCTTAAGCTTCGTTCCGAATTCCTAGGTTGCATTCCGGATTCCAAAGCCCAGGATTTCGAATTCCACAAGACAAAATTTCCCTCACTCCCGTTTCCAGGAGCCAAAATTTACTGGAATCCGGAATCCGGAATCCGGATTCCCTTACACGGAGCGACTGATGCTTGCAATAACTCCCACAAGGACACGTACCTACTACACTGAGAAAGCCTTTTCTGGATGCCTTTGCAAGACGATTCGACACCTCGCAGGTGTACTCCCCAGAATCAGATTTAGTTACGTTGCTTATCCTTAAATTTCCATTGGATAGGATGCGATGTCTGCCAGAATCCTGTACGAGCATTGGCTCAAATCGCCATTCAACTGTAGGTTTCGGTTCACCAGTGGGGTTACAAATCAGCTCCACATTAGTGTGGACAAGGGCTTGCAGGTTGGATTGTGGAGCTCTGCTACCGGTGCCAAATCCCGCAGGGATTTCTGCTTGAGCAAGAACAAGAAAGGGTATTCTACTTACACGTAGTTAAACAACATCATTTGCTTCATTTTAAAGATAAAGTGCTTCCTTCTAAAAAAAGAAAAAAAATCTAGCAAAATACAAATCTAAGTGTAGTACATATTTAACAACTATTCCACGAGTGAGCGTTGGATATAGGATGCGGCTGAGATATCCAACGAGGCGTGTTACTAGCGCAGAGTTGGCTCATCCCATATCCAACAAACGCGAGTGGAATAATTGTTTCATTAAAAATATCGAAAATTCTTCCCGACTTTATTTGTAAATACAACCAACGTTCAGCTTGTTTTAATTTTGAGCACACTCGTCCGAGAGTATGGTATAATGGCTCATATACCATGATGGCTAAGCCAATCGAGCTCTACAATTGAATTATCCAATGATTCAGTTTTTAATAAGTGATATTACCTGAAACGGTGAGCTCAACATCAGCATGAAGTTCTCCATGCTTATTTCCCACGAAACACTGATACATTCCATTATCAGAGTGTGTCAGGCCTTTAATTGTTAAATTGCCATTACTAAAATGGTATCGCTCTGTCTCTTTTACTGGTTTGCCATTGAAGTACCACTTGTACTGCACAACTGGCAATCCAAAAGCCATGCATGGTAGAACCACTGACGAATGTGAAACTGACGTAGTGTCCTGTGGCTTTGTGACCCACTCGGGCTTAGCTAG
Source organism: Porites cylindrica (assembly GCA_964035525.1). NCBI lineage: Eukaryota > Metazoa > Cnidaria > Anthozoa > Scleractinia > Poritidae > Porites > Porites cylindrica. Next base: position 23,753,666 of record OZ037786.1, on the reverse strand, counting down.
AGAAATAGTAATTAACAATTATTCCTCGAGCAACTGAGCGATTTCTTGCGCGCTGATTGGTAGAGAGAGTCCAACCATGGAAGTGAAGTGAAGGTGGCGCAATTTCTTTTTTTCTTTCTCAGACGCGAAAAAGGAAGTCAAAACTGTCAATGTTCTTGTAAAACAAACAAACAAAAAACAAATCGACAAACATTTCCCATGGTTTGTATTCTTATGGATCATAGAAATGACGTCAAAATGTTCAAAACTCAAGTGGAACCACCGGCCGCAGCAACACTTACCTTCCATTGTAATGACGGTGGACTTTTTGTTCGACGCACCTGAGTCGTCGCTGGCCGTGCACATGTACTCCCCAGCGTCGTGAGGAGCAAAGCTGTCGATAACCAACCTGTTGACATTTCCCGTTGTTGTTCCCAGGGTCACGTGTGTACCTTTCTTCTTTAACGTAATACTTGGGACTGGCCTGGATAAGACATTGAACAAGTCATTAAAATGAAAAAAAACCGCAACCCTCGAACCTAAAGCCTGATTAAGACGTTCAACGTTTCAGAAGCTAAACAATATGGATTATTTAATTTGGACTTGAATTAAGTACTTGTAAAGCTTATCTCTAAGTCTGTCCAGAACGGCAACAATTTTTGGAATGTCTCAGCCGTTCCCTCGGACTTAATCGGCCGAGTAGGGAACGTCTTAGATTCAACCGTCGAGCGTGTCAGGAATGTAACAGAAATAACAAAATATAACTACAGAAATAAAGTTTTCGTGCTCCTTACTTGCCGTAAACTATACACTCTAGGATGAATTTCTCCCCTTTTAAAGCCGTCTTTGGTTTCTCAAACTCTTCTGCTACCTTCGGCGGTTTGCTAGGCTGTCCTTCATCTGTAGGAAAAGTAGATACTATGAATAACTACCTATTGAACAGAAACATCAGGGGCGGATCCAGGATTTTTTTTAGGAGGGGGTGCACTCGTCTCTTGCTCTACTACTTCAACACCAATAAACCACATAGTTTATTTTTTTTTGCAGAATACCAGTTGTATTAGAAAACCGCAGGTCATCTCGGGGGGGGGGGGGGGATGCGCACCCCCTGCACCCTCCCCCTAGATCCGCTCCTGAACATCCAGTGAACAAAGTTATAAATGCTCAAACGAGATGACTTCATCTGCAACTGGGCAAGCCGAGGCGCGGCAACATGAACACCACTGTAAGTTGTGATTGTAAATGTTGGCGTTAATCGAGTTAATCATCGCGACGACGTAGTATAAATCAGGGACTTTTTCACTTAATAGCTAAGGGAAGTTTGTGATCCATTTGGATCTGAAATTGGGCCTGGATTGTAGCACTTATGGTCTAAAATTGAGTAAGGTTTGGCGGAGCTGTTTGGAAATAGGGTAATTGGTTACTTTCCAGTTGGGGACAGACTACCTGTGCTCCGAGAGAAGTTGCTGTTGCTTACTTCCCCTAAGATTTGGAAAGCAAAAGTCAAGGACAAAAAATGGTACAGTGCGTACACCATTCGCTTTTGAATGGGTAATTTGGAACACACTTCAGTGGCTTTTGTCTCAGTTGCAAGGAGTAGAGGCACAACTGTGTGGACTAAAATGTTCTATCGTTTTGAGGAGGTGACCGTTAGTAGAGGGTGCATTGTGCTTACCTGGCAGCAACCCAAAGTTGATTGTTCTCCTTTTTCTCTGGTCTTGCAAGCTAAGGAACAGATTGGTAACCGTACATACGTAAACCCCCTCGTCCATTTTGTCTGCAAAGGCAAAGTGCAGGTCTCCTTCCTTACTGACAACGTAGTGAGATGACTTTACGAGCGTTTCTTCAATACCAGCTGTAATCTTTGACCACTGAATAGTACGATGAGGGAAAGAGTCTGGAGCTTGACATCTTAAAACAGTGTTTTCCCCCTCATAGACATCGTAAGCCTGGTCTCCAACACTGAAATCATATAGATCTATAACGAAATAACATGTGGTGTGATTTTAAGCAAATTATTATAGGTAATACACGCCCAGCGCTGTCGACTTATGTACAGGGGGAGTGCCGTGTACGCTACAGTGGTCTAAAACCACAGCTAGTTAAGAGTGTCACTGTGGTGACAGCCCTCGTATCTCACCATTTTAGCTCGCGTTGGTATTCCCCGGGGAAGGCCATCTACGGGATGCGTTTGTTCACCCATGCTCTAACTGAGACAATTTTCTTCAGCTTCGATGATCTAATAAATTTTTCTTTTGCTATTGGCTGCGTTCCTTTCCTTCCAGAACCAAAGATCAATTTTTATTTTTCTAATTTGTCGGGGGATTTGCTGGCTTAATCATGCTACTTGTAAGTTACGTCCCCTGAATCCCATGCCCATAAAATTCATGGCTGTTTTAAGTAGATATGACCAAACTGTACGGCAAATAAGCTTACTGTTACTTACAAGGAAATCTTACAGTTGCTAATCTGCTGATGAGAACCTTTTCCCATGAAGAAACTACACAGCGATATGTTCCCTCGTCCCTCTCTTTTCGAGGATTTCTCACGAAGAGAGATCCGTCACTCGTTACTTGTAAGTCCGGGTCATGATGGACTTTGATTGCCTTTCCATTGCGGTACCATTTCACCTCGGAATCTTCAGATTTCATACAGTGAATGGTGATATGGTCAGTTCCAGGGGTAATTGTGACGTCATTAGGTTGAATACGTATTGCGGGTCTATTGGCAAAGCCTGTCAATGATATAATTGAGATAACAAATCCTTTATTATTAAAACTCTTTGTCAACTGCTGCGATATAATCTGTTGTAAACCCCATGAATCTCCAACGTGTTTGCTCATCTTTCTACTGCTCGCTGTTGTTAGTTTGTCACCCAGGACACCTGGGACCTCGTAGGCTGTTGGCGTTTTTACCTGATAATCGCACAGTATTACCACATATACTACCCATCCAGTCAACTCTTGCCATGCGGATACCACTCTATTACGAACACCCGCTCAAGGACTGAGGCAGAATCCCTGACACATTGTGGACTTTTGACTGAAACAAGCTCCCGCCATTACTATTATGAATCGGACTTACGGACACTTTTTTGGCCTCAATAGCATGACTTTATTGTTTCAACTCTTTTGCTATTATGGACGACGAGCGCTATCCATGAATATAGTCAAACTCCGTTATTACGGACACCGAGGGAGCCATAGAATGTGTCCGTAAAGTGTCCGTATTAACGGGCTGTCCGTAATAGGCGGGTTGGATTTAGAGAAAATGTAAGGGCTTTCTTTCCCCAGGAACAAAGCAAACTGTCCGTAATAGTGAGGTGTCCGTATTAAGACTACTAAGATCAGCTTTCTAGTCTCGCTGCATGAAGAGTTATTCTGAGTTGTGTCCAAAGTTCTGCGGTCTTAGAGTTTGTTCTCAACCTACAGATAATCTAAATTGAACGACGTGTTATATCTGGATTAAGGCACATGTTTCCAAACAAACTTCTTCGCTATAATGGACTCTCGCTGTTAATGGGGTGTCGAAGTTATTTCAATAGCACGAATTGACTGTTTTTACTGTTTGTACCAGTCGTAATATGAAGAATACGTCAGTATCAAGACTACACTTACCGGCATTAAGAAGAAACAGCAGAAAAATACAAAGTGCAAAGCATCTAGATGCCCGGATCAAGTTCATGATTATTTCGTCGACTCATGCCAGCTATATGAACAAAGAAATAAAGAAACATTAAAAAAAGAACAAAAAACAAAACAAACAAGTGCAAACCACGCCTAGTAAACGTTATCGTTTTCACGTATTTCCACTCCGAAGGAACCTATAGCTAACACAAAAGAAGAAATAAGAGAACAGGAGTGATGAAAAAATATAATATAACTTGCTACCTGAGGAAGCGAAAGGCGAAGAGATATTCAAACTTATTATAGAAGTTCGTCTAAAAACAAACAAAAAATTATATCTGTGATGCGTAGTTATTTAAGTGGTACTGCATGTCACTCCATTCAAGCTCTCTGGGGGAGATTGGCAAATTAAATATTCTACCCTGGGGTAGTGATATCGCATCTGACGTCAGTTTATCCTTGCGCATGAAGTGACGTGGAAACCAGCAACTCTGCGAACTCAGAATGCAAACTATGCAATCTTTTTTCCTTACGTTTTCTGGTGCTTGGTTTTGAGATAGTAGATAAGGACTGAACAGAAAAAGATCTGACCATTCACGCGTAAATGAAAGTTGCCAAAAACGTTTAACAGCACTTTCCTGTGTCGCTGCATGTAGTCATAATCAAAAAGAATAACCTTCAAGTTTCCAAGTGCGTACGGAATTTGACTAATAACGAACAAGGGCGTTGCGTGTATGGCAATGACTCCCGTCTAAACCGCTGACCGATCAATGAACAGTGGAACCTCAATGTATATGGCTAACCTCCTAAGACGACGTCATCGGCCAAGGAGCAATACTCCAGAATATTCTTCGCACCAGTAATGGTAAATAATAAAAATCGAAAAGAATCTCGATATAACGAAACCTCGTTTTAGAGAACATATTTTGTCAGTTACTTAGTTCACAATATAGGGCTTCCAATGTACGTGGTGGAGATAAATCCCTGCTCTGACCTCTGCACGGAGACTTCAGATGAAGTCAGTTAGATCATTTAATTTCCTTTGGCCTGGTTCTATTTTGCTGATCAGTCCAATGATTGTATTGTCCGTTAACTAGCTGACCATACTTTCAAGTGTAAATAAATGAAGTGAATTGTAACTGAAAAAGAGTTCTATTAAATGTGAGCAAAAGTCTCTTTTTTTGCTATTATGTCAAAGTTAATCCTCCATAAAGTATACATATTTTTCAGCAAGTCCGCACTTTGTACTTTTGCTTCTTTTGCCTGTAGAAACCTTTTAGCTGATTCTGTAATCGTTTCCAAAAGCGACGTTTTTGTTTTCTCCCGAAAAAAAAAACACAAATTGTCAATTTTCCATAGAAACAGAACTGTGAAACAAGATTTTGAAGAGACTATAAAACCTAATTAATTACACGAATTATTCAGCTGAGTGGTTCCTTAGGACGCTTAATTCATCGAAACTATTCACTAGCCTGGCAAGTATTCGTTTAGAGCCACAATAGTTTTGAACAAGGGATTTTGCAAGTTTGGTGCGATGAAAATAAAGTTTTAAATGCTCCTTTACAATTTTATTTGACAAGTCTGTTTATTTTTTTGCATACATCAACAGGTAGAGCATTGTGTTTAGAACATTTGTGGTTAAATTTTGCCTCGAGAAATGGTTTCGCTTCAGTTGCCGGGAATTGAAACTTTGCACCCTTGTATAATTGTATCTCCGGTATTGCTGATATTCGGTAAAAATGAGACCAGAAGATGTTAACTACAGAATTTATTTAAGACCACTGCCGTTCCGGGTACCTTGTATGATAATGGAACGTTTCGACAACTTGAGCAGCATAAATGTACAGGGATAGATATCAGGGCTTGATATGAGATTTATATACAAGGCTGCAAGTCCGAAGAGGTTCTGGCTTTGATGACAAAAAGAATTAGCCGGGGGTGCCACATGAAACGGAACATATCTCGACTGAAAGTTTTTCTCCTCTTGAAACTGTGTGACGTAAATGTTAGATTAAAATTGACTGATGGTAATTAAATTGGAGCTCTGCTAAATAACATTAACGAGTGGAACGTGGATTGCGAGCGCACATCTTTTGTTGTTTACAGACCGCTAGGTGCGGCTAATTTGACTAACGGGTGCTAGCTAATTCACACAACCTCTACTGTTTGTTCAACACTACTGATCTGTTTGTTTCCAGACTTAGCAGGCCGTGAGAAGGACCTGCTGCAATTGTCATATGGCATGCACAATTAGATTAATTCCTATCGTCAACTCGTGCTCTTTATTAAATATTTTGTCTTCATTATATGACACCGGCGCTCGACCGCTGTTTTACTAAATAATAGGATTTCATTCAAAGGGCAAACAACAATTCATCGGCTCACAAACAATTGTTTCGTTGCCTAGAAAGCCACATTTTGCACTCAGAAGTGAATGTGGGAAAATTTCACGTCCTAACCGTAACAAGACAAATTCAACAAGTTCAACTTCTCAAGAAGAAGGAAAATATTTTAATCCTATAATTGAGTGGGTTGCCTTAAAAATACACTCTTCTTATATCAAATTAAAATAAACGTTTCAATGCTATTAATAATTTTACACACCTCTAGAAAAGAAAATTGCCCAGTTTTGTCAATCTGGAGGAGATACTTTTCACGCAAGAAATTATCACTTGAAGCTTTAAGTTTGAATACGAAAATTTCCGGTAAAGTTAAATTGCTTTATGCAACGTGAAGTTTTGACTTCTACGGCGTGTGCTTATAACTGTGAAATCTGGAATACTTGACTTATAAGTAGGAGATAATTTTCCCCCATTGCCTAAGTGTGATGATGGTTATAACAAAAAATACTTTGCTTTTGTTGCTAAGAACAACCCACTCATTTTCTTTAAAGTTTCGAAAGCGAGAAAGGCTTTTAAGTTTCGTACTTTATTGTTATGCAAATACCCCTTGTCCTACCATTCATTATTGAAAAGTGTCAAGTGAATAGAAATTGCAAAAGCGCGCGTGAAAGGCTCTACGGAACACTGTTATTTTTTCACACCTGCCTAATCATTTAAATGATAACATTTCGCACCCTATGAACAAGAAGTATCAAAATTCTTAACATAATTCCATAAGAAGTTTAGACGTAAAAATTATCCGGCTTATTTTCACTCAAAATTTCTGTTTGTTTTTCTGCAAAGCGGCTGGAAACAAGTTAAACAGATCGGACAATTCAGAAATTAGGATTGGCCGGCTAAAAATATCCTTATAAAAAATTCTTTCATTATATTGATTTTTTTCCATTTTTACATACAGGTTGAAACGCTTAGTTTCATGAGAATTCTCTTTGTATTTTGAGCTTTTTTTCTAGTTTTATACCCAGAAGTGAGAAACTATAAAAAGTCAGTTTAACTAGAAAAATTTGATGCCATCTCTATCTTAGTTAAAACAAAAAAAATTAACTATAAAAATGACACATAGCGTGAAAGGCAAGACCTATGGCTACTGAGTCAGAGAACGTGAACTCCGTGTGGTAAAACCACAGTTAGAACAGTCTGAACTAAATCATATAGGTACAGTTAAACTTTGAATTTTTAAGATACAACGCAGCTTAAATTGAAAATCACAACCGCAATGAGTCAAGTCTGTTTACATACCTTGTTTTTAACCATTCTGAGGAAAGAAATACGATTTTTTCCCCTTCTCTTCTTAGTAGAGTTCCGTAGAGCGTTGTAGACAGGTTTTTGTTGTTGTTGAGATAGTTAAATGATCGTTTGTGGAGAGCACAACAACAGTGGATTAGATAACGAACTTGAAGGGAAGCAATTAGTCCGCTTTGAGCTAGGCACCTCAGGATTTTACGGTTACATCCGTAAGGGGCAAAGATACGAGCGCGGTAAATATATTCTTCACGCCAGATGGCCCAAGATATTCTCACCGATTTACATAGACCAATTAACACTCTTATAAAGATTGCTTTTATTTCATTGTTTACTGTGTGATCCTTCGATTGTTATTACATCTTAAGCTCTCTAACAAATAGCCTTCCATGTTAACAATTTTCTAACAATTGCCTTTATCTCATGTTTTTTTTCCCTAAGAGTTTTAACTTTAAAACTGGACAAAAACCTTCCAGATTTCTATCAAATATGATAAACCATATCAGTTGTCTAATATCAACTTAATTTTGGAAGGAAGTTTTTGTAGATTTTTTTGCGCCACCACTCTAATTAAACTTGCTTTTTTTCTTAAGATAATTATTTTAGGGCATGAAATTTGAGAGGTATAATGAACTAATCTATTTTTCGACATTTTTATTTTGGATAGATTTTCTGCTCTAAGGCACTGATTGGCCTAGTTCTCATTACTTCTGAAGAATGATTTATGAAAGAGTGAGAGAGTAATTTGTGGCTTGAACTGATAAAGCCTATGATGTTACTACATCAAGTCAAAGTCAGTTTTATTAATTTTTCTGATGAAGACGAAACAACAACAACAAAAAAATTCTGCGGCACTCTACTATAGCATTATCATGGCATCCTTAAGTTTCTAGTCTGCGAAAATCAATGTGAAGGCCTTTCTTACTTATAAATCGCAGCTGTTTTAGTAAAGATCTTATCTTGTGCCTGAACGCGAAATCAACTGAAGTCTACCTTAATATCCATTTCTTTCTTCCATTCCAGGCTCTTTCCAGGCTCAGCGTAACCTCCAAAAAAATGCACACTACCTCTAACTCAGCACAATTACTCGGCGAAGGCAGGAAGTCTTAAAGTAACCCTACTTTTAAATCAAAACTAATTATTCGAATCCGCGAAACACATTCTCTGCGAACAGCTGCTTTGAAGATCACCAAAGATCGTAAACATCAAAACTTAAGGAGACAATATATCCGAGCTAGATGATAACGATGAAAACTTTTGCACCTAACAAGTCAAGACAAGTTATCGTGTGGTGCGGGACTTTTACAACGGTTCCTAGTGGCACAAGTGAGTCTAATTAACCTGCTGTTGGCGAGGGTACACACCGGCGCGAGTATACACTTCCGTTCCCGCCACGCCATTAAAAAGTAAACTCTTTTCAAAATAAACTCAGCTGTACAGAGTAAATCATCAATGATTGGCTATCTAGAGCAGCATGGAGTGAGAGCTATATTAAGGAACTCTCGGTAAAAGCAAGCGAGCGTTCAGGTTCTGTAAGCTGGAGTAAAAACTAACTGGTAGACTTTGCCATTCCTCCAGGTTTTATTTTTTTTTTTTTCTTATTTATTTCACGTCAAATTATAGTTGAGTTGTGATTCTCTTTTGCTATCAACATAAGCCTTAAGCTCAATTAAACTTATTCTGAACTTCAGTTTCAAATGATTTACAGTAAAAAAAAAAACGCGTTTGTTATGTAAGCCTTGCAGATAATCTCAGACAAGATTTTACCCTAATTGGACAAACTAGTAGTGTCATACAACAAACGGTGTACGTCAACCCTCTTATCCGTCAGATTTCAAAAAAAAAATCATAAAAATTGATTGGACAAACGTCTCCCGTTTAAACTTGTATCTGGGATTCTGCACAACGAAAGAGCTCTACAAGGTTTTTCGCCAAGATCGTTTGGGACGGAGCTTCGTTTTGATGAACGGATATACACCTGAAGTATGAACCATAAATTAAAACTACTCTGATGAACTATTTTCCCGCGGAGACACACAGCACGGAACAGTCGAGCAGCTGTGTTCAACGGTCCATTAAAATTCATTTCGTTGCGTGAACGTAAAGTCCACTTGCTAGACAAATTCTAGGGCCAGACGTGCGTTTTGTAGTAAGGTTCGGGACAATTGTGCGATAAGCAAGGAGTTTTTGTTTTAGATAGGGGTGGGTTTTTGATAACAAGAAGCCGCATAGGACGGTCACATTACTTTTCGACAGCATTGTTCCGTTTGCTATTGTCCTAATCTAGTTTGTCATCTCTTAAGGCAAAAGAGAACAAAGGCTATCGATGCGCGTGAAACAAGCTGAATAGAATGTTTAGATAACTTTCGACACAGCTGTGTAATAGTGTCACGAAGGTATTGGAGGCAGCTGGTCTTAAATTCATTTTTAAGTGGATCATTTCTTTCTTTTCATAATGGAAAACCTGCTCTTTAAACTTAAAAGAATCATCTCATTAACACTATTAGCGAAGGTGTCGATAAGCCTTATTAAGTATTTCCTGATGCAAAATGCAAATAATAACTCTTAGGCAACATCTCTCTCAAGGAGTCCCCTTCTGAGTTTGTGCAGAAAAGAAAAAGTGCTCTTCATTGAAACCTTTACTTTCTGTCAATATGGACCGATATTTCACGGTTGGGCCGACATTAATTGTTATATATCCTCTTTTAAATCCCCTTGTAACAGTCCTATTGTAGTCCTATCAGTTGTTAGCATTCCACGCGGTATTTTTGAGCAAATGGTTTGCCGGTATTACATAGCTGGTATTACACAGCTTTTTATTCACCAATGCAAGGAGGTATAGTGCATAACTTCGAAGGCATAAAATCAATAACATAGCAATATGGAAAGTATTCTTAAGGGAAGAGAAGGCGCTATAACTATTATTGCTTTTGCGCGAAACATTAAATAAGATAAAATCTGGCACATGCTGTGACATTATCAAATTTATTTTTACCTCGTTAATTGCTCTCTGATATTTCAACGAATATCTGATGCTAGTTAATGAGGATGCAATCAATCTGTCAAAGCCATAATTTACTATCGTCAGAAATTTTCAGATTTGCTTTGATATCAATTGTTACACACCGTCCGATGTTGTTTACACTAGATAGAGCACCCCTTATAGAGCTAAATAACCAGAATGGCCAATAAACACCTTTGGTTGCCATGAAAGTCATTCAGGCCTTGCGCAGCACGCGAGTTGTGAAAAGAACACCAGAAAGTGATACATTTGAGCTAGCGGGTGACATTTGCCTTATAAAACCAAAATGAATTCAGCATAGTAGCTTTTAGTCTACTCCACAACAGTAGTCGGGTTCAGCCACAAACCGCAAAACAGTGTTCATTTTAAATTTATTCTGAGCGCAATTGTAGTGGTTAGCAAAAAAATGTAAGCGGATAAATATATTTACTCCACCGTATTTGGATGATAATGAATCGGAGAGTCTGATATTATTAACTGACTGCTAGGTCGTGTAATATCGTATTATCAGTGTGTGCTCGCAACACTGGAAAGGGCAGCTAAGTGCCGACATTATCGTACTTGAAAAATGTACAGAAATGATAGAACTGTACACAATACATCGAAGAGTGAAGCAATTTGCATTAAAAATTTTCGGGCCTATAACGTGCTAATAAGGTAAATCAGGCTAGTAGAGTGTTAAGTGTCGGATGGCTAACGGAAACAATCTCTTATGACTAAAGCACGTTAACAAGACAAACTTTTCTACTTCATAGTAAACAGACTAACAAACAAATATTCGAGTTCAATTCTTTTAGTAATGCAATGCTTTATTGCGTCCGAAGGCATTACCTTTTAATCCACTTTGCATTAAGAAAAGCTTGAAATTATGGGGTGCCGATAGTTAACGATTATGTTTCATTGAAGGTGGAACGCTGGCTTCGTTATAAAGCACCCACGAAACGAGAGTGTACTTCAACCTACTTATTAAATCAAATGTAGTGTTTAAAAAACAATGAGCTTATCATAAGCCTTTTAGTATACGTCTTCTCAAAAACATCAAAGTAGCTTACCTTAAAATTTGCGGAACACATTTCTTCTGTAATGTATGGGTACTTGACTGAGTGTCGATCGTCTTTTTCGTAGAATGGTCAGCCATTTGTCAATTTGCTGTTCTACTAACAAAGTATAGACTTCGATTTGACCAGCGGGTTACTTGCCACCGACAATGAATGATTGACAAGCAGTAAATTATACCACAGAACTGAAGGAATGCAGAGAAAAAATCAAATTAAGTCATCATTTGTAAACCTTTAAGGAGGCTCAATTTCAATATTCTTTCAATGAAGCGAAGTTGATGATAGTTTTAAACTGTTGATTAAAATTTTGCATTGAAATGACTCTAAAACCTAACCATTGTTAGCAATTCCCTTGGTATCGACACTAATTATATAGCGTCATCTAAAAATGCAGAGCATTGTGTTAGTTTCGCCGGCAACGGCGTTCAAAAAGCCTTCTCAGAGTAAAGATCAGAAAACGTGCGCACAGTCATCGTGACCACCACACACGTTGGTTGATAGAAATCGCGATTATCTTTGGTATAACTGGCGTTGCGATAGTCGTTTGGTTATCAGTGAAAAATAAAACTGTGCGAGGTCACTGAAGGCGGCTGCTTATTGTTTTAAACTAAAGTTATTTGTGTGTGTAATTAGTTGGTTAAATCATTTCATCAGGGCCTTTGAAATCGTCGTTTTTTTCTAGAGGAAATATATTTTCTTTAAACGTAACGGTTCGGCATTAGGCCAAGTAAGAAGTCACGTGGTTGGCACGAGGTGCGAAAGGCGTAAAACTCATAGCCTTCATCAGCATCTGTCTAGCCAATGAGATTTTAGCATGATCCTACAAGCTTCCATGGTGGTGGGGTGTATATTTATATATATATATATATATATATATATATATATATATATATATATAGATAAAAGATGAACTTCTGGAGTCGGACTAGTTCAAAAACATTTAATCGCTACTCGGAGTTTCATGCCTCTAGAGAAGCAATCATCAGGCGACTGACAACATTAGCGGTCACATGTAAAGATATACAAATTTGAAAAGACGTAAGAATTCTGATTGGACGGCTAAAATGCTTAACGAACAGGTAAATCTATATTAGGTTATCGCGGTATTTAAAAGAAATTTCTTAGAATGTCTACAGATCGATGACAGTTCGTTTCTACGATTGAGTGTCGACATTTCCGGTTTGCAAATAATAAAGTATTTCTCCCACAGGCAGAGATTACATTTCTTGTTGACATTAGAGTAAGACCTAGCTTGCTTTACTTTTCTCCACTTAATTTGGTAATCAATTTTGCGTTGTTTTAGGTTCCATACGTATTTGCTAAGCTCTGTGCTATTCTTGTATCTTTCGTTCCTGAAAGAGCATTTATGGTTATTGAATCGTTCCTTAAACATCGTGTCACATAGGCCGACGTACGTTTCTTTTGACTGTGGAGTCGTGACCTCTGCTTGGTATACAATGTTCTGGATTTTGCAATTTCCCTCAAGGAACGATTCAATAACCATAAATGCTCTTTCAGGAACGAAAGATACAAGAATAGCACAGAGCTTAGCAAATACGTATGGAACCTAAAACAACGCAAAATTGATTACCAAATTAAGTGGAGAAAAGTAAAGCAAGCTAGGTCTTACTCTAATGTCAACAAGAAATGTAATCTCTGCCTGTGGGAGAAATACTTTATTATTTGCAAACCGGAAATGTCGACACTCAATCGTAGAAACGAACTGTCATCGATCTGTAGACATTCTAAGAAATTTCTTTTAAATACCGCGATAACCTAATATAGATTTACCTGTTCGTTAAGCATTTTAGCCGTCCAATCAGAATTCTTACGTCTTTTCAAATTTGTATATCTTTACATGTGACCGCTAATGTTGTCAGTCGCCTGATGATTGCTTCTCTAGAGGCATGAAACTCCGAGTAGCGATTAAATGTTTTTGAACTAGTCCGACTTCAGAAGTTCATCTTTTATCTATTTACAGCTCTGGTGTTACCATTGAGCACTCTTATAGCAGATGAAGTCTTCATTTTATCTACTTATAGTTATATATATATATATATATATAGATACGTAGACTTGAACTAGGTCAAAAACATTTACTTGCTATATATATATGTATATATATATATATGATTGGGTGTCACCGGTTTTTTTCAAATTTTACTGCACGTCTGGAATCGGGAGGTAAATATCATACATAACTATATCAGTTCGTATATAGTTCTTTTATATCTTTCATGTATTTATTTTTAATAAACAACCTTCTCTGGAATGGCTTGCCCCAAGAAATTGTTGTTTGCAGATTAATTAAGTGAAGAGCATCCTTTCAGCGATCAGCTGACACCTGCTTGTGAATGTTCTACGTGATGCCCGCGGTAGATCCTGTTTTACCGATACCAGTATATTTAGACCCCTAGTTAGCGTTATCAAGAATCTTAATCATAATCCCTCTTAAAGGTGAATGATAAATAACATTTAATTTTATCCGGAATCAACACCTGTAACCCCTGCTTTCTTCGAAAAAAATTCTAAACAGACAACAAGTTAATATCTGTCTTCTTCTGATACAATAGCAAACAACCAGAGGGGGGAAATGGGTGATTTATAATAAACGCTCTTACCAGTATTTATAGGAAACGTTTCCAAATGTGATCAGGGTTTAGTACATGGCCTATATTGCTGTTTGGTGTTTGTTTCATATTGTTTCGTTTATTCAGTTGCCTGACTGTTTGCCGTTATGGCTATCGTAAGGTGAATGAGGAATTACTTGTTGTGCAACGTAGACCGCGGAATTGTGGAACTGTGGAACTACAGTAGCTAGTCGGCGAGGAAGCAGAGAAAAATCTTTTATCTGAACTATCATCAATAAGCGTAGGAAACGTTGAATTTTTTTTATAATAAACTTATCTTAGAAATTGTAGGTAATAAAATAATTCTTCACCAAAAAGTAGATTTGTCCAGATCTCGTGTTGGAAGAGACTCCTGTGGTTTAATTCTCATAGGTGACCACTCAGTCTTCGCATTTTGGTTGGTAGTTAGCGCGACGTTGGTCTCTAATTTCCTCGTTTCCTCACCTTTGGAACCCCACCCCCCCCGGGGGGGGGGGTTACTCCCATATGGCCTATACGGGGATGTGCCGCAGGACAGGGTATGGTTTTCGTCCCCTCTGTCCTGAACAGGGTGTTTGATTTCGCACGACTCTGTCCTAAACAGTGTCAGTGTGCATGATTTGTGCGAGTCTATTCTAATTATAAGCAGTGTGTTTAAGATATCATGAGGGCATTTTGCAAGACCAAGAAACTTGGAGCTTCATGCTTGATGAAATTTTTTTGTACCTCCAAGAAGCAATGACTGTAACATGATTTTCTCAATTGCAATTGCCAATAAATGACTTTAATAAAACCGCACGGCGTGTATTTTGTCCGTTGTCCTAAACAAGGTACTAAAATTGAGGGCGTTGTCCTAAACAGGGCATGTATTTTAGGAATTTTTTTCCTAAACAGGGTCAGGGTTTCAAACCCACAGCGGCTCACCTATACCCAAACATCGGTCGAGTAGCCTTGATCAATTTAGGTTTCTGAGAAACTGACCACCTACCCCTCCCCTAAGCCAACATTTTGACCTAACTGTAAGTAAGTGATAATGTTGGCTTAGGGGAAGGGTAGGTGGGCAGTTTCCCAGAAACCTCAACTGACATATCAACCCGTGATGACAGTACGTGGAGGTACGTGTTGTCGTTTTCGCTATTTTCCCACGTTTACTCCAAAAAAATTCACTTTCATTGGTATACTGCAGAGAATGTAAACATGCATTCCATCTTCGTCATGCAGCAAGTTGTAGTTAAAAGGTTGCAAATGGGGTCGATAATCGTAATAAGAAGTGTGAATAGACTGGCAAAACCCAAGTTCAAAAAACACTTAAAGCAAAACATATTTTCTTTCTTGACATTCACTTTATTTTTAAGTTCATTTCTTCAATACAACCACGTCACGTTTTCCACCTTTTCATACGTGCACTTTTAGTGTATCTAAACTTAAATTAATAAAGGTTTCTCTTTTTAGGCCTCTGCAGTTTTTAACCTGTTGAAGCGTATAAGGACGGATGAAAGATCAACAACCTGAAAGAAAGAAAGCAGCATTAATGAAATAACTCGTAGAGAGTTATTAAATCACCATTATCAATACGTTCAATCATTTTCATTAAATTAAAATAGTTATTGAAACATTAAGAAGCAGTATTCTGAA
Organism: Porites cylindrica; assembly: GCA_964035525.1. Lineage (NCBI taxonomy): Eukaryota > Metazoa > Cnidaria > Anthozoa > Scleractinia > Poritidae > Porites > Porites cylindrica. Next base: position 23,738,093 of record OZ037786.1, on the reverse strand, counting down.
AATAACTTGTTTTTTGTAAGAGGGTATTCGATCGACGATAATCTTCTTATTACTATTATTATTATTATTATTATTAAAATTATTATTATTAGTAGTATTATTATTAGTATTATTCATTCAAAACAAACTAAATATAATGATATTATTGGCGGTATTGATCATTTTATGACTATTTTATGTGTTTCTTTAGCATGCAAAGGTAAGTGCATGGGCCGGTGAAGTTGCATGCTGGTGACAATTCACGGTGGGGACAACACCCTTAAAATTTCCTCGAAGTAGTCATTTAGGATAATCTTATGTTTATCTATTTAGAATTTACTTATTTCTTCTTATCTTATTTTCGAATGTTTCAACCTCGTTCCCTGGCTTCTTCTTCTTTTCTTCCCTTTACAGCCTGGGAGGGAGGTTGCGATTGCTTACAAATAAATGTGACGTTAAAATATGACGCCACAATAGATAGCGTCACTAAAATAGGTTTATGAAATTTCTAATTTCAAGCTCAAACTATACAAAAATTAAAGAAAAGTTCTTTTGCTACAAGCTGTACAAAATTTAAATAAAATGTTTTTCGGATCATTTAAACTTACCAACTAACATACTACAACATTTGAGCTCCTCAATACAGTATATTTTGTCGCAGTTTGATTTGTAGATTCCGGCAACATAGTAACCGTCTTTCTTACACACACTGAGTCCATAGTGATCAAATGACCCCCAGATATTCTCGTTGTAGCAGTTATCATACTCGTCAATAATTGTGTTCAGTTTACATCACCTAGCCTTATCAATTGAAGACACCAAGCCTTTACCCTCGTCTCGCCAAAGACCTTGAAGAAAATAACCATCTGGACAGACGGCCCACACGTGGGTTCTGTAATACAAAGACAAAATTCAAGAGCAGTATTTTGTCGAATACCTTAAACACGTGCCTTAGCACAAATCATAGCACAGGATTGAACAGTCGGACGAGTTTACTTGGTTATCCGCCTTATTTAATTTGTATTCATTGAAAACATTTCTCCGTTTCCGATTGGCTCAAATCACCCGGCTAATTCCTCAAAACCAGCTAGCACTGACCTTTATTATTTCGAAAACGTTTGCGATATCCGTTAAAATGATATCAAAGGGGCAGGGTAAAAGCACGGCCACCGGGAGGCCCAAGTGGGGACTTGGCTGCGTTCGCTCTGCTGTTTTGGTAGTTCCCTCTAAAGCTCAGAGCAGGTTATAACTTGATAATCGCAAATTTGAGTCCGGCTTAACCTTAGGTAATTACATTTCTCTTTCGACGATGAAGTTTTTAAAAGTTTTCTAGCTGCATTTCAAATGACGTGATAAGTAAGCTAACGTTGTGAGGACGTACACAAACGTTGACTTGGGGTTTGTGTGGTCAAAGGAAGCCCTATAAAGCTTCTTTAACTCTTAAATACTCACCCATCGAGGACGCTACTCCAGTCGGTGTCTTGACAAATTGATGGCGTGTTCTCTTCTGGGGTGGGAGCTGAACAACACTTTGCTTCTTCTAGTAGGGAGATCTCATGATCTCCATAATTATGGTTCCTCCACAGGCCCTTGATGTATTCGGTCGAAGAGTCACAGGTAGACCAACCTTGATGATCAAATGTTCCCCACCAATTGGCCATCTTACAACTTGAAGCCGAGAGGCACTGGCTGTAAAACATACTCAGCACTAGCAGACTGAACAAAAAGGATTGAAGTTTCATGCTGACAAGAAGAAAGTAAAAATGAAATATAGCAAGTGGTTGTGGTTAGTTGTAACTTGAGCAACAAGTAGACTTCAAACATCGACTCAACCTTCAGCTTATTAAATAGAGGATATTACATGGCCGCGCGGAGATACGAAATTTCGTTTCGAGTGTTGAAAAATATTTCACGAGTGAGCGCAGCGAACGAGTGAACTATTTTTTTATATAAACACCAATGAACTACCAAACCATTTCACTTTAACGGTCTTTTGGTGTGAAATGCGCGATTTATTATGTAGCCATAGCAACGGTGATATTTTCACATGTGAAGAAAACATGTTATTTCCACATTTGAAGATACCAAGTTTTCGCGTGAAAGCTCACCTGGTATTTTATTGGTGTTTTTAATTGCTGATGAAACTGTTGTTCCACCGTATCCTCTTTAATTAACACAACACAACAAAAGTAGAAAGGAAAAAAAAAACTGTGGTTGTGGTCAGTTGTAAAGGTTCTTTCCAGCACTTTCACTTTGCGAGTGATGTTCGCTGCCCAATGCAAACCAGCGATGGTTTGCGAGGTTGAAATGCCTTGCAACGCCGAAAGCAATGCCCATTCTCCATTTGTACATCTTTTAAAATACATCTTGCTCGAGTAACGTTTTTTTGTAATTTTTCCTGAGTATACCCAATACAATACGACACCCAATACAAGCTGAGAAATTTGTTAGTAATTCCATAATTACCTTTAACTTGCGGTAATCTTCTTGTGATTTCTTTTTAGGTTATGTTTTTCTGTGATAAATTCTGGGCGGGAGAGATCAAAGCAGGTCTAAAACAGGAGATATTTTTTCGCGGTCGGAAGACCTCAGTTACCATTGCTCTTGTCAGGAGACAACAAGGCAACGTACCTGAGATCGTGTTAAACAAGGCAAACAGAATATTGCTTACAGTCATTCATTTTTTGTGCTCCACTGAAAATAGGCGTATCTGATTGGCTAAGCTGAAATCCTTTACCCTTAATTAAGACAAAGATCGGTTACGCTTTTTCTTCAGAAAGCAAACAGTTTGCTCTAGTCGTATCATTAACCGGACCTATTTTTGCAATATGGTCAAAATATAGTCGTTTTTTAATGCTACGGTCGTCAATCAAACTTATATATGTCCGAGTTTTGGCACAATGATTTCATCGGCGAAATTAAAACTTGTAACGAGCTAAGTGAGTCGTAAACTAGCAAGATTTAACAATTATAACATAAAGACAGCTGGCTATATGTCGGCTTTGCTGCGTTTGAAGTTGATCCGTTCTGCATTTTTCATGTTTCCAGCTTTATAATAATGGCATGGTTGTGACCTGTATTGTAAAGTGTGTTCAGACTAATCTGGCTTTGTAATGAAAAGAGACATTTGAGATAAAATTAAGTAATTTCTTTATGTAGGCTGTTGTGACAAAAAATTTAATGCTAGGTGAAAAAAGTTCCCACGGTTCAATGAAACAGCTAGGTAAATATCCGTTTTGGAAAATGTTCTTGTAATATACGCACAATCACGGTGAATAACTATCATCTTTCTTGAATTTTTGATTTCCTTTGGGCAGGGGAGGCTTTGTCAGATAGTTATTCATCTAGTCTCCTATTATTTGGTATTTGATAACGTGAGAGTCAATTATCTTCAATTGCCACCCTCTTATAAAGACTTTTTTAAAAAAACCCGTCACTTTTGATATTAGTAAAGCCGTCATCACGGGAGGTGTCTTATCACTAACTAAGAAAAATGCTCCCGATTCGCGCTTGAATTTTTAACAAGTAATGAAACACTGCTGTAAGTGTTTTTTAACATTACATAAAACACGGCCCGAGCACTTAAAGTACTTAAAATATATAATAATAATAATAATAATAATAATAATAAATAATAATAGTATTAATAATAATAATAATAATAATAGTAATAATAATAATAATATCAGCTGCTGTGGGACTTCAAAATCAGTACAGACTGACTACAAGATTGAACGCAACATGCCTGATATTGTGGTATATTGAATAAGATAGATAGCAATTATTCACCGAAGTGGAGGTGGCGTCTCTCGCTCGGAGGAACTGGAGGTGAATCAGTGAATAGTGCAGGATATTCACTGATTGAGTAGCCAATCAGAGCGCACGAAAAACACTATCCACTGTTTTAGTATATACTAAAACGGGTTATTGATTTTGCTTGTCTATTTGACATCCGAGTGAAAGACAGAGAGAAACAGAAAATCAACAACTCAGCTGAGAACTATCAAGACCTGAAGCGGCAGTTGAACCGATTCTAGAAATTGCGCAGAGCAACTGCGGTGCCAATCATAATTGGTGCATTAGGAACTGTCTCGAAAGATAATCATAGAAAAGTGGTTAGCAGAGATAAGTTTTATTTGTCGTTGAGAATCATTGCGGAGAGCGTGCAAACTGGTTACAGCCAAAACCCTTCGCAAGGTCTTGGACACCTGAGGTCACGGGCGGTGACTTGATGTTTAAGGAAGCCTCCAGCAAGTCATCCAGAAGCTGTGTTTAATAAGGATGATAATAGTAATAATAATAACAATTACAAGAAGAAGAAGAAGAAGAAAAAGGAGAAGAAAACATACCAAGCAAAACGCGTTTTTGTTTTTTACCTTGATTTTACTTTTGCATTGATTTCAATTCCTGTCCACTACTCTGCAACCTTCTCTTAATATAACATTTTTAGTTTTATCTAGCTAAAAAGCTTCCTATATCCTGTCGCAAATGGAACTTCTTAATTGGTCTTGAAGATCAGCAACCTAAAAGACAGAATATGGCATTATCATAAGAGAGTCAATTTTAGAATCATGTTTAAGACAAAGTAAAACGTCGATTAAGTTAACTTTTTTTTAATATAAAGATGTTACTGAGTACATGTAGACAAAAACTGTCTAAAATGATATGAAACTGACATGAAATTATTCAATTTGTATGCAGATTTTACGAACAGTTAAAGGTCTTTAAAAGACAAGAAAACAGACGAGATAACTCCAATTCAATGACTACGACATTAGTATCAGTAAGAATAGACAGCCTTACCTGTATTACTTCTCATTGCAAGGCAATCGCTTATTTTCCCTTTGCTACAACAACAACAAATGTAAAAATTAATTTAAGTGTTTTACTACCAATCTGAAGAAGTAGCCTAAAAAACAGACGACATTTGACAACGCTACAACTGGTTTTCCCGCGAAATGACGTCTGCGTAACATCTGCAGAAATTCCATACGGATGACGTCACTACCCAGATCTAGGTAGTGAACGTCATCAGTCTGAGGGAATTTCTGCAGTCATTGCTCGGTGGCGTTATTTCTTCATGGCGCCGTGAAATATCGGCTGTTTTTTTTTTCAGGCTCCTTGGGAAAGAGACTTTTCGTTCTCAAAAAAAAATTCCGTAATTTTGCGCGATTTCTGTAAGGAATGTAGCCTGAAAGAGCTGACTCCTATTTCGGCTCTTGTTTCACGAAAAAGGCGTCTGCTCTTGTAGGCTATAGGGAAGGCGGATCAATCAATCAATCAATCACATCCTTATTTCAATTTGGATTTCAGAGTAGCATTACTGCTAGTGCATCCGAAAGAGAAATATTAAATGAGATGAAACTAGAAATAGTGCAATTAAAATACATGCTATATAAACATCAATTACATAAATTAATATATAGTTACAAAACTATTTTTTTTTTTTAAAGTTTTAACTTCAGTTTTAAACTGCTTTATACATTCGTACGAAAGTATTCAGATCAGGAGCTCTTCTTGTTTCAACGGGCAAAGAGTTCCAGTTTGAAATAGCTCAGTATTGAAAAGTGTTTAGTCTAAAGATAGTAGTGGCCTCCTTCGGCACAATGAGCTTTTTAACCCCCCTGAGATTATACTTACTAATACGAACATGAAACAAGGAAGTTAAATAAAAAAGTGCCATATTAACCAAACACTTGCAAACAAGTGTGAGCATATCCTGGATTCTCCCGTCTCTTAGGGAAACAAAATCTAATTTTAAAAATCTTATCGCTGGGCTTGATTTCAAACGGGGTGACCTGAATCCATGTATTATAAGATAATTCAATATTTAACACAAGACCCACATAGTTAGAAAGGGCGCTCTGAGCTTTAAAAAAAATCCACGTACAAATGCGCTCTAGACTGATCCTCAAACAGTTTCTTTCTGAAAGACCTAGTTGGGAGAATATGATAAAAGATCAAAGCATTTCCCCTTATGCGCTTGTTTCATTTATTCCCATAACCTTTTCTCTCGGTGATGTATCGATATTGTTAGGATGCTCACTCTACCTTGGAACGTTTACCAATAATCATCAAGTTGACAGGTCTTCCCATAATATCCAGATGGGCATTCGCAGCTGTAGTCCGCTCCGAAACGAGTCGAGACGTTGCTACAAGTTCCACCGTTTTTGCATGGATTGGCGTATTTGCAAAAATCTGTAGAGAATGATCAAAGAGAAGGGGTTAATACTAGATACATGAAGGATTCCCTTGCTTATAGAGGTGCAGTCTTCTGGAACACTATTAGTTTAAATGAACCTGGATTTTCACATAGAAACCAGAATGAGCTGTATACAATTGATTGAAAACAAAAACTTATTTCAACGTTGTTTCAGCTTCAGTTGTCCGGTATCGAAAGGATGACTTTATTTATATTTGATCGTTTTATATATATGATGTTAGATGTCTTATTTTATTATTTATATTTACTTTATTGTATAGTTGATAGATTTCTTTACTTTTTGCACACGACCCCACAAGCTTGTTAGCTTTTATTATTATGGTGTCAAAACTTTGTTGCAGAAAGAAGAGAGCAGTTCTACAAAACCTGTACATGATGTTTCGCTTTTTACCAGCCCAAGGCAAACTTGATCTGCGGCAAGTGCGTTACTCCCGTGTATGGCGTGACTTCTGCGTAATGTTATCCAATCAGGAGTCAGTATTTACGCAACTTGTAGCAACCTGATTTGTTGCAAGAAAGGTTTGAAATGGGAGGTAAAACAGTCAACATCGCTTTTGAACTCAGCAATATTTCGAAACAAATTGCAAGTATACGGATGTTCTAACCACTCATATGGCAAATCTACCCACCTTTATTTTCATTTTACTTTTTATTGTTTTTTGAGCAGCAGAGTCCTCTATGATCAAAGTTCTACTTTTTGGTTTAGAGATTGAAACTCCTGTAATTTAAGTTCTTCAAAGAGGTAGCAAAGCGCTGGTAATTTTTTGTCATAACAAATTCACTGTACTTAAAGGGGCCAGGTCATGAGGATATTTCTATTTTAGATCTTATTTTAGATGAAGTCATTACTTTTATTATATAGACACGAGTGTTTTACTGCAAAATAAACCGCTCGTAAAAGTCATAAAAACTACATCCGGGACCCGAGTGGTTTATTTTGCATAATCTCACACGTGAGTTTATCGATGACGTAATTTCGGTAATTCCCCTTCGAAATTTGTAGGCGTCTTGCGTCTTTTGAATTTCACCAACCATTTTTCAAAGCTTTGCTTATACTTTGTCACTATAGAGCCTTATTCAGCTGAGTGTTATTTCTCAAGATTATTGTAAACAATGTCTTATATTGCTGCACTGTAAATTTGAGCCGTCACAATTACTTTCTGGCGAATAAAAATCTATTATTTTATCTTTTTTTTTTGTCTATATAATAAAAGAACATTACACGGCGGCTTGAAGATATGAATTTTATTTTCTCGTGGCAAAACAATATTTTACGAACGAGCGCAGTGAGTAAGTAAAATATTGTTTTGCCACTCGAAAATAAAATTCATATCTTCGCACCACCATGTAATATCCTCTATATCCACACACAATTAATATGCTCCTGTAGAGTTCAGTATGAAAATATCAAACAAATTTCATCAGTGAGCATTAGCAATAATATTTTTGCTTGGTATTTTTTGCAGGCATATCATTAAAACTTGAAAAGGTTGGTCCAAGTTTTTCAAGTTCCAATCCATGTCAATCCCCTTTTAATGCCAAAATATAGTCTTCAATAACAAATTGGACCATTACTTTTGCAGTTATTCAAATGATGTGACGATAAGTTTTAATTTTTTTTCCAATGGTGTGTTATAGCTCTTTGAACTCACAACATATTTCCAGTTTTATCGATTAAAATGGAATAAAAGTACAATAAAAAATCACTGAATGTCACCTCACTTACTCAAAAGTACTGCATCACGTTTTATCTAAACATATGATACAATGTTCTTCGAATTCTTAACAAAACTCACCCACGCTCATTCTGCAACATTTGAGCTTCTCAATACAGTATATTTTTTCGCAGTCTGATTTGTAGAATCCAGCCACATAGTAATCGTCCTCCAGACACTGACTCAGTCCTTTATGATCAAATGAACCCCATATATTCTCGTCGAAGCAATCTTCATACTGGTCAGGGAGTGTGTTGGGTTTACAGCATTTGGCTTCTTCAATTTTGTAAATCCAACCATCACCATCATTTCGCCAAAGACCTTGAAGAAAGTAGCCGGTTGGACAGACTGCCCAGACGTTTTCCCTGCATTTCAAAAACAAAGACCAGGGCCGAGTTTTTCGAAGCTGGGTTAAGTTAACACAGGGTTAGTGCGAAATTTGAATTCAGATTTGAAAGCTTTAAAACCATTTCAGTTTTAATTCCATCTGTCTACAAGTTGATGATTGGAAGTTCTAAAATAACAGAGAAAACTATCCAAGAAAATGCATTTGAACACAAGAAAAAGAAACCAGGGTTAAATTTAACCGCGGTTAAGCGCTAATTGGCCTTCTAACAACTGGGCCCAGGGTTCCGTTTCTTGAAAGTCTCGGTAATTTTTGAACCCAAAGTCAAACATTTAAAATCAAAATCTTAAGAATGAAAGCGCACGACTTCACTAACAAGCCAGTCCATTTGTTTTGTTGACTGATCGTTTTGTCAGAATATTATCAGTTCTGCAAAGCTATGGAAACCTCTCGCACTCGAATACAAACAACAGCTTTCCCGGCCGGTTTATTGTCGGCACCTTCGAGAAACGGATCCCTTAATAGGATTCCATATAAGAAGTCCTCAAATACAGGACTGGGCTAACCTGTAAAATGATTGCTAGTATTCATCCATTTTAAACTGAAAATCTTTTTTATAGCGTGACTTCCATTCGATTACGATTCGAAGTAACCGGAAAGCCAATACTCACCCATCCAATACTCCCCACCAATTGGCCGTTTGACAAGTTGATGCCAGGCTTTCGTATGGCGTGGGAGCTGTACAGCACTTTGCTTCTTCTAATAAGTGGATCTCATCATCGCCCGCAGGATCGTTCCTCCAGAGACCCGTGATGTACTCGGTCGAGGAGTCACAGGTAGACCAACCTTTATGGTCAAATGTTCCCCACCAATTGGCCATTTTACAAAATGAAGCTGAGAAGCGCCAAAACATACTCAGCAATAGCAGACTGAGTAAAAAGGATTGAAGTTTCATGCTGGCACTAAAGATAGTGAAAAGACAAGTGGTTGTTGTGATTAGCTGTAGCTTGATCAACAAGGACGCTAAAATGATTGACTATTTATCTGTTAGTCAAATTTAATGCAAGCTAAGTGCTTCTGTTGACTAAGTAGCTTAAATACGTGTCATAAGAGTATGTAAGAGAGTTATAATTCGAGGCGTAGACGTAAAACACCCATTAGCGCTATTTAAGCAGGGCTACGTCTCACTCTGTTTGCTACATGTTTTAAAATGCTAAAGATTGTCTTCGCATCAATTAAATTCTATTTTTTTGTTGTTGTTACTCAAGACATTATTTGGGCATTAAAAATATTTTCTGTCGACTGGAGCCGCTACGGATCGATGGCATGGATGAACAGGGATTGAAACTTGAAAACACTGGGTTAACGTTTTCAATTTTTTTATGCTATTGGCTGCCAAAATCACCAAAAAGTTAGGATGGTTAGTGCTCCCTCCCCTGGTGAAATTTAATTGATCAAGTGTTGGAAACTCATGTCTAGTGTTTTACCGTCAAATGACTGAGAGCTTTCGTAAAGGTTTAATAGGCAGACAATAACTCTGCCCGCGTGCAGCACACTTCTAAACGTTTAAGAAAACTTTAAAATTCAATAATTAGCAAATTCATTTACCTTTGATTTGAGGTAATCTAGGCTCTCCATACACCAAAAATCCTCGACAGAAGAAAAGTTAGCAGCCTCCTTACAACAAGTGTACTTCCTCGCGCAGTCAGTTACGACTAAGACTGTTACGTTTGGGTTTGGGGACTAACTAAAGTAACCTAAAATCGATCGCAGCAAAGCTGCTATGGCGTGTAACACGCGTTGGGCGTGCAAAGTAATCAATAATACAAAAAACATCCATAAACAAAATATTCACTCTAAGTGATCATCATTGAAGTTCTCTTGTTTTGTTTCGAACTATCTTTATACCGATTATAATTGTGCCCAGATGAAAGGAACTACTTTGGGTGTTTAAATTGCACTTTTGAAAGTCACATGACCAGCCACGTTCATAATTATGCGAAATTTTACGTTTTAATTACGTTCTTCAAGTTCTCAACTGTTCTTTTATTATTTTAATGCTAAACATCTAAAATCAATGGGGGAAGGTTAAAAGATTTTATTCCTTTGTAATGATTTAACGTTTTCCTCTCGCCCCAGTCTTAATCTAAGATGAAAACGTTACAGTTTGCAGAATACAATTTATTTCCGAAAACTCCGATACGTTCTATAAACTTTATAGTTATACTCGTAAGCAGAAAATGAATTAAATCAAAAGAAATTTTCTAAAGAGTTGTCACTTTGGATCAAAATAAATATCATTCAATGAGTTTGGCAAGTCACGTGACTAAGAAAGTTTTTCATTCTTAATGAAACTGATTTGCTTTAATGAAAGTTAAAAGCGAAAAGCTTAATTCGCTTCAAGAAAACCATATCACCCTCCAATAAATTTCCCGTGACCCATTCCTTAATTCACCAGAGTGACACCTCTTGCATCTTTCTCACATATCGTGCCCATAAGACTCTTGTGTGAAGGATCATTTCGGGCTTATTCTGTTTTTAGAACATTTGGAGTCAATAGATAACTCATTTGATACAGTATGATTTTCGAGAGGTTTATTTATACTGCTTCGTAAATGTTGATCGACCCGTACAGTATGATGTCCTTAGTCCGCGACTTTTAAGAACTTAATGATCAAATCCGCTACCCGTACAACATACTTACAAACGTTAAGAAAACTTTAAATTTAATGATTAGGAAAATTCTTTACCTTTGACTTGAGGTTATCTGGCCACTCCCTAAACAGAGGAAAAGTTAGCACCCACGTTACAACAGATTTACTTCTGCACGTAGTCAGAAGATTTCAGTTGTGATTGGTTTTGTCGGGGGACAAAAGTCAAGTAACCTGAAATCAATCTTACCAATCATGCGCGGTACACTGTGTTTTCGTCATTCGATAAGCCTGACTTCAAAGGCGCGCATCTTATTGGCTAAGTGGCAATCCATTATTCTGCGGCGATTAAGACAAAGATCCCTTATGCTATTTTCTAGCGAGCAAACCTTTCACCTGTTCGAAGCATCATCCAAATAGTTGTTTTTAGCTTCGCAGTCACCGACTTAACGATAATGCTGGAGTTTTGTATAAACGATTATTTTGACTGTCTTTTTTTGGGCTATCTAATTGATGAGAACGAAGAGTCGTAATATCCCATGATTACACATTTAGGACAGCTGCGTATATATCGCATAAGTGTGTTTAATATTTACCCGAACTGTTTGTTACCCAAATGCTTTTCAGTAAACTGTGCTTGACCAACCTACTAGAAAGTGTAATGTAAAGACTCTCCTTAGACTGACTTGATAGAGAAATGAAGAAATAAATTGGTGGTGATGAATTCTGGTGATAGGGAGTAACTTGGTTGTGAATATCAAATTACGTTGGGGAACAGAAATATCAATACCGAGTGGCAAAATTCCCACGTTAACAAGAAAGCCAAACAGCTGAGCAAGTATCGCTTATGAAAAACCTTCGCCTAAATCACGCAAAATCAATCATGGTAAATTACGAAATTAATAGCCTACTTTAGCCTGTTTGAACTGTAAAATACCCTGTACAAGCGAAGCATCTAGTCAAGAAAGTTGGGCACGTAGTTTCAGTTTTTACAACGCTAGTCAATGTTTCGGCAAGAAACCTTTTTCTAAAGGGAGTGTCACAAGGCGAGCATGTGTAGTGTAGTTATTTAAGTTGATTACATCCGATATAATTCTATAGTTTCTGAAGGCAAATGCTAGATACGACGCGTGACACTTTTGGTATTATACGTACAACGACGATACATTGTATAAATTAATATTATTAGGAAGTTGCACAAATTGTTGCAAATCTTTTTAAGAAGTATTCTGTTTCATAAGGCACTCAATGTGGGCAGGACTCTGTTGCACAAAAGACAAAAAATTATACTTTAATAAAAAAAAAACACTACTACCGTTCTTTTGAGAAGTTGATGAACATCATTAGCATCAAACAATTGCCTTGTCATTGACGACCAAATTCTAGCCATTTTCTTTTCACAACAAATTACCATAGTATTGTTCGTCAACAGTTATCGTTTTTTAGCATTGTTTTCACAAAATTTCACTGTCTTTCACAAGTATTAAAGTAACTCTTATATATAATAGAAGGGAAACAACTTTCTTGTGAAAATTAGTTTTACTTGCATGAGAATAAAAAATCATTTTCTTACCAACTGCTTTGCGCTTAGCCCCGCCATGAAACAGAGCTTGAGGTAACTCGGAAGTGGCGTATTACACTGCCATCTTCTTCTTCTTAAAGTATACGGTCTCGGCTAAATTGAAGGGCCATAAAAAACACGAACTATTACAAAAGAGTTCCTTACGGTTAAAGCTGCCTAAAAATATACATGAAATTTGCATTTGAATGATGGCAATCAAATGTCTTTCCATCATAATAACTTTGTTGGTAAACTTCACCTGGATGTGATTGAAAACCCTCAAAGCATTAGTAAAAATGCTCGCGCTTCACACTCGAATTTTTTAACCAGAATAAAACACTGTTGTAAGTGTGTTTTTATAACATTACCTAAAACACGGTCCAAGCCACTCAAGTACCAAACATAAATAATAAATAAACATTCCAAGCAAAACTTGCTTTCTTTCTTGACCTTTATTTTATTTTTGAATTGATTTCAATTCCTATCCCCTACGTTGCAACCTTCTTTTATGTGTATTTTTATCCAGCTAAAAAGCTTCCTATATCTTGTTGAAAACGGAAGTACTTCTTTAAAGGTCTGGGAGATCAACAGCCTAAAACACAGAACGTAGTAATATTATAAATATATTATTATTATTATTATTATTATTATTATTATATTTAATTTTTTGTGCCGATATTACGCACAGTAGTTGTAGTTAAAAGGTTGCAAATGGGGTCGATAATCATAATAAGCAGTGTGTTTTGCACTTGCCAAACCCCTCAAGTTCAAAAAACACGTATAGCAAATTATATTTTCTTTCTTGATATTCACTTTATTTTAAGTTCATTTCTTTAACACAACCACGTTTGCCACTTTTTCATACATGCACTTTTAGTGTATCTAAAATAAACTTGAATTAATAAAGGTTCCTCTGTTTAGGCCTCAGTTTTTAACCAGTTGAAGTGTATAGGGACGCGGGATGAAAGATCAACAACCTAAATTGCAAAAAGAAAGAAAGTAGCATTAATGAAATAACTCGTACAGAGTTATTAAATCACCATTATCAATACGTTACAAAATCATTTTCACTGAATTAAAATAGTTATTGAAACATTAAGAAGCAGTATTCTGAAAATAACTTTGTCTTGTTTTTTGGAAGAGGATATTCGATCGACGATAATCTTATTATTATTATTATTATTATTTTTATTATTCATTCATTCATAACAAACTAAATATAATGATATTATTAGCGGTATTGATCATTTCATGAATATACTCTGTTTTTCTTTAGTATGCTTTAGTGTGCATGGGCCGGTGAAATTGCACGCTAGTGACAATTAAAGTTGGGGACAACACCCCTCAAATTGCCTCGAAGTGGTCATTTAGGATAATCTTCTGTTCATCTATTTATAATATACTTGTTTCTTCCATTATGGCTCTTGTTTCTTCTTATTTTATTTTTGAATGTTCCAACCTCGTTCCCAGGCTTCTTCACCTTTTCTTGCCTTTACAGCCTGGGAGGGAGGTTGCGATTGCTTACAAATAGATGTGACGTTAAAATATGACGCCACAATAGACGACGTCACTAAAAATAGGTTTATGAAATTTCTAACTTCAAGCTCAAAACTATACAAAAATTAAAGAAACGTTCTTTTGCTACAAACAACACAAAATTTAAATCAAATGTTTTTCGGATAATTAAAACTTACCAACTAACATACTACAACATTTGAGCTCCTCAATACAGTATATTTTGTCGCAGTTTGATTTGTAGATTCCGGCCACATAGTAACCGTCTTTCTTACACTCACTGAGTCCATAGTGATCAAATGACCCCCAAATATTCTCGTTGTAGCAGTTATCATACTCGTCAATAATTGTGCTTAGTTTACAGCACCTAGCCTTATCAATTTGAGACACAAGCCTTTACCCTCGTCTCGCCAAAGACCTTGAAGAAAATAACCATCTTGACAGACGGCCCATAAGTGGATTCTGTAATGCAAAGACAAAATTCAAGAGCAGTATTTTGTTGAATACCTTAAACTCGTGCCTAAGAGCAGATCATAGCGCATGATTAAATGGTCGGACGAGGTTACATGGTTATCCGCCTTATTTAATTTGTATTCATTGAAAATATTTCTCCGTTTCCGATTGGCACAAATCAACCGGCTAATTCTTCTAAACCAGCTAGCACTGACCTGTATGATTTGGAAGACGTTTGCGATATCCGTTAAAATGATATTAAAGGTGAAGGGTAAAAGCACGACAACCGGGAGGCCCAACTGGGGTAAGGCTGCTAGGTTCAGCTGTTTTTGTAGTTCCCTCTAAAACTCAGAGCAGGTTATAACTTGATAATCACAAATTTGAGTCTTGGTTACTACATTTCTCTTTCGACGATGAACTTTTTAAAAGTTTTCTGCATTTGAAATGACGTAATAAGTATTAAAGCTAATGTTGTGAGGACAACGGTTTGTAGTCAAAAGAAGCTAGGCCTATAATTAAAAGCTTCTTTAACTCTTAAATACTCAGCCATCGAGGACGTTACTCCAGTCGGTGTCTTGACAAATAGATGGCGTGTTGTCATCTGGGGTGGGAGCTGAACAACACTTTGCTTTCTTCTTCTAGAAGGGAGATCTGATGATCACCATAATTATGGTTCCTCTACAGGCCCTTGATGTATTCGGTCGAGGAGTCACAGGTAGACCAACCTTGATGGTCAAATGTTCCCCACCAATTGGCCATCTTACAACTTGAAGCCGAGAGGCACTGGCTGCAAAACTAGCACTAGCAGACTGAACAAAAAGGATTGAAGTTTCATGCTGACAAGAAGAAAGTAAAAATGAAATATAGTAAGTGGTTGTGGTTAATTAAATAACTTGAGCAACAAGTAGTCTTCAAACATCGACTCAACCTTCATCTTATTATATAGAGGATATTACATGGCCTCTCGGAGATACGAAATTTCGCTTCGAGTCTTGAAAAATATTTCAATTCTCATGTCCACTCTGTTTTACAAAGCACTGATATTACAAGGAGAAATTTGATGCTGGTCACTCTTAGGGCTTAAAGGGTTAAAATACACCTTGCTCGCGTAACGTTTTTTTGTCTCCTGAGTGTAACAGTCGACACCCAATACAAGCTGAGAAATTTAAACGATGCTTATGCCAAATTGTGGAGGGCAAACAAAGTTTTTATTTATGAGGGATTTTAAAATGGCGATCATTGATTGTTAAGAGTGTCAGCTTTCTCCCATTTTTACATTTGGGAAAAAATGACTTCAGTTGGCGCTAAGTTGTACTGATTTATTACAAGTTTGCCGTACAGGAATCCGCTTGGTCATATCAACAGATTCGGTTTCTATTCCTTTTAATGCGCCTTGATATATGAATCTGTAGTTTTGGTACACAATCTTTGGAAAAACTGCCTTACTACAGCTGAAGATTTGCTTTACGTGAATTGTATATGGCTAGAATGTGTGAAAACTTCTAATGGTCTTCCCATCTCTTAACGCATACGGTGTGTTAAATTAAAAAATTCAGTACGTTTAATTAAATTAATTAAACCAAAAAGTCAACTCTACAAAGCATCCTTTGTTGCAATTTTGATCTGCAAGGTGGATTTTGGTCGACAGCTACTTGATTGTCTTGATTATGATTATGATGACCTTTTATTTTCTGGAATTGGTCTCAGTGGTCTTCAGTATATATCTTGAAGTTATATGTCCTCTTTTGTTTCTGTAGCTAAGCAAAATGCGAAAGTGTGGCTAAATCACGAAATTCATTTGTTAGTAATTCCATAATTACCTTTAACTTGCTGTAATCTCAGTCCTGTGATTTCTTTTTGAGGTAGTCTTTTTCTGTGATAAATTCTAGGCTCGAGGGATGAAAGCAGGTCTAAAACTGTAGATATTTTTTCGCGGTCAGAAGACCTCAGTTACCATTGCTTTCGTCGGGAGACAACAAAGCAACGTACCTGAGATCGTGTTAAACAAGGCAAACAGAATATTGCTTACAGTCATTCATAATTTGTGCTCCACTGAAAATAGGCGTATCTGATTGGCTAAGCTGAAATCTGGCATGGTTGTGTGACCTGTATTGTAAAGTGTGTTCAGACTAATCTGGCTTTGTAATGAAAAGAGACATTTGAGCTAAAATTAAGTAATCTCTTTATGTAGATTGTTGTGACCAAAAAATTATTGCTAGGTGAAAAAAGTTCCCACGGTTCAATGAAACAGCTAGGTAAATATCCGTTTTGGAAAATGTTCTTGTAATACACGCACAATAACGGTGAATAACTATCATCTTGCTTGAGTTTTTAATTTCCTTTGGGCAGGGGAGGCTTTGTCAGATAGTTATTCATCTAGTCTCCTATTATTTGGTATTTGATAACGTGAGAGTCAATTATCTTCAATTGCCACCCTCTTATAAAGACTTTTTTTTAAAAACCAGTCACTTTTGATTTTAGTAAACCCGTCACGGGAGGTGTTTTATCGCTAACTAAGAAAAATGCTCCCGATTCGCGCTTGAATTTTTAACATTACATAAAACACGGCCCAAGCACTTAAAAGTAAATAAAATATATAATAATAATAATAAAAATAATAATAATTTTAATAAATAATAACAGTATTAATAATAATAATAACATAAGCTGGTGAGGTACTTCAAAATCTGTACAGACTGACAATAAGGTTGAACACAACAAGCCTGATATTGTGGTATATTGAATAAGATAGAACCCAAATGCCTGATTATTAATGTTGCTTGTCTATTTGACATCCGAGTGAAAGACAAAGAGAAAGAGAAAATTAAGAACTCAGCTGAGAACTATCAAGACCTGAAGCGGGAGTTGAAACGAATCTAGAAATTGCGCAGAGCAACTGTGGTGCCAATCATAATTGATGCATTAGGAACTGTCTCGAAAGATAATCAGAGAAAAGTGGTTAGCAGAGATTAGTTTTATTTGTCGTTGAGAATCATTGCGGAAAACGTTCAATCTGGTTGCAGCCGAAAAGGTTCGCATAGTCTTGGACACCTGAGGTCACGGGCGGTGACTTGATGTTTAAGGAAGCCTCCAGAAAGTCATCCAGAAGCTGTGTTTAATAAGGATGACAATAGTAATAATAATAATAAGAAGAAGAAGAAGAAGCAAAACGCGTTTTTGTTTTTGACCTTGATTTTACTTTTGAATTGATTTCAATTCCTGTCCACTACACTGCAACCTTCTTTTAAAATAACATTTTTAGTTTTATCTAGCTAAAAATCTTCCTATATCCTGTTGCAAATGGAACTTCTTAATTGGTCTTGAAGATCAGCAGCCTAAAAGACGGAATATAGCATTATCATAAGAGAGTCAATTTTAGAATCATAGTTAAGACATAGTAAAACGTCGATTTAAGTTTTGATATATAGATGTTACTGAGTACATGTAGACAAAAACAGTCTAAAATGATATGAAACTGACATGAAATTACTCAATTTGTATGCAGATATTACGAACAGTTAAAGGTCTTTGAAAGACGCGAAAAAAGACAAGATAACTCCAATTTAATGACTACGACATTAGTATCAGTAAGAATTGACAGCCTTACCTGTATTACTTCTTATTGAAAGGAAATCGCTTATTTTCCCAATGCTACAACAAGAACAAAGGTAAAAAATAGAGTTGACATTAATTTATTAATAAGTGTTTTACTACCAATCTGAAGAAGTAGCCTAAAAAACAGACGACATCTGACAACGCTACAACTGGTTTCCCCGCGAAATGACGTCTGGGTAACGTCTGCAGAAATTCCATACTGATGACGTCACTACCCAGATCTAGGTAGTGCTTTTCATTGGTCATGACGCAAGAGAAATTTGTTTCATCTAATCAGGAGAAGGACTACCCAGATCTGGGTAGTGAACGTCATCAGTATGATGGAATTTCTGAAGTCATTGCTCAGTGACGTCATTTCGTGGTGGGGGTGGAAGTATCGACTGTTTTTTCACGCTACTTAGGAAAGAGGCTTTTCGTTCTCAAAAAAATTCCGTAATTTTGCGCGATTTCTGTAAGGAAAGTAGCCTGTGAGAGCTGACGCCTATTTCGGCTCTTGTTTCACGAAAAAGGCGTCTGCTGTTGTAGGCTATAGGGAACGCGGATCAATCAATCAATCATATCCTTATTTCAATTTGGATTTCAGTGTATCCGAAAGAAAAATATTAAATGAGATGAAAATAGAAATAGTGCAATTAAAATACATGCCATATAGAAATCAATTACACAAATCTATAGTTACAAAACTATTTTTTTGAAAGCTTGAACTTTTAAACTACTTTTTACATTCGTACGAAAGTATTCAGATCACTGAACTCTTCTTATTTCATCGGGTAGAAAGTTCCAGTTGGAAATGGCTAAGTATTCAAAAGTGTTTAGTCCAAAAGTAGTAGTGGCCACCTTCGGTACAATGAGCTTTTTGCCGCCCCCTGAGATTATACTTACTAATACGAACATGAGACAAGGAAGTTAGATAAAAAGGTGCCATATTGACTAAACACTTGCAAACAAGTGTGAGCTTATCCTGGATTCTCGCGTCTCTTAGGGAAACAAAATCTAATTTTAAAAATCTTATCGTTGGTCGCCGAGTGAATTAAGAGTTTTAAAGTATTCCATCAGATTTCATCAATACTTATGATAAAATGTTTTTCGGATTATCAGTATGACTCACCAACGACCATGCTGCAGCACTTGAGCATCTCAATACAACCCAGTGTGTTGCAGTTTGACTTGTAGAGTCCAGCCACATAGTAGCCGCCCGTCTTACACTCACTGAGTCCATAGTGATCAAATGACCCCCAGATATTCTCGTTGTAGCAGTGTCCATACTGGTCAGGCAATAAGTTCGGTTTACAGCACCTGGCCTCTTCAATATGGTAAACCCAGCCAACCCCATCATTCCGCCAAAGACCTTGTAGAAAGTAACCAGTTGGACAAAGGGCCCAGACGTTAAATCTTCGTTGCAAAGACAAAAGCAAAAGTAAGATTTTATTCGAAATCTTATGCACGGACCTCAGCGAGCCTTTATAATAGAACCGATAGCATTTTGTTGGCTTCACTTAACAATTTTTAAATGACAGAGGAAGGAAGAGTCGGAAACGTTTATCTGCTTATTCTCTGGTCGAACTGGCGTTCTGTCGCCAAAACAAACACGAAAAACTAGAATTTCAATCTCAATGGTTGATGTCACACTACAGAAAGTTTACTATGGTAAACTCACGTTTACCACAGTAACGATCAAAGATGACCCATCACCGATACCTTAGGTAGATATATCTCTAGTTTATCTAAACTTTTCTTCGTTTTGTTGACAGTTTAATTGTCGCGATTTTTGAGGAAAGCAGTATAAAATAGGGTCACGTAACATAACAGTTTTAGCGCATCTAAAATCGCTTTTATTCGTGGGCAGCGGAATTAACAAGTCCAGAATCTGGGAAATGAAAGGAATTAAATATGCAAGGAACCTCAACAAGATTCAGGTCAGTGCAATTTTTCATTTGCGAGATATACGGAGAAATGATTTACCTAAATTCACAGAGATTTGTATGGAGATGCCATGTTGGTGCGCATCCAAATGGGCACCAACACGGCCGAAAACCAGCAGTAGCATCTGTCACTGATTTTGCTACGAAATCGTGAATTCATCTCTCGGGTAACTAATAATCATTACAATAACTGTTTAGAAAACAATAACATGCTTACACAAAAGCTTAGAAGTTCAATAGTACTCCATCAAAAAAACAAAAACAAACAAAATGCACTTTATTTGAGTGTTAAGGTATTTAGCACGAAAGTACTAACTGGGGACACTAGTTTTACGTCTCCAATTGGAGACGGGACTGGCATTTTACGTGGTCATCTGAGCCACGCGAAGGTCTAGCCGCTTGCAGTGCAAAGGGAGTACCTTCATTTCTCGGTTATTTTTAAGACCCTGAGTTATGTATTGGTCCGGCCTCGGGAATCGAACCCGCGACCTTCCGCTCTGCAGTCAAACGCTCTACCGACTGAGCTAATCCTACCGCGGTCGAAGTGAAAATTTGTAGAAATATTAGTTCTTAGCTGCTCTAGTGCTTCATGAAAGTAAAGCTCAGGAGTATTGACAGTTCTTCAGTTTGAATTTTGATGACGTAATGTGAAAACCAATACATACTCACTTGTCCAGAACACCCCACCAGTCGGCAATTTTACATTTTGACAGCGTTCTCTCATATGGCCTGGGAGGTGAACAGCATTTTCCCTGTTCTAGTAAGTAGATCTTTTCCTTGGGGCCTCCATTATGGTTTCTCCACAGCCCTTTGATATACCGCTGAGATGGAAAGTCACAGGCAGCCCAACCTTTGCGGTCAAACGCTGCCCACCAGTCGGCCATCGTACAGGCTGATTCAGATCTCCAGCACATATTCAGGACAAGCAGACTCAACAAAAATGGTTGAAGTGCCATACTAAAACAAAGGGAACAAAGCAAACAAAGCAAACAAAACTTGTGGCCGTGCTCAGTTGAAGCGGTTGTCAATTAATTGTGATACGAAAGTGTCGAGCAGCGGTGACGACAAGGCACACTGAACGTGAAGATAAGCGCTTTTTCCAGTGTTCGTCTCTATGACTGTTCAAAGTTTTAATTTACCACTATTTGCTCGTGGGTGTGAATCAGGTTAAGGCTGGCATTGGTCAATATTAAACACACAAAAACAATTAATAAAAAATATTTCCTAGTTTCATATTTGAACTTCATCATTCCTTGATGAAAACGACTTGAGCATTAAAGAAAAACGTAATTTCAGTTGCCAATGTTTTTGTTTATTTCTTTACATATACTATGAGTTGTGTCTTGTTTTTTAAGGTTTTCAAACCAGCACATAACAATACCTTTTAAAAGACTTGAGTGCGAGTTTTGCGCGAATACAAGGCGTAGTCAAACTTCCTAAGATTTGTGCCTTTTTTGCTAGACGTTAAGAAAACTTTAAATTTAACGAAAAGGAAAATCCTTTACCTTTGATTTGAGGTTAATTGGCCACTCCTTACACCAAAAATCCTAAACAGAGGAAAAGTTAGCAGCCACGTTACAACAGACTTACTTCTGCACGTAGTCAGAAGATTTTAGTTGTGATTGGTTTTGTCGGGGAACAAAAGTCAAGTAACCCCTGAAATCGATCGTACCAATCATGCAAGGTACACAGTGTTTTCAGTCAGTCAATGCGCCCGACTTCAAATGCGCGCATCTGATTGGCTAAGTCGCAATCATTATTCTACGCCGATTAAGACAAAGATCCCTTACGCTATTTTTTAGAGAGCAAACCCTTCACCGATTCGCAGCAACATCCAAATAGTTGTTTTTGACTTCGGTAGTCATTGACTTAACGATGATGCTTGAGTTTTCTATAAACGATTAATTTGACTGTCTTTTTTTGCGCTATCTAATTGATGAGAAAGAAGAGTCGTAACATCCCGTGATTACATATTTAAGACAGCTGGGTATATATCGCATAATTTGTGTTTGATCGATGTTTACCCGAACCGTGCGTTAGCAAAATGCTTTCCACTAAACTGGGCTTGACCAACTGACTAGAAATTATAATGTAAAGACTCTCTTTAGACTGACTTGATAGAGAAATGAAGAAATTGATAGAGCAATGAAGAAATAAATTGGTGCAGATGTATTTTGGTGACTGGGAGTAATTTGGTTGTGAATATTAAATTACGCTGAGTACCAGAAATATCAACGCCGAATGGCAAAATTCCCGCGTTAACAATGAAACCAAACAGCTGCGCAAGTATCACTTATGAAAAATGTCCCTCTAAACCAAGCACAATCAATCATGGTAAATTAAGAGATAATCAACTTATCAGCAATTATCAGAAATATCAATGCCGAGTGGCAAAATTCCCACGTTAACAATGAAGCCAACTTGGAGCTGCGCACGCATCGCTTATGAAAAATGTCCCTCTAAACCTCGCACAATCAATCATGGTAAATTACGAAATTATTAGCTTACTTTAGCCTGTTTGAACTGTAAATACCCTGTACAAGCGAAGCATCTAGTCAAGAAAGTTGGGCACGTAGCTTTCGTTTTGATAACGCTAGTCAATGTATCGGCAAGAAACCTTGTTATAAAGGGGGTGTCACAAGGGGAGCCTGTGTAGTGTAGTTATTAATCAAGGCTTTAACACATTACACAAGTCATTAATGTACAACAAACACAACAATGGATCTAAAATCGATTCTTGAGGCACTCCATATCTGATGTATTTAGAGGAAGAATTATAGCCATTGTACCGTACAAATTGAGTTCTACAAGAAAGATAACTTGTGACCCACTGTAATGCAATACCACCAACCCCATAAAACTCTAGTTTAGCAAGTAGGATATCATGGTTCACCGTGTGGAAGGCCTTGGATAGGTCAATAAATAGACCCATAGTAACTTTTCCTTAATCAATCGCATCTGAAAGTTTATCATATAATTGAGTTAACGCATAGGTAGTAGTAAGAGTGATTTTTCCTAAAACCATATTGATTATTAAAAAGGATGTTAAATTTATTCCAGAAATTGATCAAACGTTTATAAACAGTCCTTTCTAGAATCTTAGATAAAGCTGGCAAAACGGAAACTGTTCTATAATTGGTAACAGAGAGAGATCACCTGTTTTAAATAAAGGAACAACTCGGGCTATCTTCATTTGATCGGGAACGGTACCAGAACTTAAAGATAAATTCGTTATGTATGTTAATGGCTGAACGATTAAATCTATTATTTCTTTGATTACGTTCATGGTAATTTGGTCATAGCCTGCAGCAGTTCCTGCACGAAAAAAAAAAAGTAAAAATTTCAATAATTTCCTGCTCAGTACTTGGTTTAGGTACAACGAATTCACAAAAACTCCAAAAAGAAAAGAAAGGTGAGAAGTGAGTTCGCTAAATTTGATCTTATATTCGTGAAGTGTGCACAGAAATGGTCCGCGATCTGAGTTGGATCAGATATTTCCTTGTCATCAACATTAAACGTCGTTTGTAAATTACTCTTGCTTTTTTGTTATTAATTACTTCATTAAGTACAATCCAAGTTGATTTCAAATTTGATTTACATTCCTCTAATTTCTTCGCATAATATATACGTTTAGCGGCACGTAAAGAACAAGTTAATTTGTTTCTATATTTTTTGTATTGATTTTCGCGGTCAGAAGAGGGATTACAGAGATAGCGCTTATATAAAATATTTTTCCTTTTTATGGATTTGAGAGGACCCTTGGACAACCAAGGCTTGCTGAAATAACCATTTCTTGTCTTTACCTTTTTCAGAGCTCGAGGGAAGCACTTATTATAAGAAGTAATAATATTGTTTGCTCCAAAAAATTTCATAAGCGGAATTTGGGACACTGTGTCCAGCCACGTCATCCCTATTAGCAGTTTGAAGCTCGGCTTAAAAATGCAGCCATATTATTTGCATTTTTATCACGGAAGGTGACATAAATATTTTTACTTGTATTCTTACAATTATCAGATAATATTGTGAAAATAGGAAGATGGTCAGGAATTTCAGTAAACAGCAAGCCACTAGCAGAACAATTGCTGGGGTCGTTTGTGAAGACTGATTATCAATTAGCGTGGCTGGATTGGAGGTTATTCTTGTTGGCCGTGAAATCAATGGGAAAAACGATCCGGAGAACAATATGCATGAAATTCACCTGTTTTGGCATGAGACTGATGCGTCATTAAGTCTATATTCCAATCGGCCATAATATAACACTTTACAGCCTCTTTAGAAATTCGAGTGATAAGTAAATCAAGATCATTAATGAATTCTTGTAAACTTTGTTTGGGCGGCCCATAAATAACACCTACAAATAAGTTTCTTTCTTTTGGACTATCACTTCCACAAACAATGACTCTGCGGTCTCATCACTCGAGAAAGAAATATCTGAACGCCATTTAAATTCGAAGCTATCGGCTAAATAGAGACCAACACCTCCGACAGACGTGTTAGTGTGATGTTTATGGATTAATCTATAACCAGGAATATTGGAATTATGTGATGAATCTTGAAGCCAAGTCTCGGTGATTCCGATAAAGGAAAATCTTTAGTTAAGATTGGCTGGTAGATTCGTTAGTCCACTTAGATTACATTGAAGACTTCGCGCATTTACCTGCATAAATGAAGAGCGGTTGTCATCAATCTTTTGTTTTTGTAAGAGATCATTAAATTGTTCTTCAACATAATACTCACAGTTGCCTAGTTCGGAAAACATTTTAGAGTCTAGGTCTGTATCTTTGCAAAGACTCAAGTTTGTATGTATTTCAGATAATAAAGGATTCAGCTTCAGGCAAGACAATCTATCGACATCATCATGATAGTTAACCCACCCATTCAGTTGTTCAAATACAGCTAATGTAAAATTTTCATCATTTAAATGGAAAAACGGCAATTCACGTAAACATGACTCGAAAGCAAATAAGGTTTACTTATCTTATCCCTGATCATGAGATACCTGAGGCTTGTCGCGAATTATTAAGCTATCTAGAATAAAGTAAGCAGTTTTCCCTGCCTTCTTAGCTGCTTTTAGCTTTTCGACTTGATTAGCTCGTTTCTCCAATGTGGCGACGGATAGATCTTCACAAATGAATAAGCCCACGGGTTTCTCCTTCATGACCTTTCTAACCACCGCTTCCTTCTGTTTCCAGTTCTTCAGGCGACAGACAATGGTCCTGAGCTGTCCCGATTTTTTAGCTGCCTCTGGTTTCTTTTTCCTTTCCACTCTATGTTCTCGCTCAATGTCGACTTCTATATCAAGCTTCTCCATGATTGCTTTCTTGACTTTCTCTTCAACAATCTCCCACGTTTCATCAACAGATTCCGCTTTTCCTGAAACTCTAGACTACTATTGTTCCTCCTGCTCTGGTTTTCAAGATATTCCATCTTAGAACTTTGTTCATCAAGATTCTTTTGATGGGAGCCAATTTCACCCTCAGCGTCTTCGAGTTTAGTCGCCACTGTATCGAGATTTTCGAGATTCTTCTGAGTAAACTCGAGACTTTTTTTTAAATTCAGTTACCGTCTTCAATTGATCGTCAACACGAGTCGTCACGGAAGAAATCTCTGAATGGAAAAGTGACTTGAGCATCGATTCCTGGACAGAAAGCATCTGTTTAAGCAGGACATGTACTCTTCGTCACCTTCGGCGTCCTGCAAGCTTGATGAATTATTCACTTTCTCTGCTTCTCCAGAGCCTCTAGAAGCCGCGTTTTTCCCTTTTGCCTTAGTCATAATGAAAATTATACTTTTAGTGTAGTTTAAAAAATGTAGAGTGCTAAAGTGAAGAGAAGAAGAGTTTTCTTGCAGTTAAACTTGTAGAGAGCTCACAAATACACGTCCGTCCGTCATGACTCTATTGCACTAAAGACACAAAAATTATACCTTAATAATAATAAAACACTACTACCTTTCTCTTGAGAAGTTGATGAACATCATTAGCATCAAAAAATTGCCTTGTCATTGACGACCAAGTTCTAGCCATTTTTTTTTCACAACACATTACCATAGTATTGTTTGTCAACAGTTGCCATTTTTTAGCATTGTTTTCACAAAATTTCACAGTCTTTCACAAGTATTACATATAATATAAAATTGAACGGAAAAAACTTTCTTGTGAAAATTAGTTTTATTTGCATGAGTACAAAAAATCGTTTACATACCAATTGCTTTGCGCTTAGCCCCGCCTTGAAACAGAGGCTTGAATTAAGTCCGAAGTGGCCTATTACAGTGTTACCCTCTTCTTTTCAAAGTAGACGGTCTAGGCTAAATTGAAGGGCCATAATAAATACGAACTATTACAAATGATTTCCTTACGGTTAAAGCAGCCGAAAAAATATACATGAAATTTGCATTTGAATGATGACAATCAAATGTCTTTCCATCATCATAAATTTGTTGGTAAACTTCACCTAGATATGGCCTAAAAGGAGGATTTTACCATCACTGCTAAAACACGTTTCAGGTGAATGCAAATAATTAATCATGAAGAGAGGAAACAAACAAGAAAACAAATAATAAGAGTGATAATATCGATGATGCTGATGATGACGATGATGATGATGGCGATGATGATGATGATGACGATGATGATGATGATGATGATAAAACACACGCACGCACGCACGCACACTAGAAGTCTAAATGAGGCAAGCGCCAGCTAATTAATCTAGGCGGGTTGATTAATCGCAAAGTGCTCCCAAATTTGGCCAACAGTAGCTGATTATGGTGAATTATGCGTGTGCTTTCAGCCAATCAGAAACGGAGAAATATTTTAAATGAACAATAATACAATATGTTTTGTTTTCTTTCTCTTTCTAAACTTGAATATTACTCTTAGGAATTCAACTCCAGGAGAGTTCGCATGCAATTTACAAAATATGGAGTGACACTTCACAACAGTTATCTGTCCATGCTCTTTACCGATTTCAAAGCTGCATTAAAGTCACTTGCAGTTGAAATGCCAAACCTTGCGCCCACTGTCTTTGTCATCAGCCGATATCACTGCCAGTAGGGTTCCACGAAGCGTGTCTTGCGATATGTTAAAGAAATTTTTATGAAGAGATTTGAAAACCGGACAATTGTCGTTTTTTTCGTTTTCCTCAGTTGCACAATATATTTGCAGAACTATAGAGGATCAACAATTGAGTATTATTTTGGCTGCTCTTTTTTTACATTTTCATCATCACGTTTTAAAAAGAGAAATGCATGATTTTGAAGTTCTATTGAGATGAAATACTCTTGGGACGTTTTTGAAGCACAGCACTAGAAAAAATGCTCGCGCTTCACACTCGAATTTTTTAACCAGAATAAAACGCGGTTGTAAGTGTTTTTTTCTAACATTACCTAAAACACGGTCCAAGCCACTCAAGTACCAAAATTGGGCTTAAGCTTCTTGATGCTCTTCATCAAGAAGCTTAAGCCCAATTTAAATATTCAGACGGACTCCATACGTGCGAAACTCTTTGTTTAATATTTTCTCACGTTACAATTTTTTTAATCAGCTATTGTTGTTTTTTTAGTATTTATAGACCAAAAATCACTAACTTATTTTGACGTGATAATGACGTTCAGCTAACGTCGAAACGTCGTCGCTTTTTAGCAATTTTTTAATGTTAAAATGATTTTAAGAAATGTTTTATCGCAATTTTTTATAGTTAAATGCTTTTCAAAATCACTTCTTCTTCTTATTATTATTATTATTATTATTATCATTATCATTATGATATTAGGATGTTAACGAGTAACGGGTACTAGTAGACAACAACTGTCCAAAATAATATAAAACTGACATGAAATTATTTATTTTTTTGGGCAGATATTACGCACAGTTTAATAAGTTCCTTGTAAGCCGTGAAAACAGTCGAGTTACATGTAACTCCAATTTAATGACTTCGACATTAGTATCAGTAGAAATTCAGTGGGAATTGAAAGCCTTACCTTTATTACTTCTCAGTATTGAAAGGCAAATTGCTTATCTTCCTGATGCTAGAAAAATACAAACGACGTTAAAGTGTACTCAGGCTAATGTTAAGAAGGAGCCCTTTCGTACTTAATAACATTCTGTATTTTTAGGCGATTTTGGTACGAAAAGCGGATCTTAGCATTTTGCTAGATTTGATTCGAGGGGAACTGGGTACGAGTTCGTTTATCATGCGATAATTCAAGAAGACTCAAATAATCAGAAAAGGAAGGTTGTGACTAGAATGGATACCCCATGCCCCCAAAGTCAAATTGTCATCTTCACTCAAAATACACGATAGCAGTCTTATAACTTAAAGTAGTAAATAAGATAAGAAAGAAAACAGAAGAAAACAGTAGGTAGTATGTAGGACTTAATTGAACCCGCGTCATTTGATGTACAATCAGCATCTGTATCCACTACACCATTAAGGGATAACTGCCATAAGGCAACATCGATTAATTATAACGTTCTTTACATGGCGTTGATCATTACAGAGGGCCCTCCATAGTTTTTTCGGGATTCGGGATTTCCTTTATTTGAAGCTCGGGATTCGGGATTTGAAAGCCGAAAATCGAGGCGAGTGTCGGGATTGAAAGTATGCGTGGGAGGTGGGACGCCAAAAATAACCCTTGGGATTACGGAATTGCACGAAATTTTAAGTCGGGATTACGGGATTGAAAACCCTATTGGGGACCCTCATTACATTGTTGAAAGCTAACCGTTGTTATAACCCTAATCAGTGTACTTCGGTGCTTCCCTGTATTCAACTCTCTACCTTGCACAACTAGCTCAACTCTGATTTCCCCACTTTTTAAAAATGTGCTCAATAAATAAATATAGTATAGCCTGGTATAGAGTATAGCATTGTATAATAAACATAAGGTGTCCAACCTAATTTTAAGGTATTCATTCTATTCGCAACCCAGGAAGAACACTTCGAGCTTTACAAAATCGCTAACTTTGTTGTTTATCGGTACCAGTGTTTAGCAGGAAGCTCAGTGGTATGGAAAGTACCTCACGCAGGCGCACAACCATATCACCCAGGAAGTAGCAGACATGGACGGCTGTTTTACTTAGGACTCACCATGAGAGCGACACAGACGCCCACGGCTGCCACTGCCGGGGTGATAGGGTTGCTTGTCTCGTAAGAGACTGGCCATACTGTCAGTGTAGCTCAGAAGTGCACGCCTCCTACTGACTTTTGTTGCTGCTCGATTGCTGGCCATGCACAAGTATTTTCTGGAGGCTATGCGTTCGTCTCATCTCTAAACCCACTTCTTCCCACAAGTTTGGGAGTTAGTTGAAGGCTAATAACTCACCCACGTATTATTACTCGAACCGGATATTACGCCTTTATGCGCATACAAACAAACAACCTTGCATGCAACCATAGAGATCGCGAAAGGTAATGTACAAGTATAGCAGTGTTAAATGGGGCATTACCAAGTTCACAGTTGGTACCATGATATCCAGATTTGCATTCACAGATGTAGTCCACTCCACTCAGGGCAGCGGTACAAGTGCCACCGTTTTGGCATGGGGTGGTCAGGCAAATGTCTGTAGAGAATTAGCAAAACAAAGTTGATATACAGCTGATATAAGCTAATGATTAACTCGATCAGCTGCCACAGACCGCTTTGATGACATCTGATGCATGAGCTTTCATATAACACTATAAGGAAATTTTAGCGACTGATTAATAATGGTAATTGAACTGAGTGGAGTGCAATTTCGTCTGAAATCATATGCGTGATTTCAAATTCGAAAGAGAGCGCAGCGCGAGTTCGATTCGAAATCACAAGTATGATTTCAGACCAAAATTGCACGACACGAAGTTCAATTACCACTTTATTACAGCCATTTTGAAATCGCAGAATTCAGTCAGTGATCTAGTATCCAGTTTGTTCAAAAGTGGAAACAAAAGGCTTTAACATCCAATTTGGTATTCAAAACAGGAATGATGCGATATAGAAAGGAAATAATGGGATTTAGAACATGAATGATGCGATTTAGAATAAATGTGACTTAAAGCAAAAAATAGTGCGATTCGTGAATAAATGGTACTGCTAAGAGCCAATCAGATTGCAGAGATCACCACTGATTTCAAAATGAATGTGATAAAAAAAAAAAAACGACGCATTCGGGTATAATTGTATGCAACTGCATATTATTATTGCCCCCGCAGGGATTTCGCCCAGAAGGCGAAATCCCGAGGAGGCAACCTAGTAGCTCGCGCGTATATTAAAGGAAAATACTTACAGTTGAAATATACAGTCAGTATGCCAGAAAAAAAATCTCGATTTGCTTGAACAGGGTCCGCAGGGAATCATTGGGTAATGATGACGTTTCTATTGTTCACGCCCTCACGTAAGAGATGGTTAGGATGACGTAAAACAGAAAATCCCGAAGGGACGGCTTAGGTAGATTTTGTGACATTTATTGTACAGTCATAATTCGATATTCTTTTGCGAAACGTGTTATCAGCGACATTCTGTGGAGCAGCTGATTTGAAAGTTATGGCTGGCTAGCGGCGCCCGCGTCACGACAGCGGCTTTATCATATTTTGGAGACAAACATGGCGATTTGGTTACAAAGAAATGTATGGTGCGAAAATAATATTTGAGAATATAAAAAGTTCTCGCCTACCTGTAAAATTTGCCGCCCTTTCATCCGCCAGTAGAATCGAAAGTATCCGCAATCACACTGTATGCACATTTCATCTACACAAGTCCGTTAATCCCGTCCTATTTGAGATTGATTTTAAAGCTGTGATCTCGGTCTCTTAATCCTTCTATTTTATGTGGTAAATTGCTTAAATCGGTCGTTACCTCAGCAGGCCGCCGCGTCTGGGTTTCCCCCCTCATTCTTAAAAGTCGACATAGTGGCCGACAAAAACATCAATTTTCAGCTTCAACAGATTAACAGGGCGACTCACCGAGGACCATCATGCAGCACCTGAGCTTCTTAATACAACCAAACGAGCCCAGTGCGAGGCAGCCAAAAGTCTGGAATCCAGTCGGATAGTAGGCGCCCTTCGTACACGAAATGGATTTTGGGATATCATATGAAGACCAGAAGATAGGCTCGTCGTAGCAGTCTTCATACCGGTCTGGCAATGTGTTCGGTTTACAGCACTTGGCACTTGCCTGCACGCCAGTCAACTTTCCAAAGACCTTGCAGAAAGTAACCAGTTGGACAAACGGCCCAGCCAAAAGACCTTCATTGCAAAGAAAAAGGCAAAAGCAAGATTTTTTGCGAAATCTTATGCAAGGGCCTCAGCGAGCCTTTATAATAGAACAGATAGCATTTTGTTGGCTTGCCTTGACAATTTTTAAATGGCAGAGGAAGGAAGAGTCGGAAACGTTTATTTGCTTATTCTCTGGTCGAACTGGCGTTCTGTCGCCAAAGCAAACACGGAAAATTAGAATTTCAATTTCAATAGTTGAGGTCGCACCAGAGAAAGTTTACTATGCTAAACGCAAGTTTACCATGGTAAAGATCAAAGATGACCCATCACCGATAAGCATAGGGGGATATATCTCTATTTTATCTAAACTATATTTGTTTTGTTAATAGTTTATTTGTCGCCTTTTTTGAGAAAAGCAGTATAAAATAGGGTCACGTAACATAATAGCTTTAGCGCATCTAAAATTTTCTTTATTCGTGTACAGAATACATTAAGTCCAGAATCTGGGACGGAAAGGAGGTCAATATGCAAGGACCCTCATCAAGGTTCAGGTCAGTGCAATTTTTCATCTGCGAGATATTCGGAGAAATGATTTACCCTAATTTATGGAGCTTTGTACGGAGATGCCATGTTAGTTCTCATCCGGATGGGCAGGTAACGTGAAAAGCAATATATACTCACTCGGCCAGACCAGCCCGCAAGTTGGCAATTTGACACGTTGACGACATGTTCCCATAAAAGGCCATGGGACAGCACTTTCCGTGGCTTAGTATCGCTCTTTTGTTTTCGGGGAATGAAGTACGTACCCACAACAGCCATGTGATATACTGTGTTGAGGAGTCACAGGTAGCCCATCCTATGTCGTAATACTCTCGAAACCAGCTGGACGCGAACGTACAATCTGATTCAGATCTCCAGCACATATATATTCAGGACTATCAGACTGAACAAAAAGAATTGAAGTGCCATACTAAAATAAAGGAAACAAAACAAACAAAATTTTTCTCTGTGTTCAGTTGCAGCGGTTGTTAATTTTAAAAAACCCTCTGTACATCAATACCAACCTTAGATCTTGAAACTGTGATTTTAGTACTTTCCTATCTGTTAATATAAAAAGTCTGTTTACTAGTATATAATTTGTAGTTTTTATATTGTTCTCCTTGTTTTATATTGGCCAGTTAACCTAATCTTAATATTGAAAACTTAGGTAGAAAAACTTGTTTGACAAAGTAATTATCTCGAAGGTTTCATGCTAATAAGGCTGTCCAATAGACTTACATCAGCATTAGTTTACACTAAGGAGATGATTTTCTGGCTGGTATAAGAATGACTGTAACACTAATTTACCAGAGAGAAAAATTGTACAACAAGAAGACGCAAGTGAGAGTCTAGAAGGAGTTGTCTTTTTGAAAAGGCTACTGCTAGTCCAGGTCTAAAAGTCCAGTTTTACAGTATTTAAGTTGCATTGAGTCTAGTCAAATAAAAGACTAACCATGCCAATTTTCAATATTTTACAGTCGTATTTCGGTAGTTATTGCAACAGTTTGAGTTGCAGGTGATTTTAAACTATATTCAGTTGCATCGAAGTAACGTAAACTGATTTCAGTAATTGAGCATCAAAAAAGGATTGTGGCGGCGACGAAAATCCTACAAGCAGCGTTAAGGAGTTTCCATATGCTATAGAACCAATTAGTTTCTTTGTAGATCTCCTTTCATTGAAAAGGTACGTAATTTGACAAACCTAGCCTATTGTACATATTCATGAAAAAAAATTATTATCTTCAGTCTTGGACTCCTGAAGAATTAAAAGATACCGCGAAGAATATTAAAAATGGTAATTAAACAACGGAAACTTTTATAAAGTATGCCTTATATTAAAGTAACCTTAAATACTGACATTTGGAATACAAGCCAAGTACAAAGAAGTAAAAGGGGGATAAATTTCACCACCCCCTCCCGACTTCCTCTTCTTTACAATGTTATTTTTTTTTTCTAAGCTTTAAACGGCTCACCAACCCCCCCCCCCCCCCCCCCCCCCCCCTTCATAGCTTCATAGCTCCTTTATTCGTGCAGTTGTTTTCCATTAATTTTCGCAGTTGAAAAAAGGAAAAAACGAGTTTTCTCTTCTTCCCCCCTCTTCTTTCAAACCCGATTCCCGAAGTAATATTAGTTCCCCTTTGTTCGTCGCATGTTTGGCTGGCACAAATTTACCACAAATGAGCTCAGATACCTTGATTTCCGTGATTGCCAAAATTTTATTTAAGCTCTATCTGTGAAACACTACACGGGCGTTATCTATAAATCAATGTTTCTTGAAAATCAAATGCGAGGGACAAAGGTCCAACTCGGTAACCCATTGTAAGGCTGTTTTCTCTCGGAGCAGATTAGCCCTTAGCACCAAACCAATACTGGGTGGTGGATTCGTCTGTTTCAGTGCATCGGAATTTAGTGCTGAGGCCATCACCGTACCAACCAAAGTTGTCTTCACTTTTCACTGCACCAGTTTTCGGGTTAAACTGACAGTTGTTGGATCCGGATGGAGTGTCAATATGCAGGGTGTATTCATTTAACTTCTGAAAGAAACGCGCCCTCACATCTGTGCCCACGTGTCCCCGGATGTTGACATATTCCACTTTCTTGCAAACGCCCGTCCCGACAAATGAGAAGATGTTAAAATCTTGGAAGTTTCCCCGAAGGTAATCTCTAAAATCGATACCTTTTAACGGGTAGCTGCATGTTGCTCGCCAGTGAGTGGACATTTTCTGCAAGTATCTCATTCGCGCCAGACTTAAGCGGTAAAGATCCCAGTTAAGGGCGTCCTCGTTTTGTGGGGAGTTGTAGTTGAAGGGGTATTTCACAAACGCTGGGAGCTTTCGATTTGTGGTGCACCATGACATCACCATAGTCCATGCAGTGTCCAATTCGGAATTCATGTCACAGTAAGCGGTGTACCTCTTTCCATTTTGGTCGTACAGGTTGTAGATGCCACTTTCAGAGAACCCACTGCGCAGATAATCAACACAGGATTTTGCAAGCTCTGGATTCTGTTTGCTTTCGCTGGGGGCAGCGACCTTAACGCAAAACAGAGAGAAGAAAATAAGACTTTCTTAACAAAATACTTAAACAGAAAACTGAGCCTTGCTCTGCAGAAAATTTCTAATACAGAAATTTGCCTTGTGATCTGATATCCGTGTGAATTGTACGCAGTTATCTTGACGTTTGATCGATAAACGTTTATATCGCGTTTTTTGTCAGTCTATCGTCAGCTGTTGCAATTCCCTGGAAAAGAGGAACACTTTGTTAACAGGTACCGCTTGTTCTATTTACGCGCTTGATATTCTGGCTTCGAAATCACTTGAAGGACTTTGTTCGGCGTCGAAAGAGTTTTAACGTTTTTTTTAAATGTTTCAATTTAATGGATAATTTAGATTAAATATAAATTACATCAGCTTAAACTAGAAGGATCGTTTAATTTAGAATTTTCAAACTTCAGCAATTGGGACCTTTTCTTTTTGTCAACACAAAGCGCTTTTGTGGAAGATATAAGGTGATATAAATCGCAAGTCGTGTATAGTTGTGCTGTCCAAGAAATATCTTACCAGTAAAATGGAGCCAATGAAAGCCAGGAGTTTCTGAAATGCCATCGCTGTCCGAATCGGCTGGCAGTTGGACAAGATGTGAAAAATCAAAATCTGTCGTGATGATAAGCGTAGCAAAATGAACAAGCACCCGGACTGGGGATCTGCTTTTACAGCTATATATTAACATTAAACACGCGTAAGAAAATAGGGTTAATAAATCGTATACAAGAAAATATGTTCCGGCAAACACGTTTTGGCAGTCTAAACAAAGGACCAAAAGGATACTGGCAATTTTCTGGCAGTAAAAAGAACATTAAGCTGGCAACTCTGTCAAAATTTGTGTCATTTCTCTTTTTTAGTTCCTTATTTGAGTTCACTTAAACTAAAATATTTGCAAGCATTGTAAATTTTAGCCTTGATATAGTTTACTCTTACCCAGTTTGATTTATGCTTAAAAACAAGACGATTTGTTCAGTGGTTACAGTATGATAAGCTAACTAACGGATATTTTATTGGGAACTAATGTCAGGTATCACGAACACTCAACTAATCATTAGTTGCTCACCATACCTTTACAAGCTCGATGTATAAAATATTCATTAACAATAAACCTTCTCCTTTCATGAATTTGAACAAATACCTTCTATTTGGGTACACTTTCGCGACTTCCACGACAACCCTTTTATCGTAAAAGAATGTTCAATAAAGTTTCCCAACAAAGGCTTGTTTACATTTTAAAATATCGCATGGTTTGATATTTCAAGCTTCACTTGATTCCTCATCAAGATTTTTAGGAAATGACCTCTACCCTTATTTTGGCCAATTTTTGGCTGGTTTCCCGGGTTAAGTTCTCGATCGAATTCATTTAGTTGATGGTTTTTCTTTGTAACTTAAACTATTTTAACGACAATGGTATGGAATATCTCCCAATTCGCAGGTGTTGATTAAAGTAAACATCTCATTATTGTAATTTCTACTCTCTACCGCGAACTGTATTTTTAATTTACCCTTTGAGTTTTGCGATCACGTCCGTAGTTAATTTATGGAAACGTTTTAGCCAATCATCTTGAATGAAGAAGCTTAAAACCCTCTGTACATCAATACCAACCTTAGATCTTCAAACTGTGATTTTAGTACTTTCCTATCTGTTAATATAAAAAGTCTGTTTACTAGTATATACTTTGTAGTTTTTATATTGTTCTCCTTGTTTTATATTGGCCAGTTAACCTAATCTTAATATTGAAAACTTAGGTAGAAAAACTTGTTTGACAAAGTAATTATCTCGAAGGTTTCATGCTAATAAGGCTGTCTAATAGACTTACATCAGCATTAGTTTACACTAAGGAGATGATTTTCTGGCTGGTATAAGAATGACTGTAACACTAATTTACAAGAGAGAAAAATTGTACAACAAGAAGACGCAAGTGAGAGTCTAGAAGGAGTTGTCTTTTTGAAAAGGCTACTGCTAGTCCAGGTCTAAAAGTCCAGTTTTACAATATTTAAGTTGCATTGAGTCTAGTCAAACAAAAGACTAACCATGCCAATTTTCAATATTTTTACAGTCGTATTTCGGTAGTTATTGCAACAGTTTGAGTTGCAGGTGATTTTAAACTATATTAAGTTGCATCGAAGTAACGTAAACTGATTTCAGTAATTGAGCATCAAAAAAGGATTTTGTGGCGGCGACGAAAATCCTGCAAGTAGCGTTAGGGAGTTTCCATATGCTATAGAACCAATTAGTTTCTTTGTAGATCTCCTTTCATTGAAAAGGTACGTAATTTGACAAACCTAGCCTATTGTACATATTCATGAAAAAAAATTATTATCTTCAGTCTTGCGCTCCTGAAGAATTAAAAGATACCGCGAAGAATATTAAAAATTGTAATTAAACAACGGAAACTTTTATAAAGTATGCCCTATATTAAAGTAACCTTAAATACTGACATTTGGAATACAAGCCAAATACAAAGAAGTAAAAGGGGGATAAATTTCACCACCCTCTCCCGACTTCCCCTTCTGTACAATGTTATTATTTTTTCTGTGCTTTAAAAGGCTCCACCCACCCCCCCCCCCCCCCCACCCCCCCCTCTTTGTAGCTCCTTTATTCGTGCAGTTGGTTCCCATTAATTTTTGTTTTTGCAGTCGGTGGAAAAAAGCAGTTTTCTCTTCTTCCCCTCTCTTCTTTCAAATCCGATTCCCGAAGTAATATTAGTCCCCCTTTGTTCATCCCATGTTTGGCTGGCACAAATTTACCACAAATGAGCTCAGATACCTTGATTTCTGTGATTGCCAACATTTTATTCAAGATCTATTTGTGAAACACTACACGGGCGTTATCTATAAATCAATGTTTCTTGAAAATCAAATGCGAGGGACAAAGGTCCAACTCGGTAACCCATTGTAAGGCTGTTTTCTCTCGGAGCAGATTAGTGCTTAGGACCAAACCAATACTGGGTGGTGGATTCGTCTGTTTCAGTGCATCGGAATTTAGTGCTGAGGCCATCACCGTACCAACCAAAGTTGTCTTCACTTTTCACTGCACCAGTTTTCGGGTTAAACTGACAGTTGTTGGATCCGGATGGAGTGTCAATATGCAGGGTGTATTCATTTAACTTCTGAAAGAAACGCGCCCTCACATCTGTGCCCACGTGTCCCCGGATGTTGACATATTCCACTTTCTTGCAAACGCCCGTCCCGACAAATGAGAAGATGTTAAAATCTTGGAAGTTTCCCCGAAGGTAATCTCTAAAATCGATACCTTTTAACGGGTAGCTGCATGTTGCTCGCCAGTGAGTGGACATTTTCTGCAAGTATCTCATTCGCGCCAGACTTAAGCGGTAAAGATCCCAGTTAAGGGCGTCCTCGTTTTGTGGGGAGTTGTAGTTGAAGGGGTATTTCACAAACGCTGGGAGCTTTCGATTTGTGGTGCACCATGACATCACCATAGTCCATGCAGTGTCCAATTCGGAATTCATGTCACAGTAAGCGGTGTACCTCTTTCCATTTTGGTCGTACAGGTTGTAGATGCCACTTTCAGAGAACCCACTGCGCAGATAATCAACACAGGATTTTGCAAGCTCTGGATTCTGTTTGCTTCCGCTGGGGGCAGCGACCTTAACGCAAAACAGAGAGAAGAAAATAAGACTTTCTTAACAAAATACTTAAACAGAAAACTGAGCCTTGCTCTGCAGAAAATTTCTAATACAGAAATTTGCCTTGTGATCTGATATCCGTGTGAATCGTACGCAGTTATCTTGACGTTTGATCGATAAACGTTTATATCGCGTTTTTTGTCAGTCTATCGTCAGCTGTTGCAATTCCCTGGAAAAGAGGAACACTTTGTTAACAGGTACCGCTTGTTCTATTTACGCGCTTGATATTCTGGCTTCGAAATCACTTGAAGGACTTTGTTCGGCGTCGAAAGAGTTTTAACGTTTTTTTTAAATGTTTCAATTTAATGGATAATTAGATTAAATATAAATTACATCAGCTTAAACTAGAAGGATCGTTTAATTTAGAATTTTCAAACTTCAGCAATTTGGACCTTTTCTTTTTGTCAACACAAAGCGCTTTTGTGGAAGATATAAGGTGATATAAATCGCAAGTTGTGTATAGTTGTGCTGTCCAAGAAATATCTTACCAGTAAAATGGAGCCAATGAAAGCCAGGAGTTTCTGAAATGCCATCGCTGTCCGAATCGGCTGGCAGTTGGACAAGATGTGAAAAATCAGAATCTGTCGTGATGATAAGCGTAGCAAAATGAACAAGCACCCGGACTGGGGATCTGCTTTTACAGCTATATATTAACATTAAACACGCGTAAGAAAATAGGGTTAATAAATCGTATACAAGAAAATATGTTCCGGCAAACACGTTTTGGCAGTCTAAACAAAGGACCAAAAGGATACTGGCAATTTTCTGGCAGTAAAAAGAACATTAAGCTGGCAACTCTGTCAAAATTTGTGTTATTTCTCTTTTTTAGTTCCTTATTTGAGTTCACTTAAACTAAAATATTTGCAAGCATTGTAAATTTTAGCCTTGATATAGTTTACTCTTACCCAGTTTGATTTATGCTTAAAAACAAGACGATTTGTTCAGTGGTTACAGTATGATAAGCTAACTAACGGATATTTTATTGGGAACTAATGTCAGGTATCACGAACACTCAACTAATCATTAGTTGCTCACCATACCTTTACAAGCTCGATGTATAAAATATTCATTAACAATAAACCTTCTCCTTTCATGAATTTGAACAAATACCTTCTATTTGGGTACACTTTCGCGACTTCCACGACAACCCTTTTATCGTAAAAGAATGTTCAATAAAGTTTCCCAACAAAGGCTTGTTTACATTTTAAAATATCGCATGGTTTGATATTTCAAGCTTCACTTGATTCCTCATCAAGATTTTTAGGAAATGACCTCTACCCTTATTTTGGCCAATTTTTGGCTGGTTTCCCGGGTTAAGTTCTCGATCGAATTCATTTAGTTGATGGTTTTTCTTTGTAACTTAAACTATTTTAACGACAATGGTATGGAATATCTCTCAATTCGCAGGTGTTGATTAAAGTAAACATCTCATTATTGTAATTTCTACTCTCTACCGCGAACTGTATTTTTAATTTACCCTTTGAGTTTTGCGATCACGTCCGTAGTTAATTTATGGAAACGTTTTAGCCAATCATCTTGAATGAAGAAGCTTAAAACCCTCTGTACATCAATACCAACCTTAGATCTTCAAACTGTGATTTTAGTACTTTCCTATCTGTTAATATAAAAAGTCTGTTTACTAGTATATACTTTGTAGTTTTTATATTGTTCTCCTTTTTTTATATTGGCCAGTTAACCTAATCTTAATATTGAAAACTTAGGTAGAAAAACTTGTTTGACAAAGTAATTATCTCGAAGGTTTCATGCTAATAAGGCTGTCTAATAGACTTACATCAGCATTAGTTTACACTAAGGAGATGATTTTCTGGCTGGTATAAGAATGACTGTAACACTAATTTACAAGAGAGAAAAATTGTACAACAAGAAGACGCAAGTGAGAGTCTAGAAGGAGTTGTCTTTTTGAAAAGGCTACTGCTAGTCCAGGTCTAAAAGTCCAGTTTTACAATATTTAAGTTGCATTGAGTCTAGTCAAACAAAAGACTAACCATGCCAATTTTCAATATTTTTACAGTCGTATTTCGGTAGTTATTGCAACAGTTTGAGTTGCAGGTGATTTTAAACTATATTCAGTTGCATCGAAGTAACGTAAACTGATTTCAGTAATTGAGCATCAAAAAAGGATTTTGTGGCGGCGACGAAAATCCTGCAAGTAGCGTTAGGGAGTTTCCATATGCTATAGAACCAATTAGTTTCTTTGTAGATCTCCTTTCATTGAAAAGGTACGTAATTTGACAAACCTAGCCTATTGTACATATTCATGAAAAAAAATTATTATCTTCAGTCTTGGGCTCCTGAAGAATTAAAAGATACCGCAAAGAATATCAAAAATTGTAATTAAACAACGGAAACTTTTATAAAGTATGCCCTATATTAAAGTAACCTTAAATACTGACATTTGGAATACAAGCCAAATACAAAGAAGTAAAAGGGGGATAAATTTCACCACCCTCTCCCGACTTCCCCTTCTGTACAATGTTATTATTTTTTCTGTGCTTTAAAAGGCTCCACCCACCCCCCCCCCCCCCTCCCCCTCCCCCTCTTTGTAGCTTGTAGCTCCTTTATTCGTGCAGTTGGTTCCCATTAATTTTTACAGTTGGTGGAAAAAAGTAGTTTTCTCTTCTTCCCCCCTCTTCTTTCAAATCCGATTCCCGAAGTAATATTAGTCCCCTTTGTTCATCCCATGTTTGGCTGGCACAAATTTACCACAAATGAGCTCAGATACCTTGATTTCTGTGATTGCCAACATTTTATTCAAGATCTATCTGTGAAACACTACACGGGCGTTATCTATAAATCAATGTTTCTTGAAAATCAAAAGCGAGGGACAATGGTCCAACTCGGTAACCCATTGTAAGGCTGTTTTCTCTCGGAGCAGATTAGCCCTTAGCACCAAACCAATACTGGGTGGTGGATTCGTCTGTTTCAGTGCATCGGAATTTAGTGCTGAGGCCATCACCGTACCAACCAAAGTTGTCTTCACTTTTCACTGCACCAGTTTTCGGGTTAAACTGACAGTTGTTGGATCCGGATGGAGTGTCAATATGCAGGGTGTATTCATTTAACTTCTGAAAGAAACGCGCCCTCACATCTGTGCCCACGTGTCCCCGGATGTTGACATATTCCACTTTCTTGCAAACGCCCGTCCCGACAAATGAGAAGATGTTAAAATCTTGGAAGTTTCCCCGAAGGTAATCTCTAAAATCGATACCTTTTAACGGGTAGCTGCATGTTGCTCGCCAGTGAGTGGACATTTTCTGCAAGTATCTCATTCGCGCCAGACTTAAGCGGTAAAGATCCCAGTTAAGGGCGTCCTCGTTTTGTGGGGAGTTGTAGTTGAAGGGGTATTTCACAAACGCTGGGAGCTTTCGATTTGTGGTGCACCATGACATCACCATAGTCCATGCAGTGTCCAATTCGGAATTCATGTCACAGTAAGCGGTGTACCTCTTTCCATTTTGGTCGTACAGGTTGTAGATGCCACTTTCAAAGATCCCACTGCGCAGATAATCAACACAGGATTTTGCAAGCTCTGGATTCTGTTTGCTTTCGCTGGGGGCAGCGACCTTAACGCAAAACAGAGAGAAGAAAATAAGACTTTCTTAACAAAATACTTAAAAAGAAAACTGAGCCTTGCCCTGCGGAAAATTTCTAATACAGAAATTTGCCTTGTGATCTGATATCCGTGTGAATTGTACGCAGTTATCTTGACGTTTGATCGATAAACGTTTATATCGCGTTTTTTGTCAGTCTATCGTCAGCTGTTGCAATTCCCTGGAAAAGAGGAACACTTTGTTAACAGGTACCGCTTGTTCTATTTACGCGCTTGATATTCTGGCTTCGAAATTCACTTGAAGGACTTTGTTCGGCGTCGAAAGAGTTTTAACGTTTTTTTAAAATGTTTCAATTTAATGGATAATTAGATTAAATATAAATTACATTAGCTTAAACTAGAAAGATCGTTTAATTTAGAATTTTCAAACTTCAGCAATTTGGACCTTTTCTTTTTGTCAACACAAAGCGCTTTTGTGAAAGATATAAGGTGATATAAATCGCAAGTCGTGTATAGTTGTGCTGTCCAAGAAATATCTTACCAGTAAAATGGAGCCAATGAAAGCCAGGAGTTTCTGAAATGCCATCGCTGTCCGAATCGGCTGGCAGTTGGACAAGATGTGAAAAATCAAAATCTGTCGTGATGATAAGCGTAGCAAAATGAACAAGCACCCGGACTGGGGATCTGCTTTTACAGCTATATATTAACATTAAACACGCGTAAGAAAATAGGGTTAATAAATCGTATACAAGAAAATATGTTCCGGCAAACACGTTTTGGCAGTCTAAACAAAGGACCAAAAGGATACTGGCAATTTTCTGGCTGTAAAAAGAACATTAAGCTGGCAACTCTGTCAAAATTTGTGTCATTTCTCTTTTTTAGTTCCTTATTTGAGTTCACTTAAACTAAAATATTTGCAAGCATTGTAAATTTTAGCCTTGATATAGTTTACTCTTACCCAGTTTGATTTATGCTTAAAAACAAGACGATTTGTTCAGTGGTTACAGTATGATAAGTTAACTAACGGATATTTTATTGGGAACTAATGTCAGGTATCACGAACACTCAACTAATCATTAGTTGCTCGCCATACCTTTACAAGTTCGATGTATAAAATATTCATTAACAATAAACCTTCTCCTTTCATGAATTTGAACAAATACCTTCTATTTGGGTACACTTTCGCGACTTCCACGACAACCCTTTTATCGTAAAAGAATGTTCAATAAAGTTTCCCAGCAAAGGCTTGTTTACATTTTAAAATATCGCATGGTTTGATATTTCAAGCTTCACTTGATTGCTCATCAAGATTTTAGGAAATGACCTCTACCCTTATTTTGGCCAATTTTTGGCTGGTTTCCCGGGTTAAGTTCTCGATCGAATTCATTTAGTTGATGGTTTTTCTTTGTAACTTAAACTATTTTAACGACAATGGTATGGAATATCTCCCAATTCGCAGGTGTTGATTAAAGTAAACATCTCATTATTGTAATTTCTACTCTCTACCGCGAACTGTATTTTTAATTTACCCTTTGAGTTTTGCGATCACGTCCGTAGTTAATTTATGGAAACGTTTTAGCCAATCATCTTGAATGAAGAAGCTTAAAACCCTCTGTACATCAATACCAACCTTAGATCTTCAAACTGTGATTTTAGTACTTTCCTATCTGTTAATATAAAAAGTCTGTTTACTAGTATATACTTTGTAGTTTTTATATTGTTCTCCTTTTTTTATATTGGCCAGTTAACCTAATCTTAATATTGAAAACTTAGGTAGAAAAACTTGTTTGACAAAGTAATTATCTCGAAGGTTTCATGCTAATAAGGCTGTCTAATAGACTTACATCAGCATTAGTTTACACTAAGGAGATGATTTTCTGGCCGGTATAAGAATGACTGTAACACTAATTTACCAGAGAGAAAAATTGTACAACAAGAAGACGCAAGTGAGAGTCTAGAAGGAGTTGTCTTTTTGAAAAGGCTACTGCTAGTAAAGGTCTAAAAGTCCAGTTTTACAATATTTAAGTTGCATTGAGTCTAGTCAAACAAAAGACTAACCATGCCAATTTTCAATATTTTTACAGTCGTATTTCGGTAGTTATTGCAACAGTTTGAGTTGCAGGTGATTTTAAACTATATTCAGTTGCATCGAAGTAACGTAAACTGATTTCAGTAATTGAGCATCAAAAAAGGATTGTGGCGGCGACGAAAATCCTGCAAGTAGCGTTAGGGAGTTTCCATATGCTATAGAACCAATTAGTTTCTTTGTAGATCTCCTTTCATTGAAAAGGTACGTAATTTGACAAACCTAGCCTATTGTACATATTCATGAAAAAAAATTATTATCTTCAGTCTTGGGCTCCTGAAGAATTAAAAGATACCGCGAAGAATATTAAAAATTGTAATTAAACAACGGAAACTTTTATAAAGTATGCCCTATATTAAAGTAACCTTAAATACTGACATTTGGAATACAAGCCAAATACAAAGAAGTAAAAGGGGGATAAATTTCACCACCCTCTCCCGACTTCCCCTTCTGTACAATGTTATTATTTTTTCTGTGCTTTAAAAGGCTCCACCCACCCCCCCCCCCCCCCCCCCCCCTCCTT
This sequence comes from Porites cylindrica, assembly GCA_964035525.1. NCBI lineage: Eukaryota > Metazoa > Cnidaria > Anthozoa > Scleractinia > Poritidae > Porites > Porites cylindrica. Next base: position 23,694,008 of record OZ037786.1, on the reverse strand, counting down.
GGAGCTCCTTTATTCGTGCAGTTGGTTCCCATTAATTTTTGTTTTTGCAGTTGGTGGAAAAACCAGTTTTCTCTTCTTCCCCTCTCTTCTTTCAAATCCGATTCCCGAAGTAATATTAGTCCCCCTTTGTTCATCCCATGTTTGGCTGGCACAAATTTACCACAAATGAGCTCAGATACCTTGATTTCTGTGATTGCCAACATTTTATTCAAGATCTATCTGTGAAACACTACACGGGCGTTATCTATAAATCAATGTTTCTTGAAAATCAAATGCGAGGGACCATGGTCCAACTCGGTAACCCATTGTAAGGCTGTTTTCTCTCGGAGCAGATTAGCGCTTAGCACCAAACCAATACTGGGTGGTGGATTCGTCTGTTTCAGTGCATCGGAATTTAGTGCTGAGGCCATCACCGTACCAACCAAAGTTGTCTTCACTTTTCACTGCACCATCTTGCGAGTCAAACTGACATTTGGGTGGATTGTTAATATGCAGGGTGTATTCATTAAACTTCTGAAAGAAACCCGCCGTCAAATCTGTGCCCACGTGTCCCCGGATGTTGACATATTCCACTTTCTTGCAAACGCCCGTCCCGACAAATGAGAAGATGTTAAAATCTTGGAAGTTTCCCCGAAGGTAATCTCTAAAATCGATACCTTTTAACGGGTAGCTGCATGTTGCTCGCCAGTGAGTGGACATTTTCTGCAAGTATCTCATTCGCGCCAGACTTAAGCGGTAAAGATCCCAGTTAAGGGCGTCCTCGTTTTGTGGGGAGTTGTAGTTGAAGGGGTATTTCACAAACGCTGGGAGCTTTCGATTTGTGGTGCACCATGACATCACCATAGTCCATGCAGTGTCCAATTCGGAATTCATGTCACAGTAAGCGGTGTACCTCTTTCCATTTTGGTCGTACAGGTTGTAGATGCCACTTTCAGAGAACCCACTGCGCAGATAATCAACACAGGATTTTGCAAGCTCTGGATTCCGTTTGCTTTCGCTGGGGGCAGCGACCTTAACGCAAAACAGAGAGAAGAAAATAAGACTTTCTTAACAAAATACTTAAACAGAAAACTGAGCCTTGCTCTGCAGAAAATTTCTAATACAGAAATTTGCCTTGTGATCTGATATCCGTGTGAATTGTACGCAGTTATCTTGACGTTTGATCGATAAACGTTTATATCGCGTTTTTTGTCAGTCTATCGTCAGCTGTTGCAATTCCCTGGAAAAGAGGAACACTTTGTTAACAGGTACCGCTTGTTCTATTTACGCGCTTGATATTCTAGCTTCGAAATCACTTGAAGGACTTTGTTCGGCGTCGAAAGAGTTTTAACGTTTTTTTAAATGTTTCAATTTAATGGATAATTAGATTAAATATAAATTACATCAGCTTAAACTAGAAGGATCGTTTAATTTAGAATTTTCAAACTTCAGCAATTTGGACCTTTTCTTTTTGTCAACACAAAGCGCTTTTGTGGAAGATATAAGGTGATACAAATCGCAAGTCGTGTATAGTTGTGCTGTCCAAGAAATATCTTACCAGTAAAATGGAGCCAATGAAAGCCAGGAGTTTCTGAAATGCCATCGCTGTCCGAATCGGCTGGCAGTTGGACAAGATGTGAAAAATCAGAATCTGTCGTGATGATAAGCGTAGCAAAATGAACAAGCACCCGGACTGGGGATCTGCTTTTACAGCTATATATCAACATTAAACACGCGTAAGAAAATAGGGTTAGTAAATCGTATACAAGAAAATATGTTCCGGCAAACACGTTTTGGCAGTCTAAACAAAGGACCAAAAGGATACTGGCAATTTTCTGGCAGTAAAAAGAACATTAAGCTGGCAACTCTGTCAAAATTTGTGTCATTTCTCTTTTTTAGTTCCTTATTTGAGTTCACTTAAACTAAAATATTTGCAAGCATTGTAAATTTTAGCCTTGATATAGTTTACTCTTACCCAGTTTGATTTATGCTTAAAATCAAGACGATTTGTTCAGTGGTTACAGTATGATAAGTTAACTAACGGATATTTTATTGGGAACTAATGTCAGGTATCACGAACACTCAACTAATCATTAGTTGCTCACCATACCTTTACAAGTTCGATGTATAAAATATTCATTAACAATAAACCTTCTCCTTTCATGAATTTGAACAAATACCTTCTATTTGGGTACACTTTCGCGACTTCCACGACAACCCTTTTATCGTAAAAGAATGTTCAATAAAGTTTCCCAACAAAGGCTTGTTTACATTTTAAAATATCGCATGGTTTGATATTTCAAGCTTCACTTGATTCCTCATCAAGATTTTTAGGAAATGACCTCTACCCTTATTTTGGGCAATTTTTGGCTGGTTTCTCGGGTTAAGTTCTCGATCGAATTCATTTAGTTGATGGTATTTCTTTGTAACTTAAACTATTTTAACGACAATGGTATGGAATATCTCCCAATTCGCAGGTGTTGATTAAAGTAAACATCTCATTATTGTAATTTCTACTCTCTACCGCGAACTGTATTTTTAATTTACCCTTTGAGTTTTGCGATCACGTCCGTAGTTAATTTATGGAAACGTTTTAGCCAATCATCTTCAATGAAGAAGCTTAAAACCCTCTGTACATCAACACCAACCTTAGATCTTCAAACTGTGATTTTAGTACTTTCCTATCTGTTAATATAAAAAGTCTGTTTACTAGTATATACTTTGTAGTTTTTATATTGTTCTCCTTGTTTTATATTGGCCAGTTAACCTAATCTTAATATTGAAAACTTAGGTAGAAAAACTTGTTTGACAAAGTAATTATCTCGAAGGTTTCATGCTAATAAGGCTGTCTAATAGACTTGCATCAGCATTAGTGATCACGTCCGTAGTTAATTTATGGAAACGTTTTAGCCAATCATCTTGAATGAAGAAGCTTTAAAATTGCGATACGAAAATGTCGTGTAGCCGGGTGATCAAGGCCCACTGAATATGAAGACAAGTGCTTTTTCCAGTATTCGTCTCTATGTCTGTTCAAAGTTTAAATTTACCACAATTTGCTCGTTGGTGTGAATCATGCAAAGGGAAGACTGACATTGGTCGATATTAAACAGAAAAAACAATTAATGATAAATATTTCCTAGCTTCATATTTGAACTTCACCATTCCTTGATGAAAACGCCTTCAGCATGAAAGAAAAATGTAATTTCAGTTGCCAATGTTTTTGTTTTTGCTATGAGTTGTGTCTTGTTTTTTAAGGGTTTTCAAACCAGCACATAACAATACCTTTTAGACGACTTGAGTTTTTTTAAGCGAATACGATCGTAGTCAAACTTCTTAAGTTTTCTGCTTGTTTTGCTAGACGTTTCAACGTTCTTACTGTAATTCTAGTGGGTTCGTGATAATGTTTAGAGACACAACGCTGCTTACATACTCTGTTTTGTGTAGAATTAATCGCCTACTCATTTCCCGATCTAATATCCAAGCAAGCGAGACGTGCCACCGCTATAAGCACGTTCTTGTTATAGTGCTAAATCCTGATGCTCAGTATCTGCAATGCATTGTCACATAACTTTACAGTCAAATCATTAGCTTTCTTTAATAAATCACATAATGAATCACCAAATGATGCAAAGAGCACAGCTTCCGAACAAGCTTCTAGACGCGATATGAAATTCTTAACAAGATATGCGACAAAAGTAATTAGAACACTTGTAATTTTTGAATATATAGTCTTGTCATTTTTTTTAACGGTCACTTTAGATCACTTTTGAAAATATATGTTGAATAGCATACGAAACGTCAAGTTTATAAAAATGCGAAAACTCACAATGTTTATCACCGCTGTTTGTGTTTTATTTT